>CM031236.1:75310195-75910195 GCA_018340775.1 Taxus wallichiana var. yunnanensis | reverse complement strand
TTGAGAGAAGGTTCTCTGTGGTGATATAGATCTTTAGATCGCCCAAATGAAGATCAAGTCATGGACTTGTTTACAAAGCCTTTGTCTCGATATGAAGTTCTAAAAGTTAGTGTAATTCTTGGCCTTTTAGAGTTGCTATTGAGGGGGATTATGCATGGAAACACCACCTCCTAACGGTTGGCCGGTTGTTGACTTATCCTCTATACTCATATTATGGTTTAAAAGAATTGGAAAAATATCTTGTATGATCTATGTAATTTGATAGAGTTTACAAGTAAACCGATTAAGTGTACAATTAAATTGATAGAGTTTACATAAAATATAGTCAAGTGTGAATCTATTTGTAAAGGATTTCCTTGTGTTATTAAAATATCCTAGAGATGTAGTATACGAATTTTTCCATGAGAAACAAAGTGGGATTCAGTCTTACAAATACATATGTTGGCCTAAACCTTTAAGGTTTATGGATTTGTAAATCTGTTGTTAAAACAAGTAATGTTAGTATATGGATCCCTACTTAATATTAAGGGGGAATGTTAGAACTATAATATTAAGTATATCATAATATTTATTTTATATTTGAATAATATAGAATAACTTATATTATTATTATTTAAATATAAACTTTATATTAGGTGGTTGGTTAATTTAATTAACTAATAATTAAATTGGGAGGTGTGCCTCGTCACTTAAGAAGGTCATAACCCTTCAGGTTATTTAAATATGACCATAGGTCATATTTAGAATATATCACTTGAATTAGGTGATAGTGGTAAAAAAGGGAATAGAAGTGAGGAGGGAGTTCTTTGGACTAGTCGTAAAAGTTTCTCTGATAGTGGATTAATTCTTTCATGGTTATTACCCATTTAGGGGTTTTCCACGCTACATGATGTGTCATTATGTAATTTAATTTATGTGGTTATTTATTTTATTTAGATGTGCACATTTATATTTATATATATTAATTAATATAACCTAACATTTAATAAGGTTAATTAATGTTTATTCCAGCCCTCATCCCGACAATATTTGGGGATACGAGTTTATTATCCACTAGGTCACAAATAAGTGCACAACAAAGAATAATATTCTCAAAGCTTATAAACATAGAGTTTAGGACCTCCTAGAGACCTTTGATGTTTTGAATTTGTAGGTGGTACCAAGAAAATTAAACAAAGATGTAGATCAAATGGCCACACTTGGTTCACAATTATCACCTACTACATATTTTTTCCAAGGCAATGTGCAACATATCAAGATGGTAATCAAACCATTTTTTCCAGAAAATGAAAGAATATGACAAGTGTTTGATAGTGATGCAAAAATAATGCAGTTCATCCATAATGAAGTATAATTTTCCTTAGATATGGAAGCTAACTTGCATAATAGCTACGGTGACCAAGTGATTGAATTAAAAAGAAACAAGTTTCCTAAAGGGATTATCACCTTAGAGCACATTTTAAGTCTTGATGATGAGTTTAAGGGTGAAGAAAAGTATATTAAGGATGCATAAGAAGACTACATACTAGTTACTATTATGCTTGGAAAAGAGTTGCTGTTTGGTAAAGATTGCATGCAAGAGGAAAAATAAGCTTTCATTTCTCTGTCAAGAATAGAGTGACATATTCTCATGGGAATATGAATTCCTCAAAGGATTTGGTCCAAGTGTTTCTCAACACTCTATTAAACTTGATCCTAGTATCAATCCCATCAGACAAAAGAAAAGGCATGTCAATCCTAAGATAGATCCCTCATGAGGAAAGAGTTGTCCAAACTCATTGAGGAAAAATAATATTTCCCATCAAGTAATCTACTTGGGTGGTGAATCTTATTCCAATGTGTTATAATAATGGTGAAATTAGACTCTGCATTGACTTTCAAGATTTAAACAAGGCATCCTTGAAGGATCATTATCCTTTTCCTTTTATGGAGCAGATTCTGTAGACTACGAATGGTGCATGAAGATTCTATATGTTGGATGAGTACACAGGATTCAATTAGATCATGGTAAAGAAAGAGGATACATTTAATTTTTTTTTTAAATGGGGAACATATGCATATAAGAAAATGAATTTTGGTTTGTAAAATGCAGGCACAACATTTCAGAGATCTATGGATGTTTACTTCAAAGGATATATCAATGAGTTCATCCTAGTTTACTTGGATGATATAAGTGTCTTCTCAAAGTAGGGCACCGACCACATCATGCATTTGGTGCAACTAATTTGGGTTGTCTCTTAACCCCAAGAAGTGTAAATTTTCTGTTTTACATGGAAAGCTATTGGGCATGTGGTCTCAAAGGATATAATTTCCATTGATCCAAAACACATTTCAGCCATCCTTGCTCTTTATTTACCAACACATAAAAATCCTTGAAAGAATTCTTAGGCAAGATAAATTTTGTTGGGAGATTCATTCTTAATTTTACAAGTTTGGTAAGGCCCATCACCATCATGCTCAAGAAGGACACAACCTTTAAGTGGAAAACATAAGGAAAAGAGAGCTTCACAAAGATAAAGCAAGAAATTTCTCATGTACCAACACTTATCAATCCAAACTATATGAAGTATTTCATCCTTTATGCATATGGAGATGATGTGAGTGTTGTTGTTGTCTTGACACAAGAAAATGAACAAGGACTGGAACATCCAATGGATTTATTCAGTCAAATACTGAAGGATTATGAATTAAAATACAATAACATGGAAAAACATGTCTTCACCATCATGCACATGCTCAAAAAATTCAAGAGTATGATCGCCATAAATCATGTTAAGGTGTTAGTTTCACACTCTAGTGTGAAAGATTTCATCATTGGAATGGAAATCAATGAGAAAAGAGAAAGATGGGTGACCAAAATCATGGAATATGATGTGACTATCAAAGTGACTAAGATTTCCAGAGGCAACATGCTCTGTAAGCATATTGTTGACGAAACACAAAATGATTAGGATAATTCATTATTCCTAGATGAAGAACTAGCGTGTCTCGAACCCGAGAAAAATGAAGATCCTAATGTGTGTAGTTGGATAGACATCTTGGTAATGTTCCTTTCTTATAGAACATACCCTCTTGGTTTGAACAAAGAAAAGAGAATACATCTGAGTTTTTTGTCTATTTCGTATGCACTTATTGATGGCCTTCTCTTCAAAAGAAACATTGACAATGTGTTCTTTGAGATGTATTGATGGCACAAAGGTTAGCCAAGTATTAACATAGTTTCACGATGGATTCTATGGTGGAAACTTCTATGTGAAATCAACAACAATGAATATCATTAAAGAAAGATACTTTTGGCCTACCCTATTTGTAGATGTGCACAATTGGTTATAAAATGCAAAGAACATGCTTTCTTTGAAAAAAAGAAAAAATTGGAAGCGTTTCCCCTCTAACCAATCCAAACAGATAGTATTTTGCGTAATGGGGTATATTCTTCATTTGCATGATCAATCCTCCTTCGAGTGTGGGCCATAAATGGGTGCTGATAGCTACAAATTAATTCACTACATAGACAAAAGATGTTGCGCTCAAGGAATCAAGTGAGTCAGTCATCCTTGAATTTCTTGAGGAAATTATAACAAGGTTTGGTGTTCCTCGGACCGATATATATCGATAATGTAAAATCCTTCTTTGGAACAAATATTTTTGATTGGGTGCTTAGTCTTGGAATCTATTTAAAGGTTTCTTCTAACTATTTCCCCTAGGATAATGGATTGTTTGAGTCTACCAATAAGAACTTGATAAGAATCATGAAGTGGACAATAGATATCAACTAGAGGTAGTGGTACAAAAATATCTCATGCGTGCTCTAGGTAGATAGAATCACGGTGAAGAAGGAAATAGGTACTTCATCTTACAAACTTGTTTATGGTAAATAAGCCAAGATTCCAAGTTTCCTTCCTTAAAGATTTCCCAATAGCCTGGATCTTGATGGTGCAGATAAAGGAAAAATCGAATGGAAGAGCTGATTGAACTTGAAGAATTGAGAAACTCTACCATGATCAAGGTAGAATAACATCAACAATTGAAAAATAAGTGGTTTTATAGAAAGGATAGACCTCAAGCTTTTAAAGTTGTCTATCCTGGTCTTAAAATGGGTTGGTGATAGAGGAAAACAAGGAATCCATTCAAATTTTGATGCACTTTGGAGTGGCCCATACATTATTAGTTCTTGTAAGGAGGATAAATATTTTGAGTTGTATCACCTTGATTGAAGCACGCTACTAATCCTAGTTAATGGGATTCATCTCAAGCATTTCCATTAAGTGTCTTGCACCAAACTCCCATAGGCTTAAAACAAAAAGACCAAAAACCTCTAGCACAATACAATCACAACCCATCTCACTAGACAATGATTTGGAAACTACAGAGGGGATCCTTGAACCTTAACCAATGGAGATAAAGTATGAAGATACGATGCCCAAATTCATGGGCAAGAATACCTGGGCAATCCATGGAGGAGAAAGAAGAGCCTACTTAAAATTAGGAAGTAGTTTATGAAGAAGGAAAATAAGAGGGAGAAGAAGAGGGGGAAGAAGAGGAAGTTAGAAGAGTAAGTGAACAAGAGAAAATTCCTATGGTTGTTGAGAAAATTATTGAGTAAAAAAATAAGAACAAGAACAAGTTCTGTAGTATTGCCTAGGTAAATGAGTAAGATGTTGCACAAGTGGTTGAGCAAGCACTACGTGCTAATGTGCAACATGTAAATGTAACACCATTGTAGACCCATATTTTTATTCAATAAATTATAAGGGAACCTATAAAACCACCTTGTAAGGAGATGACAACATAGACTACATGACCAAATATTGACTATTTGATGCTAAAGTTATAAACCTATGTTAACAAGCTCAAAGGAAAATTGGAAAAAGATAAAGAAGCCCTCATATTTAAGCATAAGGAAGAACTAGAGGACAATGATAAAGAGATTTAGAGGTTGAAGAAGAATTAAGAAGAAACAATTCAAGTAACACATGAAATATTCAAATGTAGGCCCCCATCAAATGTTTATGCTATCTTATTGAAAGAGAAGATGTTGTAACATAAACTTACCTCGCATTAATTTTGACATGTTATATGACTTTAGTTCAACTAGGATATTATTTACTTTATACCACAATATAACCTATGAATTCTACAAATTGTTATGTGAGATTTATTTCCACAATTATGCCCTACAAGTATGATAGATATTGGATCCCAATACTATACATTGGGGATGTACAAGTTAAGGCCCTATGCTCTTATTTTTCAAATGAATTGGATAGAGCAAGGAAGATGCAATAGTATAGAGATTTGGAGAAGGTCCAACCATTGTTTTTCAGGGCCAAGGCCACAAAATATGAAGAGATTATAGAAAAATATGACAAAAATATCAAGAAGAGAGTGTTGCGAAATGAGGACCACATGCCACACGTGAAGTTAGAGAAATTATCGGGAACATGTGATTTAGGTAGTACAAGAATGCATAATGAGATGGAATGAGATATATCTTAAACTCTATAGGAATTAGATGCACTCCTATCCCAACATAATGTCAACTTTGAAAAGAGTGAACCCATACATTGAGATATCTACTGAATGTGCCAAGAACTAGTTTCCTATAGGCTATAACCCATAAATATTTCATTTCTTGATACCACCATAGATAGGTGACCTTCCACTCAATGAGAGCATTCAAAACAAATTTTGGAGCAGGTTCATGAGGAATGATGGCTATTTATTGTCTGAGGAATAAGGAACATATACCCCAATTTATTATAGGTGCAAATGCAATTTTTAGTAGCAAAGATATATGAAGTCCTTACATGAGAAAATTCATGAGATTAAGTCGAGGGTGTGATGAGTTGTTTTAATTTCCTTTATAAATAACTCATGTTCTCTATTTTGATTAAGCCATTGTAGTTATGACCATGTATTTTCCAAGTACACTTTGTTAAACATTATCATTAAAATCTTGAACTCGTGGCATAATTATTGATTAATATAGTTATATGCGTTATCTTTATTCTATGGGATTTTATGTGTATTTATTCTTATTATTCCAATAATTTGTTTGACTGATGATATGTGTGATTTTAGTCTTGTTTTAAAGAAAATTTCCATATGTAACAAAAGAACCATTTGCAGTTCTCATCCATGACCAAAGAACATGTCGCAACAACCCATCCGTAGCCAAAGGAAATCATCTACAATAAAGAGCCCACATTATGAATATCTTTTGGAAGGCATGATGAATGAAAATCAAGTTTGAATGTACCATTAAAGAGTTAGTTACAAATGGAACATGTATAATTGAGAGATAACTCAACCTTTGATCTAATCATTTATTGCAAACTATTGATAATTGATTGATTGAGTTAACATGTGATTGAAAAAAATAGTTGATTAACTAAACACTTGTTATGAGTTTTGTATCATGTGTTCATTCTCTTGTTGTAACTTTTAATGATCTTTCACTTATCCTATTGAATATATTTCACTTAGATTGTTAAAACTCCTTGTTTAACTCTTCTTCTTCTAATGTCTTGTTGTAAGATGAGAAGTATAAAAGAAAGGGTTAGTGTTGGAAATGAAGGTTGATTCATAGATTCATTATCTGATAAATTCATAGAGGATATTTCTTTGTTCCTTGATGTAATATTCATGCAAATTCAATAAAGATATGAGTTCTGTTTATTAGTCTCTATTTGCAGAATTTAGGAGAGATTAACATGCAAGTTAGAGCCCACTTGTGGTCTGCTAAACCCTCTATTATTGTCTTGTTTGGTGCATGTATTCTTACCTAGAAACCATTTCTTTATGTATCTACATTATGGATTTATAGTATTATCTTAGTACTAGCATTTAGAAACCATTCATTTCCAGTTATCACTTTTGTTTACTTTCCAAAAAACTAGATCTACTATAAATGTGTATACAAAGCGAAAATGTTTTAAGTTTACATCCCTGGTTTGATAATTAAATGACTTTGATTCAATGAACAACATATTAACTATTGTAAGTTGATTTTCACCACCAATTATAGCTTCACATTTGGTCTTGAGGGATAGTCCTCCAACACTAAAATTGAAGCACTTCCTTCATCAAAAACTAAACCAATAGTCATACTCATTAAGGAGGAGGTCACCATTGATCTCCATGAGGATATATGGATGATATGCTTTGATAGGGAAAAGTGCCTCCAAGGATTTGGGGAAATTTGTGTTCTCACTAATCCCTCTGGCCAAACCTTCCCTCTTCCTATCAACTCGAATTTGAGATCACCAATAACATGGAGGAATATGAGGCTCTTATCCTAGGTATATAGGATGCCTTAGCTAAGGGTATCTCCTATCTCCATGCCATGGGGATTCTCAGCTAGTGTGTTGAAATTTTAGTGAAGCATACCAATATCACACCGAAAACCTAAAATCCTATTATGGCTTAGTCCAAGAATTAACACCACAATTCACCTCATTTACCATTGAATCTACCCCCATGAAATAAATGCCTTGGTTGATTCTCGGCCATATCTCCCACTCAATTTTGGTCACAATTTGATTCTCACAAGGATGCTCTTATACAAATTCATCAAAATCTAGTCACTTCACCTCCTCCAAACATCCAAGATGTCTATCAGATTAAGCCACATAGCCCTACATAGGACCCTTGGTATATTGACATCCACCAATTTATACAACATCAAACTTACCAAAATGATACCGATTCCGAGTGTGGATATAAATACACAAAAGGATCTTAAATATGTACTTAAAGATGACATCTTATACTATCACAACTTAGAAATTACCCTACTCCAATATGTTAAAAATATGAGGTTCCCCTTGTTTTAGATGAAGCACATAAGGCACTAGCGGTGGCCATTGTAATGATCATGCAACCGCATCTAAGTTCCTACATATGGGTTATTAGTGGCCTACATTAAGATATAACGCTCATACTTTCACCAATAAATCCCAAAATTTGAAAATTTCATAATGAGTTTATTAATTCCCATCTAGATAAGTTGCAATCCATTGCGGATCCACAGCCCTTCAATATATGGGGATTGGATTACATCGGGAAACTACCTCGATCCCAATATGGTCATGTATTTATCATTAGAGCCACATATTACTTTAGTAAGTGTGTTGAAGCCATGCCTATCACCAACATTTTGGTCTTACTACATATAATTGTTTCCTTGATCAAATCATTTTCCTCTTCAGAATTCCTCATACCATCATATCTAACAATGACATGAGTTTCAAGTTTAAATAAATTAAGAAATTATGTGATAGTTTTAAAATTAAGTATCAATTCTTAACACAATATCATCCACAATGAAATGGATGATCCAAATCGACAAACAAAATCCTCAATAAAATCTTACAAAAGATGATCCATGAATCATGTATAGATTGGCACACAAATCTATATCCTACATTATGGGCATACTACACTAGTGTTCATATGGCCCTTGGGAAACCCCATTTTCACTTACTTATGGAGCTCGAGAGAGTCCTTCCACTCGAGGTGGAGCTTCCTTTGCTCCACATTTACCTTTGCAGTATCATTCTAGATGAGGAACTCCATGAATCATGCCTCCATGACCTTGACCTACTAAAATAACAACATGATAAATCTTACACTCGAAATTAGAAGAAAAACATCATAGTAGGATTTTTCATCTACATAATTTTTATGTGGGTGACCTTGTCCTAAAGGTTGATTAAACACATGAAAAAGGTTGAAAATACACTCTAAAATAGTGGGGTCCTTACCTCATCAAAGATATCATAGTTCTCAATACATATCATATTCAAACTAATGAAGGTGACATATTTAAAGAATCAACAAATGCCTAATTTCTCAAAAAAATTCATGCATGAAGGAACTTGGGAGTTTTGATACTTAGTTACCATTTCTCTTTTTTTCCTTTCAAACTCATTACTTCATAAACAAAAATTATAAAAATTTCATTTTATACACCCTAGTCTTTCCTATTGGATCACCGTGTTATTATGCATGTCCTTGCTTAGGCTCATGGCCTTTCTTGGATTTATCTAACAACTTTATTTTTATAGCATCGACCTCATGTATGTTTTTGCTTTTCAATGTTTTTATCCACTCTTTGGGTTAATCATTCATTTTCTCTTTATTTACACCTTTAGGTTTTATTACAATTTCTCTTTGTAGCTTCTACCATATGGTTTTTGTGCTTTTCAACGTTGCTACCTGCCACTTGTCTATGACACTATGACACCATACCACCATTATGGCATCAAAATATCTCAATATCATGATATCCCAACATCCATCCCATGGGACCCTAGCTAGATGATTGTTGGAGCTCAAAATTGCACCCATCCTAAATCAGGATGAAGTGGGATTTTGAGGAAACATCAGACTGTCTCCAAGTTGTGGGACCTTGTGCACTTAAGATAGACCTTTGGAGAAGGTTGATTCATCTACCTATTTCTAATACTAAAAATACTTCTATGAAGGGAAATGCAACTACCTATCACTACTTTATGATTTCAAGGGAACAGGGAAGGAAGGAGATGTATAAAAAGGTAAACCTAACCTAAAGGGAGGTGATAACATTATAAATATGGGGTTAACACAGTTAGTTTTACGTAAAAATGAAGGAAAATGTGCATAGAGAGGATAGAAATGTGTGTCATAGTATGAAACACACTCAAATATATATTTTCATGGAGCATAACAAACCAAATCCCTACAATAGATATATAACATGAAAAAAATTAATCAATGCAAAAATAGGCAAGTAGATGTTGTAAACTTGAGTTAAGGTAGAAAATATCCACAAAACAAAACTTTTATTTCTTCTAAATGATGCACAATCATTTATAATGATGAATGAGCCAAGGATCTACATGCAAATGGCTTAGATTTGAGGCCTCTGTAACTTAAAATGCAAAGGAACATAAGCCCTTGGAAAACTAAAGGGGTCCAACCTTTTACAATGAGAAATGCTCTCTAATTTATAGAAGAAGAAGGAGAGAAGAAGAGAAGAAATAAGGGGAAAAATCAGATACAAACTTCCAACCACCAACAAATAGCATTGAATTCCTATAAAAGCTGCTGCAATGCTTTTAGATGCACCTCCCCATGTCTGTTTTACTTTTGGAAGAAGGAATGAGAGAAAACTAGATCAAATCTGGGTGGTTGGGTCTATTGAAGCCGTGCATTAATGGTCTAAAACATGTTTTCCTATTTTTACCTACCCAATCCCCCAAAATATGATTTTGAATGATCTAGAGTACAACCCACATCGGAAAATCTCTAACATGACCAAGAACATATAGATTCAATCCTTGCAGTAAGATTTATGATGTTTTGAATTCTATAACACAAGAAGAACACACAAGACATGTGGCGTGCTTTGATTGATCCATATGATCAGTTGAATTTATGGTATTTTATCAATTCTATCATGTGTTAGGAACTCATTAGATGTGAGTATTCGGCTCACTACTCACATGTTCTAATAGGTTGGATGTTGTAAATTCAATTTTGACGAGGTTGTGATGTGGCACAATGAATCGTAGTGGGAGAGTGCACTTAGTGTGTGCGTGAGAAAGAGGCACGATAATGTAGAAGATGGGCACAAAAAGGGATGTGTGTGGAAGTGGGAAGAAAAGGTATATACTTGAAAAATATACATGTATACAAGCATGGTGTGACTTTCAAATGAGGAATGCACAAGGGAAAAGGAAAGGGGCACATAGAGAAATCATGCAAGAGGACTTTGCAAAATTGGAAGGTAAGTCAAAGGTGTACACGAAGGGTGCATGAACTGTGGGAAAGAAGG
The DNA here is from genome assembly GCA_018340775.1 of Taxus wallichiana var. yunnanensis. NCBI lineage: Eukaryota > Viridiplantae > Streptophyta > Pinopsida > Cupressales > Taxaceae > Taxus > Taxus wallichiana. Next base: position 75,899,376 of record CM031236.1, on the reverse strand, counting down.
TAGACATGTAAGGAGTGAGCACAAAGGGGGAATGGAAGAAGATAGATGAATGAAGAAGGAAGGGTATGCATAATAACTACAACCAAGCACTATGCTAAGGAAACAACTAGAGTGCACACACACTCTAGAGTCTTAAACTTCAAAGCCGAGAATGAGGATGTAAGTTGTCAAAATAACTAGTGAGTTATTTTAGATAATAGTTTGGTGACTTTTAGGGGCATCTTCCTGCTAGATGAAGAAGATCAATAACCTTAAAGAATCCATTAGGCATGGAGTCTGCTCAAAATTATGAAGTGTTGATATATTTCTTGAATAACTATCCCTAAAGTCATTTGAAGCACCGTATGAATTTTGAATAAAACGTCACCAACTATTGGAAAGTAATGCCTAAACTGTATGAATATCCTTGATTGGATTGCCATCTTGGAAGTAACAAATGGGCACACACAATGAGCATGGGAAAGGAAATAACTATATATAAATAGAACAATGTGCATAGGGTGCACTTGGAGGAATTGAAACTATTCTAATAAATACAACATGCGGGAAGGGGTGTTTCATACCCTAGGAAACCTAGGTAGTTTCCTAGGGTGGAGAATGACTAGGGGTGCCAAAATAGTTATTTCTAGGTTAGCCTTTCTAGGTAGGGTTCGCTCTATCAATTATTTTTAAATAAAAACCACCCTCCATTCATTATAATTATATAAATACTAATTAAATTCATTAGACATTTAATAATATAGGAGGGAAATTCGGTGTCCGAAGAGCAGGTCAAGGTCCATAGGATAGGATGGAATATTGGATTATCACTAAAGGTGAATTGTGAAATCAATAATTGTGTTAACTTCATGCGTTGTGGTTTTAAAGTCTTAGATGTTGTGAATGATACAATTTTTGATTGATTTATGAGGATGGAGAACTCAGGCACAACAGATTTACATGTAAAGAAATTTGATCCAGTGATGGTGGCGCCCTATCTTCCTTTGCCCAAATCTACCCTCCAGCTCTCCACCATTGACAACTGTATAATTCTCAGAGAAATTGCAAACATATTGCTGGTATACAATGCTTCTGATAGTATTTCTGTAGATCCTGCAAAAATAATTCGGGAGGCTCTTTCAAAAGTGTTGATGTATTATTTCCTCTTTCTCGACATTTGAGAAATAAAAAAATGGGCATCCCCGATCTGGAAGTGGAATGCACAGTGGAGGGTGCCCTGTTTGGTAAATCCATCATGCCATGGTGGATAAGAAGCTTTCAGTGTTGAGATCTTTGGAATATTTGACCAACGCATCATTTCAACAACTATTTTTTCACATCCACTTGGATGCTAGTATTGAGGATCTTCATCTTCTAGTTCTTCAGGTAACTATGAACATCTTTTTTAATTTTTCACTAGGTAGAAATGAATCTATATAAATGTCTCCACTAAAAAATCAAGTATTTAGTTTACAACGTTCTTATTTTCTTCACAAAATAAATATTTTTCAATAGTAAGTCTCATAATATAATTATTTCTCTTATGTAAATGCATTTAATTATTCTTATTATGTAATTTTATTTATTTTATTTCACTTCTATAATATTATTGATTATAATATCAACAAGTATACAAAGGGTAGTGAATAACCATTATATAGGAAAATTATTTAGTTCAAATGGATGAAACTAGATTAAATGGCCTTTCCATTTTGACATTTGAATGCGACATTGCTACAACACTAAATTATGATGACAAAATTGATAGTTTCGCTATGGAAAAGGAAATAAATTATCATGTATAGATTTAATTAAATGTGTTAAAAGTTATCTCTGTAATTGTTTAAAAACATGCACATCCAGGTGGGTGGTTGGTCTTGAAAGTGCGGGGGAGGGGGTGTATGCTCTCGAGTATTTCCTAAGGTGCTCCAAAACCTTAATTCAACCTAAGAGTGCCTAGGTTGTGTAGGAGTAGAATGAGAGGGTTTATGTTTACGCTTAGAAGTGGAGGTTTCAGGAGTGGAGAAATCTAAATAAGTTTCAACTATGAAAATTATCTCAGAGAGATATGTACATGGTGTTCTTGAGAATGTGGGGTAGGACTTCAGAAATTAAGGGTTCTTGAGTTTGGGAGGTGGATCTGCGGCCTACTGTTATATGTGCAAAAAAATATCTTAGTGCTTCTTCTATTTATCATGTATCCTATCAAAGTATCACAAATTTTTACCCTAACAAATTCTTCCCATAATATTTGTGGATGATTCCTTTACAAGGTATGTTTAAACACTAGTGTTATAAGAAAATGATGTGATAATGCTTCCCTACCCCTCTATACATTATGACTCATTTTCTTCAACATTTCATGCAAGAAGTTTGGTACAATCACTTGAAGGTTGTTTTTAGATGATTCAACAACCTAAAATGCATTGTATTAAATCTAGAATACCTCCCTTTATAAGTAAAGTACTAAATAACAAATGTGACAACTTGTGCCCATAAGGGTTTAAGAGAGGTTCTAAATGTACCTTACATATCTGAGATGAACATGTCATCATTTGAACTCTCTCCTTGCTACATCTAGATTGGCCTTTTCTCGGGAAAAATTCTCCTTGTTCTAGTAGACTAGTAAATTAAGCAAGAATTTCATCGGTTAGCTTGACTACGAAGCCTTTCACCCTTTCCTCTCCATTGCTGTGTGTGTTGGAAAATTATGTTACAATTTTGTCATCAAAACCTTGAAACTCGTTGATAATCCACCCATCCATGGTCCTTAAAATATTGAACAATCTAGGTGTTAGTACTTATCTTACACCTCCTTCGAGGCCCTAGTAGCATCAAAAATTGGATTGGGGTGTTTCAAGGATGGAAGACTTGGAGATTTATGTCTTTTTATATCGAGGAAATTTTTGGAAAACTTTTTGGGACCGGGATTTGGAGGGATTGAGTGACACATACAAAGGGAATGACCTACCCTGATGGTTCTAGCCTTGCCTTTGACAAGGGTGAGAGAACCCACTAGGTAAATTGAAAATGTAGAGGAGAGAATGGGATATTTTTTTCTCCATTTCTTCAAAATATGTAGATTAGTCTAGGATGAACATGGCCATGGATGCAACACTTAAATCTCATGATTTTTCACACTAAATGGTGCATATGTCAATCCAACTAGACTTAGGTTACTATAGACAACAATAAATTCCATGTGCTTTTGCATACTCTTGGTAGGGGAGATGAGATTTATAAATTTCCTTGACAAATGTTTATAAGAAGAGAAAATAGAAATGGTTTGTAGGATTAAGATGGTAATATGTTTGTATTTGTGTGGGGATGGGAGATTATACCATGATGGAAATATCTGTAACACAATTCTCAAAAATTAACAATGGCAGAATGTCATCCTAGATGCAAATAACATTCAATCAATTTGAAACAATCCCTTGGAAAGAAGATTTGCATTCATGGATACCCAAAAATGCATGATCCCATACAACCCTTAAGAAGTTAGACAAAAATACTCTTTCTAGTAACCCAATAAAATGTTCATGGTTCCCAATCCATTAGGCCTAAGATTCACTCAAATACTAATGAAAATCTATTCAACAAAATGGTTGTAAAGAGGATTTTAAAGTTGTGCATGATAATGTAAAGTTAAAGCTCTCAACCCAACATTGAACCAATTACCAAAATATAACCACAAAGGATAGATTTGGTGTAATTCAGAGGAGATATGAACATAATATTGCAATAAGAAATTTAATCAATTAATTATAACACATAAGCAAGAACACAACAAGATAAATCCATGATCATACACAATTCATTTTCATTTCCAAAATTCTTAACAAGGGAACACAAAACATATGCTCTCAATGCTTGTCAATGGCTATACACTTGCAACCACCTTGACACCAGATATTTTAAGAACAAAACAAATCAGATGTATCTCATTAAACAAAATTTGAGTTTTTACAGTAGTATCCTTTAGTATTTTTAATCAAATTGAAAATTTACCCCCATCATATGAGGACATGCCCTCATACTTATACAATATTTAAATTCCTTGTAACTTACTTTCTCCCTTAAAAAGTTAGGAAAATACCCTAAATACCTAAAGAATATTTCCCCCTTTTTAAAATGATGAATCTTTGTAAGGAATATACTCCACTCAGGTAACAACACTTGATTTTTAGTTATTGTCTTGGGACCATTCAATTCCTATTTTTCCATGTGGAGAAACTCCGTTGTTAAGTCTGCGCCAAGTGTGAATTGTACTCCCTTGTCTTGTTATGATGACCAAAGTGCCATGTCATCATTATCCATCTACTAATTTTATTCTATGCATCAATCTAATTCTTCCCACTTTTGAGCAAGTCAAGATTTATAGAAGGGATAAACATTTGATGATTATTTTGATTTCTCAATGTAATTTGATTTGACACTAACCATCTTCTCCTTTTTGGAATCCATTTTGGGATTTGTAAAATGAATGTTATCCCTTTTGAACCGAATGTCCTTTTGTGTGATCTATTAAATCAAGCATAATGACCACTTTCTAAGTGGCGCCAACAGATTTCACCTTTTCTATCTCATACGAATATAAAAAAATAATCCATCTTTTAAGTTTGACATGATTTATTACATCTATTCTCATACTCTATTTTTTCTATAAATTTTCACCACTCTTTTCACAGTCTCATGTCTTTCCTTTGAGGTTTAGTGTGAAGAAGTTCACATAAATCATTTTTGAAAAATGGAAGATGTAGAGTTGGGAGCCACTGAAAAGAAATCTTCTCGAAATATTGCACTTAGTTTTCGATTTGTCGGTCTCGATGAAGCATCCATAATAACGCTTTTTGACATTACACATCAATAGGAATGTGATGGGCCCTTAACAACTCATGTTGTTAGGGTGACATTGATAAAAATATTGATCAAGATAAATTCATTTTTTGCTTCCTTTTAAGTCATGTACTATCATTTGTTTCGCTGGGAGGATCAGAGAACTCTTCATTAGCTGAAAAAGTTTTATCTTAAGTGCAGGCCCTCCATATCAAATAACACCAAAAACATATCTCCCTATTCTCGTAATGAGGAATTAACTGAGAAATAAATTCCCATGGATGCATACATTTTTAGGAGGAGGTTCCTATGGATAATATATCTCCGCTTTCTCACATAGTGGCTACAATTGAGAAATGTGTTAGTCACCTAGAGATAATAACATCAAAGTCATTACCTACAAAGGATTATGAAGTACCGTAATCTTCTTTAAAAAAATGTTGACCGGGTGCGTCCAAATCAAAGCATCTAGACAAATTAATTCCAAGCATGACCAAAGCGCCTTTTTTACTTTCCGGAAGTTACTTCTATGCTACCCTCATCTTCAAAATCCGTGGGCAAAAAGGATTATCTCAAAGGTGGTTTAAGCCTTTTGGAATGGGTTTGATATTATGATAAGAAATTGGAACTGATTCAAATCTTGAAAGGCCCTAGGGAAAGTATTGCTGAGTTTATGGCATTGAATATGTCCCATGATATTACGGGGGACATTTTATTTGTTCATGGAGCTGAAGATGTATAAGAGTTTATACTAAGGAAAAAAATTGTTGAATGTAACTTATGCCTTAATGGGGGATTTCATAGTTATAAACTGATAATGTATCTTTCTCTTTTTTAATGACACCAAAATGTATGCAAATATTTTCATGGGCTAGGGCCCCTTTGTTTTATGTTTGGATTTTTGTTTCTATCTATTATCATTTTATTTGAATTTATATTTTTGTACATCACACCATAAACAATATGAAATTAAAAAATTCAAAGAGTACAAAATGGAATGAGTACAAGAGAAATTAAAAACTTGATAAAAAGAAGAAAGTGTTAGGGAATAAGCCTAAGTTTGTTTAGGCATATTGGTATTAGCTTAAAGTTCCTTGACATCCTCCTCTTGTGCCTCAGACATCTATTTGTTGTATGCATCAAATCGATGAAATATCTCAGGTGACATCATTTTCATCTGGCTTTGACATGGAAGATGAATATCATATTTTGTCTTCTCATCATTTGATCAAATTATTGCATTGCACTCATACTCTTCTTCACCGATTTTGATAATTTGGTTATTTTGTTCTCGAAATTAACAAACCTCGAATAGTATCATAACCGAAAGGGACCTCGAGATATTTTTGATGAAATTTTTTTGTTAGGGTAAATGTCCCCAAGTCTCCATTAGTAATTCTATCCTCCCAGGTACCATTTTTTAAAGTATACTATCCATATAGTCAATGCACTATGTGATTGTGCCCTTCTTGCAATTAATTTTTATTTGATCTGATTGATTATTAATTATAGGTCGAATTGATTCCAGATATGTATGTTACATTCCAATTTCTTGAGGTGGAATAATTTCCTCCTCTTCTACCAATTGATCATCCAACTCGATTCTACCTCTAGTTTTGGAACGATACCCTCCCAAGTAATATAAATCATCATTGCATTTATCTTGTTGGTCTTTGGAATCATTTAATCTCTTAGTTAATTGGGCATAAAAATTCACTATACCTTCTATAATGTTATTTCCTTTTTAAGACAACTCTTCATTCCACATGTCCACTATAATGACATTTTCCATTGCTCTCTCAATGCACTAAAAATTCTAGAGTTATGGAAACAACATCTTCCCACCCTTCACCAATAGGTTGTATCCATATTTGCACATAGGAGGACAATGTATTGATTTTATCCTTCAGATTCCTTTTTTTCCTTGTTCTCATCAATATTTTCAATCAAGTCCCCAACAACTAATGTGGCATCTTATTTCAATTTTTCCCTAGTAGGCTTCCCCAGTGGGATATGTGTGACTTTGTAGTCACTTAATGCTATTTTAATTTTTAGTTTATCACCATGTGGGGTAGCCACCTCCAAAGTATTGAATCCTTGTTGATCTATATGAGTCTTAGTTAAGATTATATCCTTTTCAGGAGCTCTTGTATGCTTTGAAATTTTTTTTTCTAATATCCACTATTTCTACATGAATTGTCTCCTTCTCTTTCCTTAGGAGTGTTCCTAACCACCCAGCTGTGGGAGTATTTCCCACATTTGATTCTTCTTGTGCAAATTTTCTGGTTTAGAAAATACCACCACATCCTTAGATGTGTCCGAGGTTTCATGTAATATTGGCATCTTTGCATTTTGCTCTTCAATTTCCATTTTTTTCTCCTTGGGCTCTACACGTAATGCCTCCACCTCTAATTGCTTCTCCTTTTATTCCATAGGACGAGACCCAATCACCGATTCCTATAATTTTTCATAAACTAGTATATCCTTCTTGTTAATGGTCTCTACTAGATTAGCAATGTTTCGTAGTTTCCATAAAAATGTCTTTGGTAGGGTTTACACTCTTAGGTGGTTTATAAAACCTTTTACTAGCTGATTTTTTATGAGGTTGATGTTCAATGGAGACGAGAATCGTACATACCCAAAATTGTAGGGTGCACCACCATCATAACAACGTAACACGTGCCCCAATGATGATACTGAGTCTCCTCACAAGGTGTTCGGGATCTAGAAAATATCTCCAAGTATGCGATATCATCCTGCATGCCCCACTTAGCCCCCATGTGCTTTTCTTTTCTCTTTTCCCCTCTTTCTTTGCCTTTTGCTCTTTAGTTATGAAACCACCGCCCCGCTCGGGTCGTGGTCTCATGACCGCCGCCCGATCGTCAGTGGTAGTCCTGTAACCTCCACCCTACTGTGGCGACGGTCCTTACGCGTTTTCGAATGCTCTTTTAACACGACTCACGTAAATTTCAACGTTTACAGCTTTTTTCACCACCTTGGGCTTGCATTAATGATTCTAGTTCCCCTGGAATAGTGTTTTGCCATTGTTTATAGTTTAAGAGTTCAATTTGGTTTTACCTTGGGTAAATGCAAATGCTATAAATAATCGGCTTGTGCTCAAGCAAATGGCCCCTCAAATTTGCCTCCGAATTTCTCATTGCAATAGATTAGTCTTTGATTTTGCTTAGAATTCTTAGTTTCATTCATTGCATACTTAGTTAGTGTTGTTTTTTTGTTAGGAAGCCACATATCCATCTTGTACAAGTCTTTGTTGATATTTCATCCAATCCATTGGAGTAAGATAGTCTATTTTTTATTAGGAAGCCATTAAAGTTACTGGGTTTTGTTCTTCAAGCAGGATAGTTTCGAGTTCTGGATGCTTTATGTTGCATGACTCGTAATAAATCTTGCTAGGAATTACATAAGCCAAGCTCGTACTCTTGCGCTATCTCTCTCCTACTCGCATTGTATTCAATCCAGTATCCTAAAGTCACCTTTGTCCCAATATCTACTTCTATTGATGCTAGCATTACACACTTTTCTAGATCCACGTGAACATGAAGGAGCAAGGAGGTCACACTGAGGGGACAAGATCACACACATTATCAGATTCGCCACCGTCTACAGAATCTAGGTTCTAGCTTTCAAAGTTTTAAATTAGAAGCATATCAAATAGAGTAGCTAATCACTTTATTTCAGTCAATTTTACTTTCGATATTTCCAGGGAAGCTGTGAGGATTGATAGTTTCTGAGAGACTATGATTCTTTCCTCACTTCTGAGGTAGGATCGAGAGTCTTTCAAATAGATTAGATCAGTTATTTCATTGTTTAGAATAGATTTACAACTACATAGGCAAGTAGCTATACTCGGTTACTTTGTTTGTTTTAAATTCGTCATTAGATTAATCGTCAATTTCTAGATATATTAAAATAGCTGCTCCTTCAAATTCATCTATAAAATTCATCAGAAAAATACAAAAATATAGAAGTTATATATGTTATAGATATACTTCACATAGTTAATTTTACTTTCTTTGCATTTAGTTTACATTGTTTCTTTTGTATGACAATCACGGGACTTAGAGAGCCCAGGGAATACATATTCGAGCCAATCATGCCCCAACCCAATCTCGTCATAGCCATAACTGATATAGATCAGAATCTTAGGATCCAAGTCTTCTGAACAACGGTAAACGTACAACAAATCAGTTTCCAACTGCACGGGTTAAACATAGAAGATGACCAAGCACACACATTTTGGTCAAATCAACCAAACTATAGATTATCCTAGATATATATCCGCATGACTGTGGAAGGGTTTAAAAGAGAGCAAACATTTGGTTGTGATCCTTTGGTCCCACAGCCAGATGCAGGAGACACTCTCACGGATATAGATACCAGCTTAAGAATTCAGGTTGCGCAAAAACCCGTGAGATACTCTGAAAAGATCACACAACTGTTAAATCTGAATATAGAGGCTGAAAAAGCATATGACTATTGGATACTAGGGATCAGGGACTGAATCCACACATGACCATAGTAGGACCACAACAAACATGAATCTATGGTTGTGACCCACAAATCCCATAGCCCAATGAGTCCATAGGAGAATCAGATATAGATGTTGGCCTACGTACATTAGTATTCAGATCTACTCCACTTCCACCTATCATCATCGAATAGTTATCCTTGTTAGACATAACAGCTAACAAAGCTAAGGAGTTCTAGACTAGGCTAGAGAATCACCCATAGAGTCAATTATATTTACCATCCACCCTATGACCTTATCTGGAGACATACACGAAACTATCCCAGGTCATTTTCCACGTATTCCACAACCCATAGACCGAATCACACCAGAGCTCGATATTGATTGGAGCCTTCGAGCAATCATCCTTGCTAATCGATCTATCACACTAGTTCAGGTTAGGAGGGCCTTCTTTGCCTTAGATTCACAATTTCCACTAGTGCACGTTGAAGACATCAGATTTCCTAACTAGCTGCTCGCATCCCACACATATTCAATCCCCATCGGATGTCTCAAAGACAACCTTGGGAGGTCGGGTGCGAGGAAGAGTTACTTGTAGATTCTCATGCTCGCATGTCACTTTTCCATCGTACAAAATTGGTGAACCCGACGTGAAATAAACATGCAACCTTCGATTTGGAGTCGATTCTCTAATGGTTCTTTAAATTAGACGACCTTTTTCATCTTTACTACCTCATTAGCTTTCACCATCACCTTCTCTCCTTTCCATTATTCTATGGGTATTCATATACCCCGAATATGTCGAATTTAATGCATATGGTAGGCCTCTCTTAGGTCTTGAGGCATACTACGCTCAACATAATAGATAATCATCACCCTCGCTCTCAGTATGGGGTGAAAACTATTCAACTAACTAGTTTTCAACACAAACTCCAAGGGTCAGATATAGCTCATCTTTCCAAATAGAGGAGTTGGATCAATTCTCTCAAACACAACAAACAGAGCCTTTAGGCTCAAACAATATGACGCTCATAGGAGAGTCTAGTTCATCTCCTCAGGTACTACTTAGACCAAAAATTAGTAGACAAGTTGACCCATACCTGGTTTTAGATAATGAACATTCGATATGTTATGCCAGGAATGAACAATGTTCCCAAGGTATGTACCCACCTATAGGGAGTTTACAAACACAACCCGAGGTCTCTTTTCAAGGAAATACCTCCATGCCATTACATATAGGAAATGCCCTCGGGGAAACTTGGCAGGGCAGCGATCAGTTCATAGCAGGATATCACATGCCTATACAACACCATGATATACAAATGCCACTAAGGAAAAATACCGTGACTTCACCAAATGAAGTCATTTCAACGTTAGTAGAAAAAGTGAGGGGGTTAGAACTTGCTCAGGCAAATCACCATTCTCAACTCATGCAGGCAGGAAATTCTAATCCTAGCCAAATAGACCTCCTCACAGGAATAGGTACGTTAGGCATGACCCCTCAGTATTCACAACAAACGCCGACTAGAACCGTCATTTCTAACACCGTTCTGGCACCTCCTGGTCTAGTACAAAATAATCCATTTTTGGACAATACCCCTTCATACTTAAACATGTACTCCAAATCACCACAAGGGGATATGTTCTCCTCTCCCGGCATGATTCCTCAAACACAGGGGTTTCCTTACGCCCCCACCAACACATACACTATGCCATATCAACAACCCATTCCACCTCCACTCCCTCAACAGGCACCATCAATGGTCGAAACCTATGCGATAGGGACATATTCAGAATACTTGAAAGAACCCTTAGATTTCACCATACGAAGCGTTATGCTTCCAAGACCCCTTCCCGATTTTCCCAAGTACAAAGGTGAGGGAGATCCGAATGCACATATCAAAGCTTATGCCATAGCCATCCAAGAACTACTCCCTTGGGATGGGGTTGTTGCTAAAATATTTCCCAAAACCTTGGAAGGTATCGCTCTCGATTGGTATTATAGAATACCTGAGGCTTCCATCCATTCGTTCAAGCAACTCATTTCAGAGTTCATCAAGGCATTTGACATGAACAAACTATTAAGAACAGGAATCAGGGAATTCTTACACATCAAGCAAGAACACAATGAATATGTTGCCCATTTCATCCAGAGGTGGCGTACAGTTCTTTATTCTTCGGCAAGTGCTCCAAATATGGACCAAATGGAACTATGTGATTTATTCCTTCATTCTCTCAGAGAAGTGAAGGAAGAAGTCCAGAATTTCCCACTAAGAACTTACGATGAAGTACTTAAGAGTGCTCTCCGAATAGATCAAGCGGTAATTGATAGTGGTCGCAAAACATATGGAGCAAATGGGAGGTTAATCACTTCCAACCAGAACACTACAACTTATCCTACTACCACGAATGTCAATCAAGGACCTAAAATCCTTAATAAAAATCACGGAGTGACAACAGATGGAGTAACTAATCAGGCTAGAAAGGTAAATGTTGTGAATACTCCACCACAAATAAACAACCAACGAAATAATAGCTTTACTCCAACAATCAATACAGTGGATTTTAATCATCCACAACAACAACAACGTAAAGCCCTACACGGGATCCAAACCAAAATTCAACTGGGTATCAAAACTAGAATTCAAACCAAAGACAACAAATGCAAAAATTTAATAGGCAACGGTTTCATCAAAGTTTTAGGCCACAATATACACCAAGCCAACAAACTAGGAATTACAATCCTAACTCATATCATGGTTTTCACAAAATCCAAGCCCATGACACTAGAACATGTCGTGACTACAATAAATTCATGCAACATTTCCCAGAGGAACAAAGAAAACTTTTTATAGATATGTTCTCGGCAGATCCTACGTCACCAACACCAAATACTTTTACAGGCGGTTTTCCCTCAAAATGCACCCCTCCAGATCTTCAATGATCCGCTCCCAAATCACAACAATAACAAGATAAATCCAAATGGGACAAACAAGGGTGTAATTACAGGAAACAATGATCATGAAGCCTCAACTTCATTGAATCCGTTAGTTGTGCCACAATTAGGAATTCAGCCATGACCTAAGATAGTCGGTTTAATAGAGTTAGATGATGAACTACTGCGAGAAAGTTGTAACAAGGACACGAGAGTATTCCTCTCAGCCAATTCCAAGCTACCCGTTAGAAACGGACAATATCCAACAAGTATTAATAAAGCCTGTGGGTGCTTATGATTTAATTAATGATTTAACAAAAACCTTCTCGCACATCTCCTTTTTGGATTTATTGAAGAACTCCCCTGCTCATAGGGCTGCTCTTTTAGAAGCATTGGGTTTAGGTCATCTAATTAACATCACTCCACCTCCCGAAACATAGGTAAACCATATAGAATTTGATATCCACCCTCCGGGGCAGCCGGATAGGGACACTAAATTCATATTCAAAGTAAATAAAATGCCAACAGACACTGAGATTGCACCGAGGTGATCCAAAATTACACTTACAAGTGTGGGTTTATAAAAATTATGTGAAATGCGATGGTTGATGATGGGGCAGCAGTTAACATAGTCCCTTTTTCTTTCCTTCAAAAGCTAGGGTATGGAGAAACAAATTGTTCCACAACTCGAAATACACTAAGAGGCTATGACATCCTTAAAGCCACTTCAATTGGAACTATAATACTACCGGTCACCTTAGGACCCAAAACAATCCTGACTGAGTTTTATATTATAGATCGGGAAACTAACTATAATATGATCCTCAACCGACCATGGATACACCGTATGAAGGCAATCCCTTCTACGTTATTTCAAGAAGTAAGAGTCTTGAATTTAGGAAAGGTGTTCATAGCCAAAGGTGATCCAAAACCATTCGATCTACACATGGCTGACCTAAAGAAAAGACCAGGTGTGCACTCGGAGTTTGAACTCCCAACGAACCAACTTAATAAACCTACCAACGTGAAACCAGAAGAAAAGTTGGTACCTACGACAGATCTTGAAACTATGAGCCTAGCCAAGACAATCCCAACCCTCAAAGATGAGGCTAACATTGTAGAAACAGTATCATTAGGAACTACTACAAAAATTGTTGAATTACTAGAACAGGATCTACCAATGTTCCTACCATTTGATTCTGTAGGCATGGGGTACACCCTAGGTGTCGGTTCTCTCCCAGCAATAGATCTCTGCATGGTAGAGGTAGAAGATGTTAACACAACAAATATCCCAGTGCCCATATTCCCAGCTAAGTATTGGACTCTCCATTTTGATGGAGCTAAATGTTATTATGGAGCTGGGGTAGGAGTAATCCTTACTTCTCCCGAAGGAAAAGTCCTACCATTTTCCTTTAAACTAAATTTTGAATGCACAAACAACGGTGTTGAGTACGAAGCCCTCCTCCTTGGCCTCATCTTAGCTAAGAGAATCGGTATTGATAACATCAGAGTGTTAGGAGACTCACAATTGGTAGCAAATCAAGTTCTTTGAGATGTATGAAACCAAAGCCGAGCACTTACAACTCTAAAAACAAGCTGCTTGAATTTAAGCAAGGATTTTGACTTCATATCAATCGAAGCAATCCCGCGAGAAAAAATCTTCTCGCTGATTCAATAACAACCTCAACATCACGCTTTACTCCAAATAGTAAGTTAGAGGACACCCGTTTCATGGTATCCCTTCGTACTGAACCACCGATAAAAACAATGTCAAATCTTCTTTTAAATGGAAATGAAAACAAATATACTATCCTAGACCACATCGATAGTGATACAACCACTCTTGATTTCTTGAACGCATATGCGGTGTTACATCTCACCCATCACGTGGTAGATTTATCCCTAATCCCGCATTCATCCTCCTACTGAAATCCCATGAGAGAGCTTCCCCATAAAAGGAACTCAAGCATATACACAATTGAGAATGGGGATGATCGGAACTACCTCCACCCCCGCCCAAGTTTGAAGAAGGTAACACTTCTTTAATTGAAGAAACAATTGATATTAACATCGGAACAGAAGATGAACCAAGGATATTAAAGTTAGGATCCTCGTTAACTCCATCGAAGTAGAAATACACACTCGGATCCTCAAGGAACATAAGAAGGATTTTACATTTAGTTATAAAGAAATGACAAGGGTTGCACCACACATCGGTGCACAACCTCATCACTAAGTCGATGCAAAACCGATTAAACAAAAATCGAGACCAATGAAACCCAAGGTAGCTCTCATGGTGAAAGAGGAGGTAATGAAACTCTTCCAAGTAGGATTCATCAAACTAGTCAATTACTCTCAGTGGGTATCTAATATCGTTCCCATTCTAAAAAAGAATGGGAAGATACGCATCTGTGTAGACTTCAGAGACATTAACAAGGCATGTCCTAAAGATGATTTCCCATTACCATCTATAGATGTCATTGTTGATGCAATAGCTGGATTTGAGCTTTTATCTCTCATGGATGGATTCTTGGGATATAATCAAATCAGAATATCTAAACAAGATCAAGCTAAAACCACATTTATAACTCCTTGGGAACCTATTGTTATCTTTGTTATGCCATTCGGACTCAAGAACGCTGGTGCTACATACCGGCTGGCTATGACATATATATTTCATGATCTTATTCATAAAATTGTGGAATCCTACATAGATGACTTGTTGGCCAAAGCCAAGAAGCGTTGTGACCATCCGGAAGTGCTTCGCGTCATTATTTCACATCTAATAGAATACAGAGTCACTCTAAATCTAGAAAAATGTGTCTTTGGTGTAATAGGGGAAGCTCCTAGGTTACATTATATCGTCACGTGGGATCAATGTTGACCCAACCAAAATTAATGTTGTTCTCAAAATGGTGCCACCTTCGGATGAATCTAGAATCAGGTCATTTCTCGGAAAACTTGGTGCAATCCAGAGATTCATCCCAGATCTGAAGTTTTTCCATTCATCCAATCAACAATCTACTCAAGAAATATTATAGCATTGATTGGACTAAAGACTCGCAATGAAGCTTTCAACGCAGTGATTAATCATTTCTTGTTATCACCACCTACGCTAATGCCACCTAAGCCGGATCTCCCGTTAATTTTATATTTGCGAGCCACTAATGTCTCACTAGCTTTGTATGTTGGCTCAAGAAGACGATGACAAGAGAGAACGTGTGGTCTATTTCATTAGCCGCTTGAGACATTTCTCAACTATGAAACATGCTACATGCAAAGGAACGAGAATGCCTCGCCATAGTCTTTGCAACCAAATGCTTAAGACATTACATGTTGAACCAAGAAAAAAGGTTATTGTAAAGATATAACATTTACGAACTTTCCTCACGCAAGGGTCCTTGTCTAAAAAGGTGGACACTTTCTAACCTTAATGGGTGAATTTGAATTAACATTCGTAAATTAGAAGTCTGTTAAAGGACAAATCATCGCATTGGTTAGTGATAATCCATTGGATAGAGGTAATCTAGTAGATCTGGAATTTCGATGAGTGCGTATACTACATCGAAAACAGACCTCCCATCTCTGAGTGTCCCTGGTATACTAATATTATTAATTACATCATGGATCATACGTATCTAGAAGGTGTTACATTGCAACAAAGAAGGCAGTTACGTATTATTGTAGCCAAATACGTCGTTATAGAGCAAGTGCTCTATCGAAAAGTATTCGATGGAATGCTTTTAAGATGTGTCGACATAGAAGAATCCAAGAAGATTCTCCATGAATCTCACAGTGGAATGTGTGGAGGCCACTTCGGTGGCCATGCCACCACTTGTAAAATACATCGAATGGGCTATTTCTGGCCTACTCTAGAACATGACGCAATAGAGTTTGTACGAAGGTGTCATAAGTGCCAAGAATTCTCCCACGAGATTCACATGCGGCACAAGCTCTACAACCAATCGCTACTCCATGGCCCTTTTCTATGTGGGGCCTAGATTTAATAGGGAAATTCTCTCCCTCATCTATAGATGGCCATAATTTCATAATCACGGCCACCGAATATTTTACCAAGTGGGTAGAGGCTATGCCTCTTACTACTGTGCCGGTTCGTAATCACCAAGTTCATTTTGAACCAATTCATTTGCAAGTATGGTATCCCACAAATCATCATCTCGGATAATGGAACTTCTTTTAAGAATGATGAAGTTTGTGAATTGTGCAATAAATTTAAAATAAGCCATCATATGGCCTCCTTGTATTACCCTCAAGCTAATGGACAGGCTGAGGTGACAAACAAAACATTAAAATCCATTCTCCTTAAAATGGTGAAAGAAAAAAGCGAGATTGGCATTTGAAGTTATATTCGGCCTTATGGGCCCACCGAACCTCAATAAGAACACCAATAAGAGCCACTCCTTTTTCACTAGTATTTAAGTGAAGCAATTCTCCGCTTGAGGTTGAAATACCGGTCTCCGTATCTCATTACAAGGGATTCTAGATGAAGAAGCTTACTGAAGCACATCTCTCCTAACTAGAAAGCCTAGATGAAGCTAGGTTAGATGTTGAATGCACATAGTCTATGGACTTTGACCGGATGTCTTTGGTAGTATAACAAGAAGGTCTATAAACGTGACATATATGAAGGTGATCTAGTTCTAAGGCTAAACAACCGGATTGACAAAAAACACGGCGAAGGAAGGAAGTTTCGAGCCAAATGGTTCGGGCCCATACCGAGTCATGAAGGACTATGGAAATGGTGCATATCTCCTATATACGCTGGAAGGTGAGGAATTTAGTGAAATAGTCAATTCCCTACACCTCAAACAATTCTACGCGTAAAGCAAACGGCATTACTTCAGTATAGCTATATATATACATTGCATCTTCATATAGTTAGGATCATTTAGTCCACTTGTTTTATACAACTTTGTGATCGAGGAATTTATACTCAAAGTAATTCATTACAAACTCATGATGTTGTTGGCATAAACACTCTAATCATACTTCTCTATTTCCATGATATCATCAAACTATTTCAGAATCACTTCATCAAATAAAACTAGATATGACAAGGTCTTAATGGTAACCATACCAAGATCTCGTAGGTTTGTTCTCACTTTTTCTTCTTCTTAGGATAGGTGTCTTGCCTATGGTCCTGTTCTAGAAGCTTCACGGTGTCACATCTATCCCGTATTCATGGCCACCAAAGGTTTAGCTCAGAATCTCATGGCATTATCAACAATTATCTTAACAGGAACTCCAAACCTGTAAATGATATGATTTAGAAGGAAATCCATAACAAATTGGTGAGTTTATTTCTTGGTGGGGATTTCCTCCACCCACTTGGTGAAGTAATCAGTGGCTAGTAAAATCCACTTATGGCCAGCACTTGAAGGATATGAAATCTCACAAATTAATTCCATTCCCCATTTCCTAAATGGGGCTTTAATTGAGACAGGATGCAAAGGAAGGGAGCCTGAAGCTTTCAGTCTTCCAGAAAAGCGTTGGCAAATTTCAAATTTTCTTACCAATAGAGTTGTATATTTGAAAATATTTTGCCACCAATAAACATCCCTTAAGATCTTATGAGCTGTGACTCTTCTAACAAAATTCCCCCATAAACTCCTCCATGGAGATCAGCAATTATTTTAGGGGCTTCATCTTCAGTAATGCATCTTAAGAGAACTCCCTCAAGGTTCTTCCAAGCTAACCCAAAATCAATAATGACATATTTTTGGGAAGCTAACTTAAGTGCTCTTTTCTGATTCTTGCTCAAATGTTTAGGGCACTATAGATGTTTGAGATAAAAATGATGTCCTTGTACCATTCATAATTTATCATTTTTTCAAGGACATTCACCTTTCTTCTTCAACTTCATTTACCTCAATTGTCTATGATTTCTCTCTACCATAAGTTTTTCCAGGCCCAAACCTCTGACCAATTTTGTTTTTGGATGTCCATATCATACTCTTGCAATTTTTTTACCCATCGGCATATCTTGCTTGAAACCTCCATTTCTGATAGGATATCTTTCACCATGGTTTGGGGAACATAAGCAATGAATTTAGAACTCATAATATATGGCTTGAAGACCTTTGTTTCTTTTACCAAAGAAAATTCTTTCTTCTCCATGATAGTATACTTTAGCTTAGCTCTTTGTAATGCCTTCATCGAAAAGGAAATTGGTCTTTCATCTCCTCATCATCTTTCGCAACAACATAGATGCAATAGTACTTTCTGAAGCAAAAGAAAACATTTGGAAAGCCTTCTTATAATTTGGAGCTGCTAAAATAGGGGCATTCTTTAATGCTTCTTTGATCCCAACAAAAGCTTGAATAGTTGTTTCTTCCCATTTGATACTTTGATCTTTCTTCAACATGCTAGTGATTGGGATAATTAGTTGAGAAAAGTTGGAGATAAATCTCCTAATAAAATTAATCTTCCCAAAAAAGGATTGAATTCCCTTATTAGTTCTTGGAATAGGGAATTTTCTCGATGGCTTCTACCCTTTCAGGATCAATCATGACCCCTTCCTTTGACACAATGGAACTCCATAATGACACTTCTTGGGATTTAGTGAAATACCATAATCCTGCATCTTAATAACATTTTTTCTAAGTGTTGTAGGTGGTCAATCCTTTTCAGGAGAAAACAAGCACATCATCTTGATATACACCAATGAAATCATTAATATGGCCAGAAAGCTACATCCATTACTATTTGGAAAGTGGCTCCAACATTCATTAGACTAAAAGGCATTCTAACATATACATATGTTCCACGAGGAGTGGTAAAGGAAGTCTTGATTTTCTCGATTACTTCACAACTACTGGTTATATTTAAAAAAACCATCCAAGGTGGATAATAATTTTGAACCAAGTAACCAATTGTAACATATTATCCATATTTGGCAAAGGGTATTTATCCTTCATTAATGCTCTATTCAACTTTGTAAAGTCCACACACAACCTTCTTCTTTCTAACAGTACCAAGTTTGCAACCCATGATGAGTACCTTGTGGTATATATGATTCCTCCATACCTCAACTTTTTCAATTCTTCTTGCATCTTCAAGGAAAGGAGTGGATTGATTGGCCTCTATTTTTGCATAAACACTTGTCGAAGCTTCCAAGGGAATTTCATCTTTCGAAAAGATCCTCTTTGTATGCTTTTAGTTGAGAATAAGACCATGCTAAGAAGTCTTGGAATTTCTTCAAAAATTAGACATATGACTACTTTTTTCCTTTCTCAAATTGCTACCTAGCCTATAGGTATTTATCGTTTATACTTAATGTGGTTTACTCATTCCCTGTTTAAAACCAACAACACATATGTAGTTAGAAAGTTTGTTTTGATTCTTCTTCTTTGAAAATATTTTTTAAGTCCCTGCACGAAGAGTTTAGTATATTTCCACAAAAAAATAGGATAGGATGTCATTTTTATTCTCAATATCATCCTAATATGGAAGAGAAGAGCATACATGATGTGCGATGCAACTAAAAATCAACAATGGAAAAATATTTAACTTAAACGCAAAATTTTTCATTTTAGCCAATTTGGCATTCATTCCTTTAACAACAAGTATAATGAGATTTTTTCCAAAACATAGAAAATATTTATAAATTGTTTCTAATTCCCAAGATCACCTAAAAGGTGCAACATTCACTAACCTCAAACAAGGGCTAAAAGACCATATGCTACAAAAGTTAATTCAATTCCATAAGAGATGTCTTTAACACCAAGGATTGCTATAAAAAGGTATAACTGCACATCTCTACTAAAAAGCATATCATATGTACATGCACCTATCAAAAAGAGGGAAGGCCTAGGAAATGTGTGTGCGCCAGGAGAGATGTTTGTGTATGGATTTGAACACATGTAGGAAAACATGTAAGAATTTTTTTGTTACGTGAATGCACACCCTTGTAAAATTTTGAACACATGCGTGAGTGTACCCTCCGTGAGTGTAGATAACGTCAAAATATGGAGCTCGGTATGTAACTTCAAAAATTTCAAAATTTTCCTAATTTATCTAAATCTAATGATAACCCATCACAATAAAACCCATAAGATAGACTCAATGCATATAAATTTATTAAAATAACCTAAGGATCTTAACTTGTTTCACATGTGCATGATTTAGATTAGTAAATCCTTAGAAAAAATAGTAAAACTCATTAAAATCAAAGATACTAAGAATCCAGTCCCACTAGACGTGCCAAATGTATCCATCTATTAGTTAACTAAACTAAAGAATTGAAACTACAACAATCTACATAGTTCCAAAGAAAATTAACTAAACATGAACCATAATGATAAGATCTTAGAGAGACTAAACATTGTCAACATGCATATTATAAAATTGAATAAAACAAAACTAACATGCTAAATCTAAATCTCTACTCTCTTTGATTACTAAAATATAAACTATGAAACTATGAGGAACATAAGAAATCAAAATGGAATTGTGGAGACCTCAATAATTGAGAATGGAATCTCACCAAGACATGGCTACAAGGCCATTTTGGATCTTCCCATATTACTCAATTTTGAGTGTATGGGTGCAACATGAGAAGCTTAATCCAAATCAATTGATAATGCTTAAATCCAAATTCCTATAATTTATGGTATAATTTATGGAGCTTGGTCCTTTATTTAACTGAATGTTGGAGAGAGATGTGCAACTTGGTGCATGTGGGATAAAGGGGAAAAGTAACTTTAGTTTAGTTAACCAAAGCTAGGTGAGTTAACATGTGGGTTAGGAATGGATAAGGTTGCTTTAGTTAAGTTTAATTTTTCATTTAGAAACCATGGGAATTAGGGGGTGTATTAATTAATCTAGGGTGATTAATTAATAGATAGAAGAAGGATTATATAATATTAAAATTAGTGTGATTTGAGAGATATAAGAGGAACTTGATCAAATAGATGAAGATTTATTGATTTAGGCTAGTAGTTGTCATTAATTAAGAATAATTAATTGACCTAGGTAGAAGCAAATACTAATTAACGAAAGGTTGTTAATTAACAGATATGAAGAGGAATGTTAGCTAATTAGCGGAAAAGTGCTAATTATTACGATACTGATGGAAAAGAGGATAATTAGTGTAGTCTTAGCATGAAATTTGTGTTCATCAATTTTAAGTGTCTACACTTTCCATATTGAATGAAACGTGGAACATAAATGTTTCTACTAACTCGCGAACATAAAAATAGTAGCTTTAGAAATTTAAAGAAACCACTCAAGATTTTGTCCTATAAAAATTCTTGGAAATAAGAGAATGAGATAGTTATCCCTCTACGCAACTTCTTGGCAAGCCATGAATAATTCCTTAACATGATCACGTGGATCACCTTTACCCCTATATTTATTAAATTTAGGTCCATTTAAGTGAGGAGAAAGGGGTGTGTAGCATTTCCCGATCAAAAGGATAGGGACATAATTATTTGAATTGGTACTTTTTGTTGTGTCCTACTTTATTTTCTTATAAACTTGCAAGGACATTCTTCATAGATTGCCACTCTTTGTAAAATATTTGGCCATGTGAAGGGGATATAGGAATATACACATAGTTAGATTTTGATGCCTCTGAGCCATGGTTTTATGTGTAAAGATCATTGTACGTAACCTTAGGTTTTTCATTACATAGAGTTTTTCTTGGGTATTTATGGACATGGGAAGCCAAAATCACTAATTGAAGACTAAGGGCTTGTATTTGTTCTTGAATAGTGACCTTATTATTTTGGGTTTCTTTCTGAGTTTTCTATTGTGGTTGTTGTTCATGATCTTCATTTTATACTCCACCATCATGGTTAATCCTAACAATTGGTATACGATAACTATTGATATTTTAAGGAGGAACTTATTCATTGTTGTTTCCTTTCCTGGAAGTAGAAACATCTCAAGGGTTTAGTATTTTGTCAACATAGAAAAGGGTGAATTCTACTTCTTCCTCTCCATGGATCATGTTCATAAGAAAATTATGGTCAATTTTAGGTGGTAGTTTAGCCCCTAATTCCATTAGTTGTGAAAGAAATTGGTATCCATTTTGAAGAGAAAGTTGTCTATATAGGCTATGTTAAACTCATAGTTGTCTTGAGGAGATACCACCTCATCACCACTATGGTCTATCATGGTTTCCTCTTCACGCAAGGGGTCTAAATTTGTGTTGAAAAAGTATGAGATATGAATATTATATGTACCATTCTAGTAATATGAGACATAAGAAATTTTCTACTAATTTCAACGAATGTGTACAAGTATCAAAAATAATCTAGATAACACGTAGAAGCATGATAGCCACAAATAGTCACAAATAATGTCACAAATATTATCCTTAAGAATAAACTAAATAATATCCTTATCCACTACAAAAACTGTCCAAAAGGGATAAAGAAATAAGACATACGTCAATGAAATAATATCCCAAGTAAAGAATATCTAGCAAAATCCTGAATAAGGGATCAATCGTGAAAAGAGTCTACTCCGTATGTTTAAAAATTTATCTCAAAGATTACTACTTGACAATATGACAACACAATTTAAATATTTAAATCAAGTCTTGGATAAACAATATTTAATATTAAAAGGAGTAGAGGTGATATGACCAATGTAATGATGTAAAGTATATAATTTAAACTTAGTTTAATATAAATAAAGTTTGAGTGTCAGAAATGGAGGTTACAAACGTGGGAAGCGTAACAATGCTACTTGAACACTTTTAATCAAGTTTTGAGAAAAAAACAATATTTTAATATCAAAATAGGATTGAAACAATACAAACAACATAACGACATCACATTCCAAGACTTAAGGAATTATTTGAATAAAAACTAGGTCAAAGTATATCAATTAATCAATGCAATGCAAGCAATGTAACAAGATAATCGAGACACTTATATCAAGTTTAGGAAAACAATATGTAAGTATCATAAATGTATTTCTATATGAAAGCATTGTAACAATGAAATGGTTAAATCAAGATAGGATCAGATAAATATAATGAGATATCTTGATTATGGGTATCAAGATAATGTGTATAAAAATGTGAGAACATACCAACACACTTTCAATACTTAACATTCCTTCCGCAACATGGCTATGTAAGTGAATACAAAAGTGGTGGAAATGATTATTTTTGGTAGCACTATGTATGTTGATATCTTTTGACCTAAAATGTCAATAAGAAAACAAAGGAGATATAACAAGTGGTTAAGAAAAATAGGTAGCACAACTTTGGCAAGGTTTCACCTTATTTTATAACAAAGTAGAAACTACGATAAATTTATGTGTGGTAAGTTTCATGATGAATGACATACGACAAAAAATTCAATGAACTCTCCCCTTGTTCAACTAAAAATGTTTTGAGTCCAAAAAGTTATTTTTTTCAAAATATCTTTATAACATGATGGACAAGGTCAAGTTGGCCCCAATGCCAAATGGGTACCAAGGATTTTATTCTCAACACTTGCCAATACTTTTCTAAGAGAGATACACTTCACTAGATAACTCCTAGATGAATCATCACTACCCCACAATCAAATTAATGAATGGGGCCTCATATGGACAACTTGAAGCATTCCTCATGAGTATTTCTAGTCAAGTAGGTAGTGGGAAAATTTCCATTTTGTCCACTAGTTCCCTCAAGGTGTACACTACTTTGGGGTTCCCATGGTAATCCTCATAATGAGTTTTATGGATTATGCCAAGATACTTCCCATAGTAGAAAGCTTATCGGTTTAAACTCTTATCCGCCCCTATACATATAGTGTTTTGAATGAAGTGGTGTTTTTTAATATTTTGATCTTAATTTGGTTTAACAACCATTGGGAACCTATAACACACTTGTAGTTAGTATTGTTTTTATATTATTCTTCAACAAGTGTTGGGTCTTACACACAAAATATTTAGTAGTTTCCCAAATAAAGAGGACCAATGTTACTTTCGATTCTCTAGATTGTCAAAAGACAAAAGAGGCATACACAATGATTGATCCAACTAGATAGAAATTAAAAAATTAAATCAAACGATCACTTAAAAATTACTTGCAAAAGATTCATTCCCTTAAGAAAAATAAATGATGAAATTTCTAACTTAATCTAAATGTTAGAAAAGAAGACTAAAGTTGCTTTTGATTATTAAGATTTCCAAAAGATGCAAGAAAACCATGGAAATACAAAATTCATTAAAGAATTTAAACATGTTAGAAAATTAATTCAAATCAAAATCTAAAAAAAAGAAGTAAAAAAACTTGCAAAACAACAACAAACACCAAAAATTAGATTTTAGAATTTACTAAAATCCAAGAATTCTTTTCACACAAAATGTTAGTGCATGAGTTTTAACGCTAGTGAATTTGTAGGAATGCTAGCACAAGGATAGCAATGGTAAATGGTAACATAGGGTATAAATTATAGCACAAAGGTATTAATGCTAGAGCAGGAGATTTAACATTAGTGCAAGAGATTTAATAGTAGTGGTAAAAGAGTTCTCTAGAACTTTAATAACTTTTGCAGAATTTAAAATAGCCTTTATTGTGATTTTATCGAGTTGTTTTGCATTTTAGGGTTTTTTGGCATTTTAGGTTTTAGCAGAAAAAAAAATTCATACAACACTGCAAAGCATATGGGTTTTAACGTAGACACGGGGATGATGAACACTAGTGCAACACTAGCATATGGGTTTTAACGTAGACAAAGGGAATGCGTGAAGCCTCTCTCTCTCAATAAAAGAGATGAAAATTACAGAAATGGTAGAACAATGGGAAGCAATGCTAGCGCATAGAAATCAACAATAGTGCATGGTATTTAACACGGAGATGCAATAACATTAATGCTAGCACATGGCACTGTGTAACTTTAATAACACGAGAATTTGACAAAAAGAATGTAAAAAATCTCAAATGTTTGTTGATTAACTTGAAATTTGGCAGCACATCACCTTTCCTACACATGCAAGGAACACTCAACACATGAAAATCAACAAAACAAGTTAATAAATACAAGATTTATCAATAAGTGTTGATAAGAGGGTTAGTATGCAAAAAATGAAACTAAACTAAAAAAACTTCAGAAAAAATGTGCATGAGACAAAGGGATGTTCTAGCAGGCGTGTCATATGTATGCATGATAAAGAAGATAATTTAATTAATAGAAAATAACACCCTTTAGTTACAATAATAAATCTAATCTAACATAAAAATCATGATAAAGCTACGCAAGAACAAAAGCTAATTAATGCATCCAAATTAAAATTGAAAACACTAAACCATTCCTCGTTAAGTTGGATATTATTTCTAAATAATAATTGCTCTTATGATTATAATGATATCAAAGGATGGCTATCTCTAAGAAGAGGAAATTATCTCACCAATATGGCTTAGTGGCCATGTCTGGATATTCCTTTACCACTCTTTGCAAAGAGAGTATAAATGGGTGCAAGATCAATAAGCTTCTTCAATGGTGGAGAATTCTCTTATCATGTAATAATAAAAACTTTTATCAAAGTGTGTTGTAAGTTTGAGAGGGGGATACTAGATTCTATATATAGTTTTCTAATTTTTGAGAAGATGCAACTTAGTGAATGTGGGATAAAAGATAAAGTAGAATTAGAAGGCATAAATATTATTAGAGGGAATTATTTAGAATTACCAACTCATGGGAGTTGGAGATGATTTAATTAATCAACTAGGATTCATTGATAGGATACAATAATCTTAAACAACTATTTGGAGGTGATTTAGGAGGAATTTGAGAGAATTTGGAGGATTTTCAAGAGGGATTTAACCAATAAGATGGTTTATTGATCAAATAGAGGATTAAAAAGGCTTGATTAACTTATGATAGTTAATTAAAAGAGGATTATAAATAAAATTTTTCGTTAATTAGAATCTAGAATGAAGGGAAATGCAAGTTAGTTAACAAAGTGTTGTTAATTGACCGAGATGAAGCTGAATGTTAGCTACTATTTTTGTGTAAATGTGCAACAGGGGAATCTATAATTTCTAAACACAAAAATGATACCCCTGTAGCAAAATTTTCATGTCTTATCATTCCGAGGTGACCCACGTTTTCCCAGTCAATCCACTAACCTCCCAATTGGTGTTAATTCATTCCCCTAGGTGATTTAGGAAAGTTAAATCAACCCTTATAGGTGATTTTAGGATTTCTTGGAAAATGCTATCTCTGGGCAGTTGTGGGAAAGTCCATAATTGGCCTTCCTAAGACTGGAGAAACCCCTTGGAGTGAAAAAAGGAGAAAAATACAACAAGGAGGTGAATTGAAGGCATAAAAACATCATGGAAGTGATTCAGGAAGATTCTGGAAGGACTCAAAGATGTTGGGGTAGTTTCACCAAAATTAGGGTTCTGAGCCTAGGCAAAGTGCACATGCCAAAACAATTTTTAAGCTTCCAAAGGTGATTCCTAAAGCTCCATATGGAGTTATGAGAAAAGAAAAACATCTCTAGAAAGATAATTCCAATCCTTAAAATATGGTGAAATTAGTTTTTTCACAAAAAATTTGCGCATTAGGTCTGTAAGTAGTTTTTATCATGTAGAGGTAGAGTACCAAATAGAAAATCCTATCTTTCAAGGATTAAATGGAATAATAAAAAAATTTATACCCATACTATTGGATTCTAAAGGATATTTCAGTTAGGATCATATAACATTTCATCAAAAATTCCATCAGGGGCTCAAGATATTGCCATCGCAAGTTGTCCTCAAGGTTCGGGAGTTAGTCAAAATTTCAGCTCCAGGAGCATGGAGGGGTTTTGTGTCCCTGATGTCCCTCAAGGTCAGGGACATAAAGATTGGAAAATTTCACAAATCCCCCTTGAATTCATATAAATCCACATATGAACTCCAAGATTGCCAGTTCAGCCCTCAGGTGCTTGCGGGAGCTCAAAACCTTCACGATTGATCGCTACCACGTGTCATCACCTGGAGCACTATGGAATTTGATATCCCTCATGTCCCTTTGAGATGAGGGACATAAAACATGGAAAAATGTGCCCAGCCCTAAGGAGACTCCTGGTCACTCATGTGACCTCTTCAAGAGGTCATTTCTATCCCCTAGGCGTTTAACAAGCCTTCATTCCCTGTCAAAGGATCTCTGCCACGTGTCATCACCTTGATCACCATGTAAATTGATGTCCCTCATGTCCCTTTGAGGTGAGGGATGTCAGGAAATAAAAATGCACCCACCCCTTCTATGTGTTTTTGAAAATTTAAATCCGACACTTAGTCATTATTTCCCCCCATTTCTCCTTTAAAGTTCACGTTGTCATTTCTCTGTAACCTGTCCACTATTGCTTACTCACACCCAGTCCACCATTGATGCTCTGAACCAGATCTAAAATAGAAAATAAACACTCAAATCCATTAAAATACATAGGTCTTAGGGGAAGGATTGATCAAAGGTGTTGAAGAAACGAAGAACGAGAAGAAAATGAATATTTTTGCCAAATAACCATGAAGTCACCCAATCGAAAAATATTCATATATTGTAAGATATAAGTCAGCTTAAGGTGCCCTCTTTTGAAAATTTATACATTTTTCAAGATGATCAAGATGCAACAAATGGGAGGTTGAATGGTTCCCTGAAACATTTGTTCCAACAAAATCCCCATTTCGTGCACCGACTCACATTTGTCATATTTCCCATCAATCCGGTAATGGAAACAAGATAAAAACTTGCACACAAACTCCAAATGAAAAACCTATCACAATGGAGTTTTTTTCATCATGAAAGAGACAAAAACCAGACATGTAAATTTTGAGCTCCATTAATGGCCACCATGGCAGCTTTGTGCTCGAAGCCACTACCAGGTGAAAATTTTAAATTTTATTTCTAAGCATTCTAGTGGGCAAAATTATGTGAAATTTGGAGGACATGATCATGACGATGAGCTAATTCCAAAAAAAAATCCATTACAAATCGAGTAGTGGAATTCCACTTTCTAAAAATAGTAAGTTTTCCTATACAAACTAGCTATGTTTGGCAAGTCGTCATCAAATGCGGTTATGGAGCAAAAAACAGTGAAAATGACCACTTACTAAAAATAGTAAGTTCCTTATATCGGTGGTTACTAAAAATAGTAAAGCAACCCAAGAAGCGTCTGAGGTGAAGGTAGTGTGCAAAGGATTGAATGAGGGAGTTAATCTCATCACGATGGTCAAGAAGAGGTAAAAATATCCTCCCACTAAAAATAGTAACCCTTCCATCTGGATACTTAATATTAATATTAAGTTACACTCAAAGGTCAGTTTCGGTACAATGGGACATAGAGGGATGATCATTCAGGTCAACACCATCATTCAGGATCATCCATGGGCATTCCTCATAAGAAATTTCTCAGGGTATAAAGCATTTGGAGATGTAGAGTTCACTACAGTGGAACACCTCATTGGGTCATCTAGAAGGAGAATCGAGAATCAATCAAAGGTAGATTATTCGTGATCAATGTTTCTTTCCCCTTCTTCTTCCTTCTTTCTCTCCTCTCTTATTTGCCACTACTTTCTCTCTCCTCCATGTTCTAATTATTCGTTGGGGGGTGCACTTTTTATATGTCCTTTAATGAAATTAAAAATAATTTTATGCTTCTAATGTAAAAGTCACCTTTATGTTATAAAAAGGGACTTAATATTCTCCTAGGAAGTTGAAAAGTTTTAAGTTGCACGAGGACATATGAAAATCCATTGGGGGTAGATGATGAGTCATCTCTCATTCTATAAATTGTAAAGCCATTCTTTTTCAAAGGGTTGGTGATTGATTTTGTAAACTCAAGAGTGTATTGAGAGAAAAAGGAATAGCCAAATTCATCCATTCCCATCATCCTCAAATTTCCTCTATTTCCCCATTATGTACAAATTTTGTTTAAGCATCAATACAAGAAAAAGAATATTCTATCTTTCTTTGACTAAGGGGTTTATTGATACTTTGTGATCAATAAATTCTATTTGGTCTTGTTGCTATTTATAAAGTTGTTTCTTCTCATAAATGCATGTGTTAAAATTTCTAACTAGTGTGTGCAGGAATCTGATTTTACACCTGCAACGTTAGTTCTCCTACCTCAATTTTCACTCCCATTTCCCTCATCACAGATAAATTTTTCCCTAGCCAGAGATAGCTAGCTTTTCAGTAGGGTCAATGGAGTGCCCTTGTTGGATCCCTGACCATAAGGCCACCCAGAGAAAAAGCACTTTTTACTCGCTCATGCACATATAAAAGATGAAGCTGTTAAGTATAGGGACTTAGACTCCTAGAGCATTGGCAAGAAACCCATAAATGTTTTCCCCAATACATTTTCTCACCAATATTTTTTGGCACCCACCATGGGGTAGATTTAGCAACATCTGGACCCAAATTATGACCGCAAGGTCCAAGAATGTGTTTTTTTTTAATATTGAAAAAAATAGTTCATGTAAATCCATTGTTGAAGGCTACACTATCAATTTATTGCAAGTGACCTTTCGTATTCCACAGTGTCTTTTCATATTCCTATTGTAAATTTTTTCAGTGTTAGAATTTGAATAAGAATTTTCTAAAGTAAAAGTGAAGAGGAAACAATGACGGATGTAGCAGAAAGACCTCAACCCATTGTTTCATGGGGAAGAAATGCAGTCCGTTCACTCTTAAACCACCTCTTCATGATCTACCAACAAGTTCCTACAAGAACTTTCCAAAGTTCAAAGGTGAAGGCACATAACTCCTGAAGATCACATATCAACCTTCACCACATCATGTGGGATTCTTGGTGTCTAACATGAAGATGTCATTTGTAAGATTATTCGTTGAGTCTCTCCAAGAAAAATCAATGGAATTTTTCTACCTCCTACTGTAAGATCCATCATTTTATGTAATGACATCAAAAAGAAGTTCGAGGAATGATTCAAATTTACTAAGGACTATCATGACATCCTTATTCAATTGACACAAATAAAGAAAGGAGAAATTGAAACTATGAGAGACTTTGTGGCCCATTTCAACTGGTTTCTTCATAGGATACCGGAAGAAGATTCACCATCTAAAAATAATGTCAATAGATTATTTATTAGTGCTCAATCACTGGAGGTGGTATTTTTCCTACGAAGAGTTCAATCGAGGGAAATTACAGGAGCACAAAGATTGTCCATTAAAATTGATTATTATCTCATCTTGTCTGGAAAGATTAAGAATCCTTCAAAGGGAAAAGCTCAACATCTTGGAGACGAAAGAACTGATCCTTTTTTGTAGAAAATAAAAATGAAATGGCATCGTTGAGGAGGGAAATATTTGAATGATTTTCTTCTCAAATAAGAAACAAAAATCAGGTTGTAGGAGCACCCCGAAGGATTTCCTTGCAGGTCCCATCTATCAATGCAAGTTTTAGGAGTAAGGAAAATGAAGAGGAGCTTGAACAA
Source organism: Taxus wallichiana var. yunnanensis (assembly GCA_018340775.1). Taxonomy (NCBI): domain Eukaryota; kingdom Viridiplantae; phylum Streptophyta; class Pinopsida; order Cupressales; family Taxaceae; genus Taxus; species Taxus wallichiana. The sequence continues at coordinate 75,868,725 of CM031236.1, read as the reverse complement.
TAAAGTAAAGGTGGTGATTTCCTATAAAGTGATAAGTTTTAGAATGATACAAAAATATTATTTTGTAAATATTCTAGAGGTGATGAAGATGACAAAGAATATGCACCTAGTTTCTCATGTGCAGTATTCACTCATTCTCAGTCTGAGAAAGGAACACCTCCCTCCACTTCTCAAAGAAAAAGAAGGATGATGATTCTCCTATGGATACTCCAAAAAACAAAATAATCAATCGAGGATTTCCACTCTCACCCTCGATATATTTTTCATTATTGAAGCTAGATCCTATAACAAGTAAGAAGGCTCCTAAAATTCCAAGTAAGTCTTACGATGCCTCTTCCAATTCCAAATATAAATTTGCTCCTATAAAATATAGTACTTTGAAAGCTCCTATTATACCTTTCAAAATATCCTCCATTCCCTAAAAATATACTCCTTCCAAAATTTTCCTAAACCCAAAAGCAGTTCCTTCATCACCCTCACCCACATCTTCTCCTTTTGATTTCATAGAATACATGAACAAAGCCAAAGTGTAGATTAATGAAACCAAATATTTGTGGAGTCACCCTGAAAAATTTGTGAGATTCATCTGATGTATTAGGAATGAAATTTTGACACCAAATGATGTAATACCCAAGTCTAAAGGAGTACTACTAAACCCACACATGCCTCCCTCACAGAACATGCTTTTATTGAGTGCATCAAAGACTGACAAGGTCGATCCTTTCTACATATCCCTTCTTGTTGGAGAATATGTGTTGAACAATTACATATAAGATTTTGGTGCCTCAGACAACGTGATGCCTTTAAAGGTCGCCAAGGATCTCAAAATCACCCTGAATCCACCTGGTGGCTCTTGTTACTCTTTGGAGTCAAAAGAGGTCCCAATTGTAGGGAAGGTCAAAGATGCACAGGTGGATCTCACAAGACTTCTAGACAAGAATTTTTAACAATGATTTTGTTAGCAGACATTTTGGCTTCATTTAGAATGTTGTTAAGTAGGGGTTTGTGTCAATAGTTTGGGGTGAAATTTAGATGAATTGGCCTTCCACAACCATACCAGTGAAGGGGGCATGGAGAAATTTCTTCTAGAGAATAAGATGAGGTACATAGTGTGAAAGTACAGAAGTTTAGAAACCAACATCTTGTATCAAGATAGCAAGCGGATGAATTAATTTGTGAAAAATGATGAGGAAGAGGATATTCCCATCTTGATAAGGCCATACATGCCTTCCTAGAGATAAATGGACATTGAAGAAGCATTTAGGAGATTTGAGTTACAAGAGGGAAGCTCTAAATTACCAGATGACACAAACCATGAAGAAGAGGAAAATGTTCTTGGTGAATCTCAAATGGAAAAATAAGCTTGTGTGCTTATCCATGATGAAATCGAGGTATTTTAATTCCCATTTAGAGATGAAGATGATCTCAGCCATGCCATTCATGGAGGGACAAGACAAGCTTGTGATGAACCCACAAAAATTTGAAATAACTGTCTATATAAGAACTTATTAAAGCCACATAAGAAAAAGAAGATTCGTAGCTCGAGTCTCGAACTCCTGATGCAAGCCATGAACCTAAAAGATAAGCATGAATCTGATTTGAAAGTATTAACCCATATGAACTTTGGCCATATTGAAATAAATCAAGATGAAAAATTTAATGTCCCTCTTGAGCCAATGATTGATGGATGCAATGATGAAATCTAGGTATTTGATTTCCCATTTGAAGAGGAAGAATCTTTAAATGATGAAGAAATTAAAGCAAGGAGTTTTGAGTCCTTTGAAGCCAAAGCTCCTCTTGAGGAAGGAGTGATAGAATGCATTGATTCCCAGGATGTTGAAATAAGCCGTATGGATAATTGCCTTGACCTGAAAAGTAAATATTCTTCGAATGCGTACAAAGATGAGCTACATGAAGTAGAAAAGGAGATCTCGTGCAAGAACTATTGGATGAATCATAAGTTGTGGAAGACCTTGAGTTGATTCTTGATCTCTTAACTCATGTCATGGCCATACAAGACAAGTATGAGGTTTCTTCTAATGCTCCCACCAGTACTCAAATGCCTCATAATAGAATAGAGATAAAATATGAATCTAAGGTTTCTCATGGAGAAGATATCAATGAGCATAGAACTGGGAAAGAAAGTAACTCAAAATATTCAATAAATTTGAACAAAAATCATCTTTGGGGCAGCGATGAGATGCTCAATCAAGAATTAGCTATGTTGATAAACATTGAAGGAAACTAGAACTATGAAAATGATTTCAAAGAACATGAAGGCAATGGAATTTCATAAGAAAATACTTGAGCATCAAGAAGATCACATGGACTCACTCTTACAGAAAACAAAGATGGTCATGAAATCACCCAGCTTTCATAAAAATTTAAGGAGAGGATGATACTTTATGGAACCATTTAATGGCTTTGTAGAACAACATCACTCAGTGTTTTCCACTCAGGGGTAACTTTTGAGGAATGAAAAGTTCTTCAGTGAAAGTGGGTTATCCCTTGCCTTATACCATAGGTGATTTCTAGGTGTGTTTCCCTTTCTGTTGTGTGTCATGTGTTTCCTTTCCATCATTTTGTATGTGTGTGTGTGTGTTTTCCTTCTTCATTCTCTCTCTCTCTCTCTCTCTCTTGTTGTAAGTTGTACATGACTCCATAGGGCCCAATGGATAAGGAACTAGTCAATGGATTATATGGTCTAATGTTGAGATTCTTGATTCTCCATGTCATTCCTTGTTTTGCTAGTCCATGTTATGTCCCCAAGCTAGAGCCAATTGTTGTCATGAAAATGTGCAAAAGGGGAATTGACAATTTCTAAGTATGACAACAATACCCTTGTAGCAAATTTTTCATGTATTATCATTCTGAGGCACCCCAGGTCTACCCAGTTAGTCCACTAACCTCATAATTAGTGTTAATTAATTCCCCTAGGTGATTTAGAAAAGTCAAATCAACCCCTAGGTGATTTTATGAGTTCTTGAAAAATGCTATATCTAGGTAGTTGTGGGAAGGGCTATCATTGGCCTTCCTAAGACTAGAGAAACCCCTGGAGTGGAAAAGAGGATCTAAATCCAACAAGGAGGTGAATTGAAGGCATAGAAACATCATGGAAGTGATTCAAGAAGATTAGGAAGGATTCAGAGAAGTTGGGGTAGTTTCACCAAAATTAGGGTTCATAGGCCTAGGCAGTCAACACGCCAAAAAACTTGTTGAGCTTACAAAGGTGATTATGAGAGTTCTAGATGAATTCAAGAGAAAAATAAAATCATTGGAAATATAATTTCAAGCCTTACAATATGGTGAAATTATATTTTTCTCAACAGTTTAGTAGATTATGTCTGCAATCATTTTTTCTAATGGAGAGGTGGAGTACCAAATCCAAAATCTGCTCTTTTAGGGATTAAGTGGAAGAATTGGGACATGAGACACCAATAACTGGATTCCAAAGGCCATTTTTAGTAAGGATCATATAAAATTTCATCAAAAACATCCATCGGGAGCTCAAGATATTTCCGTCGCAAGTTATCCTCAAGGTTTGGGAGTTAGTCAAATTTTCAGCTCCAGGAGCATGGTAGGATTATGTGTTCCTGACGTTCCTCAAGGTCAGGGACATCAAGGTTGGAAATTTTTACCATCCCCATTTAAGCCCTCTAAACCCACATATGACCTCCACGATCACCATTTCATCCCTCGTGCTCTTGCAGGAGCTCAAAGCCTTCACCGTTGATTGTTGCCACATGTCATCACCTAGAGCACTGTGGAATTTGATGTCCCTCATGTCCCTTTTAGGTGAGGGACATAAAATATGGAAAAATGCACCCAGACCCTAAGGAGACTCTTGGTCACTCATGTGACCTCTTCAATAGCAAATTTCCATCCCCAGTGCTTGTCAAGCCTTCATTCCCTGTCGTAGGATCTTTGCCACGTGTCATCGCCTTGATCACTGTGGAAATTGATGGCCCTCACATCCCTTTGAGGTGAGGGACATCAAGAAAATAAAAATGTGCCCAGCCCCTTGTGTGCATTTTTTGAAAAATTTAAATCCAATAGTTAGCCATTATTTCCCCCATTTCTCCTTCACAGTGCACCCTATCATTGCTCTGTAACTTGTCCACCATTGCTTACTTACATCTAGTTTAGCTTGAAAAAACACCCGACATATCGGGAAACATGCTCTTCTCATATGGGTGAGATTTTTGACCCATAGGTTTTTGGGCTGGTTTCGGCCCATGGTTTTGATACCCATGATATTGTAAAACTACTTAAGTAATTGCCTACTTATATGGTTTTATGCATATGGTAGGGTATAATGAAAAACATTGCAGATGTGCTTTGAATTCGGCTGTGAATTTCATAGAGCTTGTTGAGCATAGCTCCAAATGGATCTTGGTATTGTATTGAGAGAGAGTGGTGGCTTGTAATAAAATCTAAGCAAGTGATTCTTGGTGGACGTAGCCCAAATTGGGTGAACCATGTTAAATACTGTCTCTTTGTGTTGTTTTATTTTATTTCGCAATTATATTTGAGAACCGTAATAATTTCTACATATTAGTTTCTACTATTTCAATTTTTTGAGGATTATTCTACATATTTTATCACTTATTTCCTAACAACAAGTCCATTGTGCAAGTATTTCTAGTTTCTAGTGGTTTTTGCACTAAGTTTAGAACATCAATTTTAAATACGGGTAAAGGAAGACTAGATCTCGTGAATCTTTGCATGAATTAAGTGTTTGAGACATTTGTGAGATCATTTTTAGTGCATTTTCACAACTAACCATGAAAATCCTTAGTGGCGACTCCGTGTTGAATTAATTTTTGATAAATGCCAGTGTCTTAACCTCTGTCAATTGAAATTTATCACTAATCTTTGCAAAGATGGAAGGAAGAAGATATTTTTTCATTAAATACCCTACTAGAAGGTTGTTTCCAGAATTAGGAAAGAAAAATTCTAAAGGAAGAAGAATCTGGAAAGTTGTTGGAGATCAATAATCAAGAAAAGAGTTATCAATTATGGAAACTGGTCACTGTCATTGAAGATTGCCATACTTCCTCAAGTGCTTTTAATCAAGTAGTATTTTTGTATATCTGAATTCTAAAACTGGAAAGGGGACTTCATTTGTGTCGATAAGTGTGCTTCTCAATCTATCCATGTATTTTCCAAAGTTAATAGGATCTTCCAAGAAACAGAGTTTTTAGAGAACATTCATTTTGAAAATTATACTCTTGTGTTCCAAAGACCCCTTGTCCCTCATCATTCAGTTTCTCCTATAATATCACCTCCTCAAAATAATATGGCCCAGCCCCCACCCAGACCTCCATTTTTTGTGAATACTTTTGGTCCTATAAATTTTAGAGGTATGGTTGGATATCTAAATGCAGTGCCACAAGATGTTAGAAATAGACTGCCTAAATTTCAAGGAAATAATGCTATTACTGGTGATCAACACTTAAAGCTTTTTGTCAATATGATGGAATACTTTGAGATCAAATTTGAGGATGTGTACATAAAATTGTTTATTCATACTCTAGAGGAGGATGCACGGGACTAGTATAAATCTTTTCAGAAAACTCCATTGATTCATGGATAGAAATGAAGAATGCTTTTAGATTGCAGTATGGAGATAAAATAGACCCTAGGTTTATTTTATCATAATTTGAAAATATTAAGAAGAATCCTAATGAATCATTCATGATTTCAATACAAGATTCAACAAAACATTAAGAATATTTTCTAGTAAACTTAAGGCCATGTGATGAATCTTGTCTGATAAAGTATTCTGATGCATTTGACAAAAAGGAAGCATACTATTTAAGGGACAAAAACCTAGGAACTTTGAGGTAGGCCTTTACCATGGATTTGTAGATTGAAAACAATATCAAAGTAGTTGGTAAGCCTCCTAAGAGAGAAGGTATCAATATTCTTTGGCAGAGAAGCCTCAATCAAGTAAGTCTGTGGATCTAGAGGAGGTTGTAAAAAAAATTTCTGGATCATTAAGGAAATATCCTTTAAAGCGGCAGAGTAGAGAAGGGGATTGAACAAGTTTCCTAAGGTCAGCACAAGCCACAAGGTCAAGAAATATTTCAAAATCATCCAGAGGTGATCATAGATTAGATGACAGGGGTTAAGGTCCCGTCGGATCAGCAAATATACATCCCCAACCTTGAGAAAACAAATTGGTGCTTGTTCCATTGGTTTCAAGAGTTATTACTATGGAAGAGGTCCATGATATGGAGTGGTGTGATAGATGTTTTTTGCCCCATTCCCTATGTGATCTAGAAAAGAAGTTGAGGAAGTTGATGATGATGAGACAAATGATGATGCATGTATGATGGATTGCTCTACAGGTTCACAACAAGGATAAACCTCAACTAAAATAATCGGTGCTAGAATCGCTTCAGATTTTTGGGATTTCATTCACTGGGTATTACCCCTTCCTCCCTCTCATAATTTTGAAATATATATGGTACAATATTTTTAATTGCCTAATAATGATTTTGAATACTTAAGGGCATTAATGATTAAAAAGTATGATGGAGGAATCCCTTCTGAGGAGGATAGGCAGTTGTTAATGAATATTGTGGTTGCCCAAGAAAAAGAATATAACACTAGGAGTAAAGTTGTTAAAGGGGCAGGGCCTCAGGCCAAACCAAAAACTCCAGTTCTCACCAATATCCCAAAATAAACTCCTAAGAAAGATACATCTGGCAAAGGCCTTGTTTCCCCAAACAAAATTGGTATCCCTACCCATGCTCAGACCATGAAAAATCCTTTGTTGTCAGATGAGTTTGTCAGTCTTCCTCCAAATGTTGCCTTGCCCAAATACATTCCTTATGACATTGCCCAAGTCTTGAGTCAGATCAAGATTTTGTTCCAATTGTTGAGCTGCTTAGGATTCCTGAGCACAAGAAAAGGGCCTTTGAGTATTTGGGATTGAAAGAAGAAAAGATTACCCAAGGCAAAAATGTAAACAATGTTGAGACTCCTCCTACCATTGTAGAGTTGGAAAAACCCCAAGTACTAGAAGAACTAGGTGAGCCACCTAAAGTATATTTGGGAACATCCTTGGTTGAGTCCCAGCTGAATGTAGATCCATTTTTCACTACTCTGATTATTAGGGACATGCTGTTACACAACTGTATGTTTGATTCTGAACCATCATGCATTGTTATGCCTCTTAAGCTCATGAAAAAATTAGATATCAAAGTGATAGTAGCTTATGGGAAGTGCACTACCATGGATTCCAGAGAGGTTCCAGTGGTTGGATGTGTCAAGGGTTTGATAGTGCAACTTGTAGCCTACCCAAGTAAGAACTTAAAACTAGATGTTGTTATTGTTGATTTCCCTGCCAAATGGGGAATGTTGTTATCAATAAAATGGGTTGCTAGTGTGGGTGGGAGTGTGCAAATGGATATGTCTTTTGCCACTATACCTATTGAGGGCAGCCTTGTAAAGTTGTATGGTGAAAAGAAGATGCTACATCTCATTGAGGATCCCAATAATGCTTCCTATGAAGTGTTATACATTGACATTGATGTTGATAACTTTGTTGGATTTGTTGATGGTAAAGAGAACAAAATTGATCAATGCAAGTCTCTTAATCAAGTAGGTTCTCCTTGGACTTTTTTGTTTGATGGGGCTTTCTCTAAATTTGGAAATGGTGCTGGTATTGTTCTGATATCTCCAAGACAGAAGAGTTTTTTTTTCTTTTAAAATCAACTTTGAGTGCACTAACAATATTGTAGAATATGAAGCACTATTATTGGGTTTAAGAATTTCTTGGAAATATGGTGTTAGAGACATCATTGTTAAAGGAGATTCAAAGCTAATTGTCAAGCAGGTTAGAAAATTGTATGCAACAAAAAATTAGAGAATGAAGCAAGTATAAGCATGCAGTCTAGGATTTCATTGAAATGTTTGACTCCTTCAACATAATACATCACAATAGGAAGTACAATACTCTAGCAGACAAATTGGCCGTATTGGGGTCTAGATTTGAAAATTATACTGTATCCCCCTATTGTGAGTATAATATTGAGATATTAACTAGGCCATATGTTCCTGACAATGTTAAACACTGGCAAGTGTTCAAAGATGACACCTAGGTGAAAAGTTTTTTTAGAACCAAGGATAATTTGTCGATCAACGTATAGATTGGGAGCCAATGGTTTGTGCGGCTGATGGAAAGGAGACTTTATTTGGCAAAGACATCATTCAATTGAAGACTAATACTATTCCCATAGGTTTGGTAGCACTTGAATAAAACTTTGATAATGCTGATTGCATTGTCAATAGACACATGTCAGCCTCGAGGGATGTTGAAGAGCACGACCTAGGCACGAAGGATAAATGATGTAAGATCTGGCTAGGTAGAAATTTGAGCAAGGAAGAAAAGTAGTCATATGTCTAATTTTTGAAGAAATACCAGGACTACTTAGCATGGTCTTATTCTGAACTGAAAGCATACAAAGAGGATCTTTTCTAGCATGAAATTCCCGTGGAAGCTTCTGACAAGCTGTTTATGCAAAAATAGAGGCCGTTCAATCCACTCCTTTCCCTGAAGATGCAAGAAGAATTGAAAAAGTTGAGGTATGGAGGAATCATATATACCACAAGGTACTCATCATGGGTTGCAAACTTGGTACCTATTAGAAAGAAGAATGGATATATAAGGTTGTGTGTGGACTTTAGAAACTTGAATAGAGCATTAATGAAGGATAAATACCCTTTGCCAAATATGGACAATATGTTACAATTGGTTACTGGTTCAAAATTATTATCCACCTTGGATGGTTTTTTTTAATATAACCAGGTAGTTGTGAAGTAATCAGAGAAAATCAAGACTTCCTTTACCACTCCTTGGGGAACATATGTATATGTTAGAATGCCTTTTAGTCTAATGAATGTTGGAGCCACTTTCCAAATAGTAATGGATGTAGCTTTCTCTGGCTATATTAATGATTTCATTGGTGTATATCAAGATGATGTGACTGTTTTCCTAAAAAGGATTGACCACCTACAACACTTAGAAAAAATGTTATTAAGATGCAGGGATTATGGTATTTCACTAAATCCCAAGAAGTGTCATTATGGAGTTCAGAAAGAAAAGTTTTTGGATACATTGTGTCAAAGGAAGGGGTCATGATTGATCCTGAAAGGGTAGAAGCCATCAGAAAATTCCCTATTCCAAGAACTAATAAGGGAATTCAATCCTTTTTTGGGAAGATTAATTTTATTAGGAGATTTATCTCCAACTTTTCTCAACTAACTATCCCAATCACTAGCATGCTGAAGAAAGGTCAAAGTATCAAATGGGAAGAAACAACTATTCAAGATTTTGTTGGGATCAAAGAGGCATTAAAGAATGCCCCTATTTTAGCAGCTCCAGATTATAAGAAGGCTTTCCAAATGTTTTCTTTTGCTTTAGAAATTACTATTGCATCTATGTTGTTGCAGAAAGATGATGAGGGAGATGAAAGACCAATTTCCTTTTTCAGTAAGGCATTACAAAGAGCTAAGCTAAAGTATACTATCATGGAGAAGAAAGAATTTTCTTTGGTAAAAGAAACAAAGGTCTTCAAGCCATATATTTTGAGTTCTAAATTCATTGCTTATGTTCCCCACACCATGGTGAAAGATATCCTATCAGAAATGGGGTTTCAACCAAGATATGCCGATGGGTAAGAAAATTGCAAGAGTATGATATGGACATCCAAAAACAAAATTGGTTAGAGGTTTGGGCCTTGAAAAAATTATGGTAGAGAGCAATCTGTAGGCAATTGAGGTAAATGAAGTTGAAGAAGAAAGGCTGAACGTCCTTGAAAAACTAATAAATTATGAATGGTACAAGGACATCATTTTTATCTCAAACATCTATAGTGCCCTAAACATTTGAGGAAGAATCAGAAAAGAGCACATAAGTTAGGTTCCCAAAAATATGTCATTACTGATTTTGGGTTAGCTGGGAAGAACCTTGAGGGAGTTCTCTTAAAATTCATTACTGAAGATGAAGCCCCTAAAATAATTGCTGATCTCCATGGAGGAGTTTATGGGGGGAATTTTGTTAGAAGAGTCATAGCTCATAAGATCTTAAGGGATGTTTATTGGTGGTCAAATCTTTTCAAATATACAACTCTATTGGTAAGAAAATTTGAAATTTGCCAACGCTTTTACGGAAGACCCGAAAGCTTGTAAGCTCCCTTCCTTCGCATCATGTCTCAATTAAAGCCCCATTTAGGAAATGGGGAATGGAATTCATTTGTGAGATTTCATATCCTTCAAGTGCTGGCCATAAGTGGATTTTACTAGCCACTGATTACTTCACCAAGTGGGTGGAGGAAATCCCCACCAAGAAATAAACTCACCAATTTGTTATGGATTTCCTTCTAAATCATATCATTTGCAGGTTTGGAGTTCCTGTTAAGATAGTTGTTGATAATGCCATGAGCTTCCGAGATAAACCTTTGGTGGCCATGAATATGGGATCAATTTGACATATGCTTCTAAGGATAGGTGTCTTGCCTATAGGATTTTTTTGTGTTACCACTACGCTCTTCCCACCTATTCGAACAACCTTTGGAAAGCTTACTACTAGGCTAGGGTCTTCACCATGCTACCATACTCATTTCCAATACTCTCCTCTTCTATATCCTTAAGCACTTCATCCATGTCTTTGTGCTCTACCTCCTGTTCCACTAAATGTTTTATAACACCTACCACTTCTCTCCTCGTGGCCTCTTTTATTTTCTCCTTGGTGAGGCTTGGGGTCTTCGATCTCTCGGTTCACTTCTTCGCTCACCCCTTTTCCTTGAGCATCTTCCTCCTCCTTGTCATTCTTATTTTTGATTTCTTCTTCGAATCATGTATATTATACATAGGATGATTGTGAACTTATTCATCCTCATTGTCATGCTTCTCCCCCTATAGGCCTATAAGCCCTCTGTTTTTTCTTAGTCTACGCCCTCTCCGCCACATTTTGTTTCTTCCTAATTGGTGATTCCATTATAGGACACTCTCTTCCCTCTCTCTCTCTCTTTATAGCAGAAACTCCTTCCTTGGTAAATCTTCTTGTGTCGTATGCACTTCTTGCTCTTGTGCCTCTACCTATGGGATCTTCTACCTAACTGGGGACTTCTTCCCTGTGTGTGTAAGTGTTTGGCTTAGTGCTTTCTTGGTGCACCCACAAATTGTGTTGTTTTCACACTTGGTTCCTTATTCTCATGCAATTATCACTCCATTTTCTTCAGGGAATCCTTATTCCTCCCGTGAGCTCCTCAAGAATGGAGACATCATTCTCCACATAGTTTCCATTTTCAAACTTTGGTCTAATGTGCAAGTATACTTTCTGCAAAGTCCTTCCAAAAATTGGAAGTTTGAAAGGCTTCATCATCTGTACTTTGTGGGAGACATACATCTCCAAATATAAGTGATTCTTCGGATATATGAGCTTTGATGTAGCTCATGGTGGTCTTGGTCTAGTTAAATCAAGTCAAATCTTAGCTGTTGGCCTCCTTAAAATAGTTGACCCATGTCCGGAAATATCTTGCATGCTGAGAGAGAACGACAATTTGCACCATGGACTTTGAGTCCCATCCGTCAGAGTGAATCTTCCAATGCATAAATGTTGATATACAACAAACTCAGCCTCTTCACCTACAAACATGGGCGAGCTTGTTTAGGTATCCTCCACTCTACCCCGAATGTGTTGCACATTCACTTGTACCATTTTTCCAAGTGTGCCTTGTGGGCGGTCATCATGGTATCGTAGGTATACTTCTCAAACCTTTTCACGGGTGAGGGATCTTCTTCTAGATACTCCCATATGAACTTCTCTGGCCCATTGGGCACTCCAATTTATGAGAAAACGATGGTGAGGAGAACATTTTGAACATTATCTTGTCCCCCTCCTATGCACTACTAATGATTTGATCTACAATAAAGGAGAACATGTTGTAGAAGGTTCCTCCGAATTCTTCTAACATACATTAGACCGTGCCTTGTTTACTTGTGTCCACATTTCTTGACCATTCAGCTTGGTAACCAAGCATGCAGCCATTCTCATTATAGGGTCGGGGATATCTATGATATCAAAGTAGTGTGAACCCTTCTTGTAGTCATAGGCCTCCATAGTCTCCTTGATGGCCTCCTTATCATCTAAGTTGTCATCTATGGAGTCCCCTTTGCAAACTAGGCCAATAAACTTTGATATAAGTTGAGGAGTTATGTGCATTTTGTGGCCTACAAAATAGAAGTGGTCTTTGTGCATGTGTGACATCAACCACTGGTATAACCACTTGGGATTTCCAAAATAGGGCAACTCATAAAGTTTTAGAAACCGGCTTTACCCAACTTCACCTTCACCTCATCATTGTAGATCGACATTCCTTCTGGTGTCCTTGTATTAGTTAGACAAACCAGTTCTAATGCCATTTCCTTCTCTATGGTACTCATGTGATGGTTTTAGTCACTCATGGCCATCTTCCTGATGTGTGATACCCATTCTTTCCCCAACAATACTCCCATCTAGGTCGCATCTCTGCATACCACTCCTCATTAAAACTAGTTCGAGACGATTTGTTTTCCCTTTCCCTTCTTCTTTAGTGAAATGGTCACCTTCTTTGGTGCCATTTTTACTTATCGGGTTACAGCCTAAACTCTTCTTGTTCCTCTTCCTTTCTTTGCGTGATCTTGTGGCTCAACTCCATGGAATAATCCTTCTCAAATGTGCCCTAGCTATAAAAATACTAACTTGGAAAAACTCTTCCACAAGATGACGTACTCTTAAATTCTCTTCCCTATGCCCATGCACTCCTTCTACTCTAGTTTATAAATCAACCCTAGTCATGTACTTATATCTCTATGATTCTCTTTTCACAAACATCTCTTTTCATAGATTCCCTAGTTTGTAAGACCTCTTCAATTGTGTAATCGCAAGGTAAATAATAATGTGCCTGAATTCATACTTATAGATTTTTTCCCCCTTTCCAACAATAAATGCTAGACCACGAACCAATGTAATTAGCATTAAATGCAGATTCTTCCCTTAAAGCTGACCTTAAGCACCCTTACCCACGTGCCTAATCCTACACAAAACCTTCTACAACCTTTTGGCATGAAATAAATTCCTTACTAACCGAAGACTCTTATGGACACGTCTGCAACACCGAAGGAACTTATTCCATTGACCCAATTTTCCCTCACCTACCTTGTGTTGTTCCTACATTTCTCAACCTTTGAATATGGTGTTTTTAAACTATCTCGACATGAAAATTCTTATCCACCGATTCCACGTGCATTCTTCTATCTTTTGCGCATTTAATCCTTTCATTTTGGCCTTACAACTTTTACTACTTTCGGCTAATCCTTCACTTCACACTACTTCCTTTACATTACTCCACCCCACACTAAAATCAGATGTGCATTCCTCTATGCATACACAACCATTTTTTTAAAGTAATAAGTGGTTACCAAGTGCACAAGGTGTAAAATAGAACAAAAAGAAAGGAAGAAACAAGAAGAACAGCAATTACAAGGAATGGAAATGCATAAAGGGAAATCCTAAGGTACTGCAATCTGTCTTATTTACAAACACAAGGAAGACTTATTTATAGTAGGGCTTCAACCTACTTCCATTGAAATGGCCACTAACCTCGTCCCATCCAAAGACTTCGCAACTCGCAGTGCCTAAGTCAAGGATGTACAAGATGATGTAAGGGCCCAACCAATGGACTTTCAACTTCCTGAATGGTGCAGAAACTTGGAATCATACAACAAAACCATCTGCCTAACCTCAAACTACTTATTCTTGATATGATGATCATGCCATGCCTTTTTCTTTCCTTTATGGTCTTCTCGAATCCATCTAGAAAGTGTTCGCCTTTCGTCTAACTACATTAACTTATCAATCCTTTCCTCGAGTGCTTGTTCATCAGCCAATCCTCCTGTGTGCACTATATGCAGTAATGGTAAAATGAATTCAAATGGAAAACCATCCTCCACACCAAACACAAATTAAAATGGTGTGGCCTTATTTAACCTTTTTTAGGTTTTCCTGTATGCCCATAGAACTATCGATACCTTTCCATCCCAATCTTGTCTTCCAACATCATAAATTTTGTTTAGAGTGAGATTTAGTATCTTGTTAAATGATTTTAGTAGTTCTATTCGATTGAGGGTGATAAGGGGTAGTCTTTTGATGGGCCACCATAAATTCTTCTAATAGAATCCTAACCATTTCATTCAGGAAATGTGTACCCCTATCACTTGTCAAGCTCAAAGGAAATCCATACCTATTGATTATTTTTTCTCATAAGAATCTAGTAGCTGTCATTATAATGTAAACTTTTATAGGCATTGTCTATACCCATCTTGTCAAGTAATTAGTACAAGTAATGATATAACATGAACCAGCTTCTTTGTGTGGCTCGTGAAATTGGTCCTATAAAGTCAATTTCCCAAATTTTCAAATGGTTATGTGTTGGTTATCAGCCTTAATGGCATCTTATCCCTCTTTTCAATTTTATCTAGGCACTAACAATGGTCATAGGCCTTACAAAACTCAATACAATCCTAGTAGATGATTTCCCACCAAATCCCTGTGAGTAGAATCTTTCACACGGTTGCATTTCCTGCATAGTGCCCTCCTGCAATCCCACCATGTACTTCCTCCATAATCACCATGTGCTCATGTACTAATACACACTTGACGAGAATCTCATCACGACCTAACTTGTATAGATCTCCACTAATCAACATGTAGGGCATGACGCATATTGTTAACTATTTTCTCTCCAAATCCTTCATCCCATCTAGCACCACACTGTTTTAAGGAATACCACAATATCTTCTAAGTCCGAGGGTACGTGTCACAACGATAAATAGTTGTGCATCTGGCATGGTATCCTCAATACTCTACGCATCCTCTCCTAAGTCAATCCTTGATAAGTGGTCAGGTCTGAATTACTTTTTCCTAGTTTTACAACCACCATGAACTCAAACTCTTGAAATAATAGGACCCAATGACATATGTGCCCTTGCAAAAATGGCTTTTTACCAAGTACTTCATTTCCATGTGATTTGTGTAGAATATAAATGGTGTTGCTAGCAGATATTTCCTGAACTTATGCAACGCGTAGATCATTGATAGTGCCTCGTGCTCAGTAGTTGTGTAATTCTATTCTCATTGGTGTCATCTTCCTACTTGCAAAACACAAGGGATGATCAACAATCCCCTCACTAGGTTGTGCTAGTACTTCTCTAATGGTTGTTCCTGAGGCATCAACATGCACATGGAAAGGATTATCCCAGAAAGGAAACGTAGCATGGGCACAAAGAAGAATCTTATCCTTTAAAGTGTCAAACATCTTCTCCGAACTTCTCCAAGTGAAAGACACTCTTGTGCTTAAGAAATTCTTCCAAGGGTGCGACGATCTTGGCATATCCTTTGATGAACTTCCTATAGTACCCCATATGACCAAGAAATCTATGCACTGTGCTCGACTAGTAGGCTCTCCTAATCCCACAATAACAATAACTTTGGTGGGATCCACTAACAATCCTTCCTTACATATAATATGTCCTAATAGGGTTCTAAATGGAGTAGAAAAGACACATTTCTTAATGTTGAGGGATATCCTCAACTACCAACATCTCTCAAACATCAGTCTCAAATTGTCACAATGGTCTTTCACTAGCCCATACACCGTCTAGTCATCCAGGTAGACTTGAAGAAACTTATGGATGAAGTCCTAAAATACTTGTACCATGATGCATGAGAACACATAAGGAATATTATTCAATCCAAAAGGCATAACCGTGTATGCAAAAATTCCCGCTTAGTGGTGAAATTTATCTTTCTCTAGTTTTTCTTTGTAATCTCGACTTGGTAATACCTAGAGAATCCATCCGTGAAGGAATAGACCTTGTGTCTGACTACTCCTTCCATAATTTCTTCAGTGAAGGGGTTGGAAAATGGTCAATGACACATACTACATTCAAGTCCATGTAATCAACACAGATCCTTATCCTCTCATCCTTCTTAATGCTTATAACCATTGGGATTACCCATTCTGATTCTTCCATGACCTCAATGATACCAGATGCTATCATCTTGTCTATCTCCTCCTTGACTCTTACGCACAAGTTTGGATTCATCCGATAGGGTCTCTTTTGAATTAGGTGCACACCTTCCTTTAACTTGATCCTCATCTCCCCAAGGAATGGTGAATGCCTTTGAGCTCATGGTACCCACGTAGGAATAGATCTTGAAACTTGCACAACAAATCAATGATTTTTGAAACCTCTTTCTCCGACCAATAATCCCCAATGATAGCTTCCTTAGGTTTTTCTTTGTCCCAATGTTAACCTTATTTGTTGTCAAGGGCTAATGGTAGGTTCTCTCTTGCTCATCGGTGTTATCTATGACTTCATGTGTACCTTCAAAATGGTTAGCATCCAAAATTTTCATTTCTTCACCATCTACTACATAGACCATCTTTCTTTTTTCCTTTTCAATGCACACGCACTCAAGTTGTATCTCTTCTAATTCTTCTTCATTGAAACATGTATCCAAACTAGGTTCACCTAGTAATTTTAGTAACCTATCTTCTATCATGGCACTATCTCCCATTGTAAGGTGCTTGAAAACTTGCAACACCTTATCCACTGATGGCTTGGTACTTCGATACTCAAAATCTTGAATGAGATTAGCCATTAACTCTTACCAATTCCCTATCTGATGGTGTGTCTCTAACTGAATATGACATATGTGTGCATAACCATGTAAGGTGGAATATAAATTATTCACTCATAATGAAGGTGTTAAAGCTTATGTGCCCTCCATCCAGACCTTCGCACATGCTTGGATATTGTAAGAAGTGGGTTCTTTTTCATGGTAGTCTTGGATAAAAGTGGATGCATTGCTTCTGTAGAACCTTATAAAAAATGTGACTCTTACCTCATACCACTCTAAGAGAATCTCACAATGTGTTTCCCACTAATGCATTAAAATCTTGAGAAAGTTATAAATGAGCATACTTCTCCTTTCATCCTTATTTTTCCACTAACCCTCCATTTCTCACAAGAAATCATCAGGGATTTCTCCTCCAGAGTAACTTGGTATATGCTTCCTTCCCGTGTGCTTGATTGAGTGCACCTTCATCTCCCTTATTATAGATCCTCTCAATTGTCTCCTAATTAACTCATAAGTCTCGTGTGCTAAATTGTCACATGTTATAATAGTTGTATCACTCATCGACTGAGCATCTTCAAATTGGATAACTCCTTCTGTAGGATGAATTATTTCGTGAGTCTCGATGGATCGTACATAGTATTGGTACCTAAATTGATTCTCCCTAGAAGGCCGAGCATCATCACAGTTTTGACAGAAGCTTAGAGACAAGTAGACCATGTAGTGTGTCATTTTGTAGCTGGGGATAAAATGTAGCTTGCTCTTTGTCACTCAGATGTAGAGAAATGGGTAGCACCCTTAAGAGGATTTGACCTATCCTCACTACTTTATGGTTGTGCCTTTCAACCAGGGTGAGAGGACCCTTTCTATAACCTGCTGTTTGTGGAGGAGATGGAGATATCCTTCCTTGTGAAGTTATTAAGAAGACCTTGAAGAAAATATGATCAATGTAACAAAACCTAAATCTAACAAGTCAGTTGTCACTCTAGATAATGATGATATTTTCTAAGAAAGGTTTAGGCCACTAAAGACAATGAAAACTCCGATTGTTTCTCGCATATTTTGGTAGTAAAATTATGCATTTGTATACACACATAAAAAAATAGGGGTAGTATGGGTATGATTGGTTGTTTTTAAATGATTTTTGGTGGGAGGTGAGGTAGAAATGAACTTGATTCACCAAATCCTTGAGAATTTTTACAAAAATGGAGATCTTGAACAACAGAATGCTTTGGGATAGCTACGATGTTCCTTTAACTAGAATATGTTCTTCAATGGAGGCCCAGATCAACACTTTTCACACAAACTTCATGTATCCAAAATGAAGTCTCAAATTGGAAAACTTAACTAAACATTATCAACCTCTATTTCATCATGCCTAAGATACCCTCAAAGGCTAACAAACAATCTTATAGTCATGGTAGAAGTCACAATGATTTTAAATTTTTTATTTCACTAACAAATGAAAGATCTTTGATAAATGAAATTACAAATGCCGCCAAACTATCACAAGGATAAGATCTTGTGTGATTCACAAATATTTCAATGTAAGATTGCAACAAGAGCAAGAAAACTACTTGCAAACATTCAAAAATGAAGCAAACACAAATTTTTCCCAAAAATAATGCAAATTAACTCAATTTTGATTAAATTTATTAGCGGGGAAAGTTTTCGGAACAATCTTAGAGATTGTTAATGGTTGTACACTCACAACCACCTTGACATGATCAAATTTAACACAAAGGAGATAAATAGGTATCTTCAGATGGTTTCTCAGAAGGATGGGTTTTATCAAGCTTTTCTCTTAAAAAAATCAGTCTCGACCTCTAACACTCTAACCATTTGCATGAAATATTCATGCAATTTATAATACTTCATTTACAATAGAGTTTTACCTCAAAACCAAAGACATTCAAAGCACATATGCATGTTGATACTCCGAGAATAATATTTGTGAAAAGTTGTTAGGTTTGCAAAGGGAAAATCTCTCCAAATATTTCCAACATTCAATTATTCACCTGGTAATTCATTCTTCATCTCGCATGCCAACTACTTCCTCCTCCAATTTGTCAAATCTGGTTCTTTACGTGCTAAGGAAATAAAAGCTGAAAATCAAATCGAAGCCCATGGTCAGATCACATCTTGATTGTAAAAGACATCTTTAGATTTTTACCACCTAACAAGGATACCAAATTAATGTTCCTATTTATTTTACATGAAGGAGACTCCAAGAAATGATAAAAATAGTAAAAATTTGCATCCCTAAGAGCTTTGGAGCAGAAATGGCAGAAAATCAGATATAGATGCACAACTACCGTCCATCTTTCTTTTGAATTTGGAACATCCATGTGGGAGATCCAAGCTAAGATGTTCTGGGGTTCCTTTTTAACTTTTACACCTTTCGAAAAAAATTCAAAATTTCTCAATTTGCTCCACCCCTCCGCCTTTGAAAAATGGGCCTAACACGTGTCCCAATGTGGGTCCTAAAGGAACCGCAACTAAATTCTGCTATTTCACCTCCTTTTTGGAAAAGGGAAAATTTTCCAAGTTTTCCCATAGCTCTACCCTTCCACTTTTAGTTTCTGATGTGGGTCCCAGCGGAACCATGCTTCCTTTTACACTTTTAACTCCTTTTTCCACAAAAGGAAAATTTTGCAATTTACACCCAAAAGTCCACTCCTTCGTTGTTGACTGGAGAAAATTTTGAATTTTCTCTGTTGGGCCCATGAGTAATTTTGATGATTTTAATCTTTTGAATAACAAGGGGCAAAAAATCCAAGTTTCCCCCGATGGCTCGCCTCCCTGCCTCTTGACTTTTCAAACCGCCATGTATCTCAATGACACAACTTCAAGAACCTTATAAGGCTTCAAAATTATTTAGAGGGGGCATGCTTCTATTTTAGAATCTTTAATCCATTTTTCCAAAAGGGAAAAATATCCAACTTGCTTCCAAAGGCCCACATCTCTCGCTTTTAACTTTGCCACGTGTCCTTCTACGAGGTTAAAGTAAGATTTTTTCCCTATCGCTTAAATGTTGCTTTAATCAGAGCCTGACGAGGCCACAGGGCGAGTTTATAATTTTTGCCAAATTTCCATAAAGAACAAATTCCTAAAATAAACCCTCCCTACCTCATCTAATTATAATAAGCCACGTAAGTACCAAAAGAACCAATTAGAATTGAGTGGAGCTACAGACCAATTTTTCCTTTTACCAAACAATCAAAAAGTGACAAGTTAAAACATTTTCACGCCATCCCCGACTAACCAAAAGAAGCCATGTGACCTCCGAATGCTTTGAGGAATAATTTTAACAGAAGAAGACACTCGCTAAACCTGTCAAAAACACATAAATTCACCATTCATGCCCAAAAACTGATTTTTCACTAAGGATGATTTTTTTGAAACAAAACCAAGTGAAACATGGTTCCAATCATCTTTTGACCATGTATTTGGATTTTCAAAGGCATAAAAATATAAATTGATCATTCTCGAGCTTCCATGGTTGGGTAAAAATATGGAAAATGGCAGAGCCCATGGATTTTGAAGTTATTAGGGCAAAAATAGGGAAAAATCAAAGACATCTTCAAAAAGGGGCATGACAATGGATTCTACAAACAATTCAAGGCATTTAAATGGAGGTAAAAGATTCATAACATCCACATCGAGAGATAAAACATTTCATAACACATAGATTAGAGGAAAATAAGGGCAAATGGTGCAAGATCAAGACCACCAACATCGACTTCGACTCTCGGTGGATGGGCACTCATGCAAGGGCCACAAGAACAACTAGCAGACCAAGTGCTAAGAACAAACCATTAGGTAATGGAGTCAAAGTAAAATCCTAATAGTAGAATAACCATAACCATCCTCAAAAAATTGAACCGAGAAACCAGCAAAACCAAGTCACCGAAGACCTAGAACGAGTAATAACACAAAAGACAAAAAGCAACCAACAAGTTGTACACTATACAAGTGATGCTCACCTTGATTATGGGGAATCAATATAGGAAATGCTTCAAGTGCCTGCCATTAATAGGAAATTCAAGCAATTCACCATCCAAATCTTTCAAGAAGAAGGTATGCTCACTAATCCGAATGTCAATGGAGTAAGGGCCCATCCACATTACATCAAATTTACCATGCTTGTCCATGTCTTCATGTCTACTATCCTACAACATCACAAGATCTCCAACGTTGAAAGCTCTGGGAGTGACCTTCTTGTCAAATAAATTCTTGAATTTTTCTCTGAACTTCACATGCCTTTGGTGAGATGCTCTCCTTTCTTCATCAAGTTCAAAAATCTAGTTAATACGAGACTCATATGGACTAACCTCTTGATCTTCCAATTTTTGAATGAATTGATATGAGGATAGTTGCATATGTAAGGGCAACAGAGCTTGAGTGCCATACACCAATTCAAATGGACTTTTTATAGTGGCTCTTTTAATAGTAATTTTGTCAGCCCAAACAATGAACTTCAGTTGTTCACCCCATTTTCTTTTGTTCAGCTCCAAGGTTCTTCTGATAATCTTCAACAAATTTTTATTACTAGACTCAGCTTGTCCATTTCCTTAGGGATTGTAATTAGAGGCATATGTCAAATTGATCCCGTATTCTTTGCACATTGCCACCAAAGGTTTAGCTCTAAAGCTCATGGAATTTTCAACAACAATTTTAACTGGCACCCCAAACTTGTAGATGATATGGTTTAACATAAAATCCATGACAATTTGGTGTGTTTCTCTTTTGATGGGTATTTCCTCCACCCATTTGGTGAAGTAATCAGTGGCTACAAGAATCCACTTATGGCCAGTACTTGAAGGGTCTAAAATCTCACCAATGAAATCCATTCCCCATTGCTTGAATGGGGCTTCAATTGATACAAGCTGCAAAGGCAGGGAGCCTAAATTCAGTCTTCCAGAGAAGCATTGGAAACTCTCACATATTCTAACCAAAAGAGTTGTATCCTTGAAGAGAGTTGACCACCAATAACCAGCCCTCAATATCTTGTGTGTTGTGACTCGTCAAACAAAATCCCCCACAAACTCCTCCATGGAGATCAACAATTATCTTGGGGGCTTCATCTTCAGTAATGCACCTTAAGAGAACTCCCTTAGGGTTCTTCCAAGCTAACCCATAATCAGTAATGACATATTTATGGGAAGCCAAATTAAGGGATCTTTTCTAGTTCTTATTCAAATACTCAGGGTAGTACAGATGTCTTAGATAAAAAATTACATCTTTGTACCATTCAGAACTCATCAAATTTTTAAAAACATCAACCCTTCCTTCTTCTACCTCATTTACCTCAATATTTTTCAACTTTTTCTCAGCCATAAGATTAGCTAAGCCCAAACATCTCACCAACTTCATGGTTTGGATATCCATGTCATATTCTTGCAACTTGTTCACCCATCTGCATCTTTTTCTTGAGACTTCCTTCTCTGATAAGATGTCTTTCACCATAGTGTAGGGAACATAAGAAACAATTTTAGAGCTCAAAATGTAAGGCCTAAAAACATTTTTTGCTTTTACCAAGGAAAATGCTTGTTTCTCCATAATAGTGTACTTCATCTCAGCCCCCTACAATGCCTTACTAAAAACGCAATTGGCCTCTCATCCCCTTCATCATCTTTCTGTAACAAGACAGATGCAATAGTGTTATCCGAAGAAAAATAAAACATTTGGAAAGGCTTCTTATAATCTAGAGCTGCTAAAATAGGGGCATGCTTTAATGCCTCCTTGATCCCATTGAAAGCTTAAATGAAATTCTCCTCCCATTTGATGGCCTGGTCCTTCTTTAGTATGCCAGTGATTGGAATGGTAAACTCAACAAAGTTTGATATGAATCTCTAATAAAGTTTATCTACCCAAAGAAGGATTGAATCCCCTTCTTGGTTCTCAGAATTGGGACCTTGCTGATGGCCTCTACCCTTTCTGGATCAATCATTACCCCTTCTTATGACACAATGTGACCAATAAATTTTTCCTTTTGTACTCTAAAATGGAAATTCTTTAGATTGAGTGAAATGTCATATTCACTACATCTTATCAAAATTTTCTCCAAGTGCTGCAAATGATCACCTCTCTTTCTAGAGAACACATTTACATCATATTGGTAGACAACAAGAAAATCATTGATGTAACCAGCAAAAGCAACATCCATTGCTCTTTGAAAGGTTGCTCTAGCATTCATCAGTCCAAAGGGCATCTTGACATATACATATGTTCCCCAAAGGGTGGTAAAGGCTATCTTAATTCTTTTTGATTCCTTTACAACAACTTGGTTATAACCAGAGAAGCCATCCAGGGTAGATAGCAGCTCAGAACCGGTCACTAATTGCAACATGTTTTCCATGTTTGGTAAAAGATAATTATCCTTGGTTGATGCTTTGTTTAGATTTCTGAAGTCCACATATAGCCTAATGTCACCATTCTTCTTTCTCATTGGTACTAGGTTTGTAACCCAAGAATAATACCTTATAGGCTGAAGAATCCCTCCATCCCTCAGTTTCTTCAATTCCTCTTTCATTTTAGAGATGGGAGTGGATTGATTGGCCTTTGTTTCTGCTTGAATGGTTTTGGATTAGATTCCAAGGGAATCTCATGTTGAAATAGATCCTCTCTATATGCCTTTAGTTCATAATAAGTCCAAGCCATGCAATCTTGATATTTTTTCAGCAATTAGACATACGACTTTTTTCCTCCTTGCTGAGATTTCTTCCCAACCAGATTTTCCTTGGTTTCTCCTTTATGCCAAGGTCATGCTTCTCAACATCCTCGAGGCTACTATGCATCTATTAATAATGTGGTCAACATTATCAAAGTTGGATTCAAGAGCATCCATCCCTCTAGGAATGGTATTAGTCTTTAGTTGGATGATGCCTTTTCCAAACAAGGTTTCTTTACCCTCTACTATGCACACCATTGGCTCTCAATCAATACTTTGATAGAAAACTCCCCTTTGTTCTCGCAAAAATCTTCTCGACATGAGCATCATCATTAAAAACTTATCAATGTTTAATGTTGTCAAGTACAGATGGCCTAGTTAACACCTCAACATCATATTCAAAATATGGGGATACTGTGCATAATTATCAAACCAAGATCCCAATACTGCAAGTTTTTCGCCAAATCATTGAACTTCTTATCATGATGCACAATATTGAATGAGTCAAACATCTCAATGAGATCCCAAACTGCATGCTTATATTGTTTCATTCACTTATTTTTTGTGGCATAAAGTTTCTCGACTTGTTTTACAATTAATTATGAATCTCATTTGACAATGATGTATTTAACACCATATTTCCAAAAATCCTCGAGACCTAACAACAATTGCCTCATACTCAAGCAATGTTGTTAGTGCACTCAAAGTTGAGTTTAAAGGAAAAGACAAATTCTTTCTGGCCTAAAGGGATCAGAACAACACCAACACCATTTAAAAACTTGGAGGAAGCTCCATCAAAAATAAAGTCCAAGGAGATCCTGACTTTTCAAGACACTTGCATTCTTCAATCTTGTGCTCTTTTCCATCAGCAAATCCTACAAAGTTATCAACATCTACACTTGTGTACACTACTTCATAAGATGCATTGTTGGGATCTTCAATAAGGTGCAAAATCTTCTTTTCTCCATACAACCTGACAATGCTGCCCTCAATTGGGATGGTAGCATAGGACATGTCCATTTGAACACTCCCACCAACACTTGCAGCCCATTTTCTAGATAACAACATACCCCACTTAGCTGGGCAATCAACAATAACAACATCAAGCGTCATGTTTTTACCTGGGTAAGCTGCAAGTTGCACCACCAAACCTTTCACACATCCCACCACTAGAACTTCTTTGGAGTTCATATCAGTACACTTCCCATATGCTGTTGTTACTTTGATATCCAACTTATTCGTGACTTCTAAAGGCATAACATTGCATGATGCCCCCGAGTCAAACATACAACTCGTAGCAATCTATCTTTAATGATCGTGAGTGGTGAAGAATGGATCCACATTTAGTTGGGAATCCACCAAGGATGTGCCCAAATAAACCTCAAGTGGTTCACCTATTTCCTCCAACATTGATGGTGTTTCTAACTCTTCAATGAATGGTGGAGTTTCCATAATGTTTATATTTTTACCTAGGGAAGACTTCTCCTTTTTCAGCCCCAAATACTCAAAAGCCCTTTTCTTGTGGGGGAATCCTAAACAACTCAAAAATTGGAATTGAGATCTTGATTTGAATCAAGACTTGGGTAATATCATCAGGGACAAACTTTGGCAAGACAACATTGGAAGGAAGGTTGACACACTCATTAGAAGGCATAGGATTTTTGACAGCTTGGGCATGAGGAGGGGTAGGAGTTTTGTTTGGGACAACAACACCCTGGCAGATGCATCTTTCTTAAGAGCCTCTTTATGAATATTTGAAAGCAATGGATTTTTTGGCTTGGCCTAATGCCCTCTCCCTTTGACAACCCTAATTCTTGTGTTATACTCCTTCTCTTGGGCAACAACAATGTTCATCAACAACTACATGTCCTCCTCAGATGGGATTTCTCCATCATACTTCTTTATCATTAAAGATCTTAAATATTCAAAGTCATTATTGGGCAATTCAAAAGCTTGTACAATATATACTTCTAAAGTATGAGAGGGAGGATGAAAAGGTACCGGTGGATGCAATCCCAAAATCAGCAGCAGCTTCTAGCACTTATTTCCTTAGTTGAAGTTGATCCTGCTTTGTGAGGTTACAGAGCCCTCCATTATGCATGCATCATCATCATTATCATCATCACCTTCTTCTTCTCCTTCTTGTTGATCTTCCTCACATGGAGCATGGGGCATGAAAAATCTGTCACACAAATCAATGACATCTGTCTCCTCCAGAACAAAAACTCTAGCAGCCAAAGGATTAGGTACCATTTTGTTTTCCCTGGCCTGGGACTATTTATTTCCAAATCCAACAGGTCCCTTGCCTCTATCATCATATATCTGATCATTTCTATGATGATTTGTAAACCTATCTTGGCCTTGTTGCTTGTGCTGACCTTCTGAACTCTACCCAATTCCTTTTTCTACCCGAGCTAATTTGTATGATATTTCTTTGATAGCCCCTGCCAAAGTTTTCACAACTTCCTCCAAATCAGTAGCCTTACTTATTTGAGGCTTTTCCAGGTTAATGAGTTTTACACCCTCCCTTTTTGAGGTTTTCCAATTACCTTGATGTTGTTCTCAATTTATAGAGCCATGGTGAAGGCCTACCTCAAATTAGTAGGGTTTTTTCCGTCAAGTAGTAAGCAAATTTTTTTATCAAATGCATATAAATATATGATCAAACATGATTCATCACATGGCCTTAAGCTAACATGTAATCTCCTAAAGGTATTGTTAAACCTTGTGTTGAAATCATATACTGACTCATTAGGATTCTTCTTGATGTTTTCAAATTATGATAGAAGAAACCTAGGGTTAGTTCTATCACCATACTGCAATCTAAATGCATTGTTCATCTCTATCCAAGAATCAATGAAATTATCTGGAAAACCTTTATACCGGTCCCTTCCCTCCTCTTCCAAAGTATGGATAAACAATTTGATATATACATCTTCATATTCAATCTCAAGGTCTTCCATCATATTGATAAAAAGCTTTAAATGTTGATCACCAGTTATAGTGTTGTTTCCTTGGAACTTTGGCAATCTATATCTTACATCCTGGGGAATTGCATTTAGATAACCAACCATCCCTATAAAATTTATAGGACCAAAGGTGTTCTCAAAAAAATGGAGGTCTAGACGTGGGTTGGGCCATGTTGTTTTGAGGAGGTGACCCTAGAGGAGAAATAAATTGATAAGGGGCAGAGGGTATTTGAAACACAAGAGTATAACTTTCAAAATGGATATCCCCAAAAGGCCTTATTTATTGAAAAACCCTATCAAATTTTGAAAAGATAGGGGCAGAATGAGAAGCTAACTTTTCAAAATCAAATGAAGGCCCCTCTCCAGTTGGATAATTCAATTACACAAAGGGGTTACCTGATTTAGAAGCACTTGAATGATAGTCTTCAATGATAAGTTGATCACTTTCATCAACGGAGATCCCTTTTCTTGACTGCTGATCTCCAACAACTCTCCGAGCTTTTCTTTCTTTTGACTTTGTTTTTCCTAGCTCTAGAAATAATGTCCTAGCAGGATCCCTAGCAAAGAAAGATCTTCTTCCTTCCAGATTTACAAAGATTAGTAACAAATCTCACTTGACAGAGGTTAAAACACTGGTACTCATTAAGAATCAAATCAACAGGGAGTCACCACTAAGGATTTCCACCTTAGTTGTGCAAATGCACTAAAATATGATATGTCAAATTTATGTCAATACTAGAAACTGGAAATGGGATGATCTGAATTTTCTTTACCTAGATTTATCAATGAAAGCTAGTGCACTAGGTGTGGAAACTGAAAGAATTACACATAACACTTGCAACTTTGAATACTTCTTATAGGCCCAAACACAAGATGATGTTTGAAAAAATGTATTAGCAGTTAGAGCATATAAGAAGTGTTTACCAGGGTCCGAATGTGAACTGTAACCACTATGTCCCCAAAATGACGCGAATTGGGTGTTGGTACCCAAATTGATTCTCCCTCAGAAGGTTGAGAAGCATCATGGTTTTGACAGGAAGCTTAGAGACAAGCAAAGCATGTAGTGTTTCATTCTCTAGCTAGGGATGAAATGCATCTTGCTCTTTGTCACTCAAATGTGGAGAAATGGGTAGTACCCTCAAGAGGATTTGACCTATCCTCACTACTTTATGGTTGTGCCTTTCAACCAAGGTGAGAGGACCCTTTTTAGCCTGCTGTTTGTGGAGGAGATGGAGATATCCTTCCTTGCGAAGTTATTAAGATGACCTTGAAGAAAATATGATCAATGCAACAAAACCTAACTCTCACGAGTTATCACTCTAGATAATGGGGATATTTTCTAAGAAAGGTTCAGCCACTAAAGACAATGAAAACTGATTGTTTCGCATATTTTGGTAGTAAAAATTATGCATTTATATACACACATGACAAACGGGGTAGTATGGGTATGATTAGTTTTTTTAAATGAATTTTTGGTGGGAGGTGAGGTAAAAATGAACTTGATTCACTAGATCCTTGAGATTTTTTACAAAATAGAGATCTTGAACCACAAAATGCTTCAAGATAGCTAGGATATTCCTTTAACCAGAATATGTGCTTCAATGGAGGCCCAGATCAGCACTTTTCACACAAACTTCAAGGATCCAAAATGAAGCCTAAAATTGGAAAACTTAACTAAACATTATCAACCTCTGTTTCATCATGCCTAAGATACCCTCAAAGGCTAACAAACAATATTATAGTCATGCTAGGAGTCAAAGTGATTTTAAATTTTTTTATTTCACTATCAAATGAAATCTCTTCTAATAAATGAAATTGTAAATGCCACCAAACTATCACAAGGATAAGATCTTGTGTGATTCATAAAGATTTCAATGTAAGATTGCAATGGGAACAAGAAAACTACTTGTAGACATTCATAAATGAAGAAAACAAATTTTTCCCAAAAATAATGTAGATTAACTCAAGTTTGATTAAATTTATTAGTAGGGGAAAGTTTTTAGAAAATATCATAGATTTTCAATGGCTGTACACTTGCAACCACCTTGACATGATCAAATTTAACACAAAGGAGATAAACAGGTTTCTTCAGATGGTTTCTCAAAAGGATGTGTTCTATCAAGATTTTCTCTTAGAAAAATCACTCCCGACCTCTAACACTCCAACCATTTGCATGAAAAATTCATGTAATTTATAATACTTCATTTACGACAGAGTTTTCCCCAAAACAAGAGACATTCAAAGCACCATTGCATGTTGAGACTCCCAAAATAAGATTTATGAAAAGGTTGTTAGGTGTGTAGAGGGAAAATCTCTCCAAATATTTATAGCATTCAATTCTTCACCTGGTAAGTCATTCTTCATCTCGCATACCAACTACTTCCTCCTCTAATCTGTCAAATCTAGTTCTTTGCGTGCCAAGGAAAGAAAACTAAAAATCAGATTGAAGCCAATGGTCAAATCACATCTTGATTGCAAAAGACATCTTCAGATTTTTTCCACCCAACCAAGATACCAAATTAATGTTCCTCTTCATTTTATGTGCAAGAGACTCCAAGAAATGATAGAAAACCGTAAAAATTCGCATCCCCAAGAGCTTTGGAGTAGAAATGGCAGAAAATCAGATACAGACGCACAACTTCCGTCGATCTTTCTTTTGAATTTGGATCGTCCACGTGGGATATCCGAGCTAAGAAGGGCCCTGGGGTTCCTTTTTACCTTTTACACCTTTTGGAAAAAAATCAAAATTTCTCAATTTGCTCCGCCCCTTCACCTTTGAAAATTGGGCCTGACACGTGTCCCAATGTGGGTACTAAAGGAATTGCGGCTAAATTCTGCTATTTCACCTCCTTTTTGGAAAAGGGAAATTTTTCCAAGTTTTCCCCGTAGCTCCAAGCTTCCGCTTCTACTTTCTGATGTGGGTCCCAGTGGAACCACGCTTCCTTTTACACTTTTCACTCCTTTTCCAGGAAAGGAAAATTTTCCAATTTACCCCCGAAAGTCTGCACCTCCGCCATTGATTGGAGAAAATTTTGAATTTTCTTTGTCGAGCCCACGGGTCATTTTGATGATTTTAATGTTTTGAATAACAAGGGGAAAAAAATCCAAGTTGCCCCAATGGCCCGTCTCCCCACCTCTTGACTTTTCAAACTGCCACGCGTCTCAATGACACAACTTCAAGAACCTTATAAGGCTTCAAAATGATTTGTCAGGGGCACACTTCTATTTTAGAATCTTTACTCCATTTTTCCAAAATGGAAAAATATCCAACTTGCTTCCGAAGGCCCGCATCTCCACTTTTAGCTTTGCCACGTGTCCTTCTGTGGGGTCACTTTTTCCCTGCCGCTTAAATTTTTCTTTAATCAGAGCCTGACAGGGCCACAGGGTGAGTTCAAACTTTTTTCCAAAGTATACAAAAAGAAAAAATTCATAAAAAAACCCATCATGCCTCATCCAATTAGAATAAGCCAAGTAAGTACCAAAAGAACCAATCAGAATTGAGTAGAGCTATGGGACCAAATTTGCCTTTTTGCCAAAAAAGTAAAAAGTGAGAAGTTAAAACACTTTCCGCCATCCCTTGACCAATAAAAAGAAGCCACGTGACCGTCGAATGATGAGGAATAATTTTGATATGAAAAATATGCCCGCCAGACCATAAAAAACACATAGATTCACCATTCATGCCCAGAAACTGATTTTTCACTAAGGATGATTTTTTTTGAAACAAAACCAAGTGAAACATGGTTACAAGCATCTTTCGACTATGGATTTGGATTTTAAGAGGCATACAAATATAAATTTATCATTCTCGAGCTTCCATGGTCCTGGGAAAATAGGAAAATGGCAGAGCCCACGGATTTTGAAGAAATTAGGGAAAAAACAGGGAAAACTCAGAGACTTCCTCAAAAAGGTGCATGAAAATGGATTATGCAAACAATTCAAGGCATTCAAATGGAGGTAAAAGATTTAGAACATCCACATCGAGAGATAAAATGTTTCATAACACACAGATTAGAGGAAAATCAAGGAAAATGGTGTGAGATCAAAATGAGCACCAACACATAGACTTTGTCAAGGACTTCCTCTCCTAAGGGCTCAGTATAGGGTGCTAACTTCCCATCTGTTAAAGGGATGATCACCCTTTCTTCCTTATTCTTGAAACTTATATACCCCTTGTTAAACCATAGGTTGGCATTATTTTTTTAACACCAAGGGCACCCAAGTAATGTTGGAAAATTATCTACCTTAGTGAGTGCCAAGATTTCAAAGTCCCCAGTTAACTTGGCCCCTTAAATAGTGATAACCACATCTTTCAAGACTCTAATGGGCATTGCCTTTGTATTTTTAACCATATACAACACATTTGAAGATGAATGTAATGCGGGCCTTCCCATTTGGTGCCATGCATCCAAGGTGAGAACATTGACCTCCACTCTTGTATCAATGAGGATATTACTCAAAAGCCACCCATCAACAACTACATTCAATGTGATCTCTTTATCATAGTCAAGGCTATGAGGAGGAAGGTTGGCATGCAAGACCTTCCTTTCGTGCTCTCTCTCGATGTGTGGTACCTTCTCCCGTAACCATTCTCCTAACAAGGGAATGATATTCTCCTTAACATTTTGCACACTTCCCTAACCTCATCCAAATCCTTTTATGGAGCCTCAACATTCTTCCTTTGCTCTAACTACCTTGACTACTCCTTTAGACATTGGATCTCTCCTTGTAATCCCTAAATCAAATCCATAGTCTCTTGATACACTTCTTTTTGATGAGAAGGGTCTGGATACTTCCCATGTACCAATTCTTCCCTAATAACCAATTTCTACCTTGGCATCTCCCTTGCGTGTGCAACCTCTACTCATGTTGTCACTAGTACATGTTCTAATCCTGACTCACATGCCACTCTTGGCATCCATTATGGGTTGACCTTCTTTATACTTACCATCCCAACGCCTTTATCCTTTCGTTGTTGTTAGCTCATATGTTCAAATAGCTCAAGACGCCTCTCACGCTTATGCTTATTTCCACACCATGAGCATTGCAACAATTTAGGAAACTCACATTTATAATTCTCCATTGATCCATAATTATTACAGGTTCCACATAGTAACTCACATCTTCCTCCACCATTATTCTATGCAACCATGAAATTATCACGAAAACCTCTTCCATGTGCTCCCGTGTTTGCACACCCTTCATAGTGGTGATCTTCAATGCAAGTATAATCCATGACCATCAAGTGGGGTCATACATGCGGTACCAACTATAGGCCCGCCCTTGCAATGTTGTTGTAAAATGACTTACCTTTTTCTATGGGGTAGTGATCCCTTCACACACCATAGTAATTCACACTTGTGCACATGCTCTGTAGCATCCTCAATACCTCTATAGTCCTGGTAGCTATAAATACATCTCAAAACATACTTGCAAGGTTGGTTGAGGTCCTTATCCACCTAACCGAGTAACCTTGGTTTCCTCCCGTGTTTCCTCCACCACTAGATCCACTAGATCCACTAGGTCCTATCCCTCCTAACCCACTAGATCCTCTAGATCTGCCACTCATCCAATCTCTACACCACTAGATCCACCTCCTGTAGCTGGAAAATGGCTCGAAGAGGCTATGCCTAGTGTCCAAAATGTTCCATTGAACTATGCATCGATGGTTTTGATATCATCCCACTTTATCGGTGATGTGTCCTGTGCCAATCCTTAACGTGATACCCAAACCTTGTGTATTTTCACCTTTTCTAAAAATTCCTCCAAACATGAGAATGGTTTGTGTAGCCATAGATGTCCCAAATGAGAAATTATATCTCTTAGGTGCAGATTGGTTACTTCCACTAATACCAACCGGATTAACAATACTTCTCCCTTGATATGGAAAACCAAGTGCCAAGGGTTGGTCACCATGTGGGTTTAGATGCATGCCAATGGCTCTCCTTTCTCCATGTAATGAACTCTCATTAGAAGTTGAAGGGGCTTCTCTCCCATGCTTGCCAAGATGGGGTAACATAGATTGCTCAGGTTCCATGTCCTCTGCGTGAACCTCAACTCCTTCCCGTAATGTCTGCCTCCATAGATCCATCACACCTACAACCTCGCATTGTCTAGCCATCTCCCTTTCACAAGCTTCACTATACTTGAGTCATCTCTCTTCCCTCTCCCTTTCAGCCACAATGTTTTCCATCTTCCTCCACCCTAGCTTCCTCTCCCAATGCTTAGAGAAGCTTATCGACCATAGGAAATGCCTCTAAACTTAGGGTAATGATCAATATCTTTATAGCCAAAGGGAAAACATGTAAAAATGATCCTCTAGGTTCCCTTAGGAACTCGAATTCAGCAACCTCTGGACAATAATACGTAGAAATGGCATATTCTAGAGTATAACTGGTCAACATTCCTTTCCACCGTTGATCAATATCATGTATCCAATTCAACTATGTATCTTACATCTTGGTAATCATCTTGGGTACATACGCATGATCTATAGTACCAACTCGATTCGGATACATATGTTGAAATCCAATTATACAATTCTCTGGAAATGATCAAAAGAAAGTTTCATAGAGCTCATGGTACATGTTCTCTTCTACCCATCTACATAAATAAAACTCAAGTCCAACAATGAATCTTTTAGAAAACTCATCCTCCATGATCCTAAACAATACTTCAAGATTCTCCAAGGTCAAGGGCTTAGTCATCACACATCAATGGAACCAAGATGTAGATGTATCCATTTCTCACAACAACTTCAAAAAGAGGTCCCAACAATAGAACCAAGATGTAGTCATTTTTATTCCCTTAGAATAATAGTTTAAACCCATGCGTGTCATCTTATCACCCATCGGGAATTGGGTACTCACCCAAGGAACATGCAGCATCGATCCTCCTTTATGTGAGTTTTGGAGAGAATACATTGATCAATGATGAGAAGCTTATATGCAAAAGGTAAAGAACCATGCATTCATTATTAGATATACCCATTAAGATAACTAGAGAAACATTATATGAATAACATATCTGATCCATACTAGAAAGGAAATATACTAGGATTCACACCCATGAACAATTTATACTTAGAACATAATCTTATATTCATATTAGTCAAATTTTAGTAACCATATTACATTCACCAAGCCATGATAGGACAATGTAACAATGCAGATCAGACTTATGCATCATAAACCCTAACTATGCTCCCATATTACATAAATATTTTCATAGACCCATCCCTCTAGGAAAGCTACTACTCCTATAATCCTCTAAATGAGAACCTCAACTCTCTGGAACCTTCTTATCATTCCTGCAGAGCTTCACCTTTATTTTCTCTATATCTATTGTTCCTTCTTCTACCCAAACATATCTATATATAGTTTGATTGCCCTCCACTATGCCTTTCTAAAGTAATAATAGATCGGTCACTAAGTATCAAGGTGGTCCTCTAATGGAGCATGCTTATTGCCATCCAAACTCTCTAGTCTCTCGTAATGATGTCTTTCTAGATCCTTCCATCGCATGGAATATTCCTTTCTTAAACACCAAGTTTCCGTGCTAGCACCTTATCCTCTCCACATCCATAGTCAAGGTCACACTTTTCTCATGTGCTTCCTAAAATGCCAAATATGGCTAAGTCTCGAAACCATTTTCTTTGTCGAGAGTGGGTGTCGTGGGTTTTACTAAACCCTTCTAAAACCCCTGTCTTGCATTCCTTTACCCCCGCATGCCCTCCTTCATATTGATCCCATGTGCCCACACACCATTTGGCACTTATCTAATATTCTTAAGCCCAACATCCGGTTGAGGAAAATTAGTTGGATGTTGGTACACATCAACTGCAACATAGTACCTTCATAATGACAAGAGTCATTATGAGGATACTAGGATGTAGTTGCTATGTCTCAACACCCCACTTAGTTTGTTTAACTTGATTGACATAAGTGTAATACTAGATCACGGTTCTACCCTATACAGGGATAAGAACATGATCTAGTGTCAAGGTCAACTCATGTTGACTTAAGATAACTAGACACACCCAATCGACATAATTCGATTGAGTATGTCTATGTACCCTTAGTCACCATGAGTAGTCTTCCACACTAGTGCATGTTACTAACCTTTTCTAGTGTGAAACCTTGAATCAGATTGGAATGAAAAAAGTTAGGAAAGACCACTCTAGATAATAGAACAAGTGTGGTGAGGGACTTATTCCATTTGATGAGTATGCTTTATCTAGGAATGTAAACATGTTTAAAAACTTTCAAAGTATCGCAAGTTACTAGTTATGTTTTCCTATGTCTTCTATTCTAGGTTGTAGGATTTTAGATGAATATCGGTAATAGATATTTAGATAGGCCTCTTAGATAGAAAACTTGGGTGCCCCTAAAAAGGTAAAAGAAACCAAGTATACATAGTATAAACATTATTGAGTTTACATGAGAGGGATCGGTGTGATATCTAGTCATGAAATGAGAGATCGGTGTTTCACCAAGTCATTTACAGTTGCATATGGTTTTCTATTATGAGATGGATTGGCATTGAAATGTGTGTTCTAAATTATGTTAATTTAGAATAGAGAACATTATGTAAGATAAAAAAATTCCCTTTTTCTAAAGTCTTAAAATGGGAATGTTACATCTTGGTATCTAGAGCTAAAGGTTGTAGCTCTTAGACCTATTGAGTCCATAATATGATAAAAAAATAATTTTCTTATTAATAGAAAATGGTTAGAACAAGGGGAGGTATTGCAAATAACCCACCTCTAGGTGGAGAGGCAACTACCACAAAAAAAATTGACAAGATTTTCACTGCCCTATTGGACACAAGAGATCATCTGGTTGTACTTGAACAACAAGTTATGGGTAATAAGGAGGAAGAAGATGCTGGTAATAACAATCATCCACCTCTTGGGGATAATGTCAATATTTGAAATTTGGGAATTGATAGTAACAATGGATCAGATAATAATACTACAAATGTAAATGAAAATGCACCCAATTAGCCTAAAAAATAAAAATGCAAGATTAGCACTTGAAATCACAAATGATAGAAAGAGGATAAGTCCACCTAAGTTTGATGGCACTACATTGGGGGATGGATCTAAGAACTGGTTCATTGAAATGGAGAAGTAATTTTCTATAACAAACTTCTCGAGAGGAAACTAAAGTAGTGTGGGGAGCTTATCAACTTTCCCATGAGGCATCCTCCTGGTGGGACAACCATAAGGAAGAACTTAACATTGATGAATCAAGAATCACTTGGGATTGTTTTAAGAGTTATTTTAGGAAACGTTGGCTTCCAAAACTCTATTATGATCAAAAGATGACTAAATTTCATAAGCTTAATTTAGGGAAAATTAATCGTAATAAGAGTAATGGGAGAGGTTCACTAAACTTCTTAAGTACATACCTCAAAGATCAAAGCGACGAGAATTTCAAGATATGAAAGTTTATTATGGGATTAAAACCTATCATATTGGGTGAGGTAGATATACACATCCCAACCACCATGGAAGGAGTTTTAGAAAAATTTATTCAGAACTAACAGAAATCTAACGCAATCTTTACCCATAAGGAAGAGAATAGAAAGAAAATTCCTAATTCTTCTTCATCTCTTACACCCAAAAAGGGGGCATGGAAAAAGTTTGGTACTAAAAATAAATTTGTTGCTGATAACAATAAGAAAATAGCAGCAAATAAACCTATTGCAAATGTTTGAGACAACTTCATTAAGAACAATAACAATTGACAGAAGTCCTATGGAGGACAGAATAGCAATTTCAGGGCTAGAAATAAATTTGAACCTAAAAGAGGACCTGTAGGGGCTGCTACAACTATGGCAAGGATCATTATGCAAATCAATGCCCTCTAAGGAAGGATGACAACAATTAACAACATAATACATTATGTAGTAGCTGATAAACAAGTTACACCTATAGAAGTGTCGTGTAAATTATTTGGTATACCTTTTGATATTGGAGCTACTGAATGCTTTATTTCTAGTAAATTAGTTGCAAAAATAAAAGAAAAGATGGAATAATGGAAAATATTGGAGTATTCATTGTTGAAATAATGTTTTCCATGTTGTTAGTAAATGTCTTTTTGGAACAGTCTTAGAACTTTCCATGTTTTTCCACTAAAGTTGATCTTTATGTTGCTCCTTTGGAGCCTTATGATGTCATTATAGGTGTTAACTAGCTTACTAGACATAAAGCAAAGGTTGACTATTTTTAAAAACACATTAGTTTTCTTGATGATCTTCGAAAACAATAGACATCCAAGGGGTAAAACGAGAAATTTAGCTAGGAAATTGTCAGCTATGCAACTTAAAAGGACAAAAATAAAGGTTGCACCTTGTATGCAGTAAAAATTTCTAAAATAGCTGAAGGAGATAGTGATTTCTTGGAAAAAAATTCATTGTTAAAAGATTTCAGCGATGTGTTTCTAGAAGAACTACTTGGTCTTCCACCCAAATGGTATTTTGACTTCATAATTGAAATCAAACCGGGAACTAAGCCTATTTCTAAGGCACCTTATCAAATGAATACCATTGAACTGGTAGAGCTTAAGGCACAATTACAAGAACTCATGACTAAGGGTTTGATAGATCGAGTGTCTCACCTGGGGGAGTGTGGTAATTTTTTTGAAAAGAAAGATGGAACATTTAGAATGTATATTGATTATAGGATGTTAAAAAAATAAACAATAAAAACAGATATCCACTTCCTAGAATTGATGATCTGTTTGATTAGATGCGTGGTACATCAATATATTATAAGATAGATCTCCATTACGGGTATCACCGATTAAGAATAAAAATGAAGACATTCATATAATAGCCTTTAGATCAAGGCATGACATTATGAATTTACATTTTTACCTTTCGGTTTGAAAAATTCACCGCATCTTTTATGAATTTAATGAACAATATATTTCAAAAATACCTAGACAAGTTTGTACTTGTATTCTTGGACAATATTCTATTCTATTCTAAAATTGATGAGCATTATGAGCATTTGAAAATAGTATGAAATCTTAAGAAAAATAAGATTGTATGGTAATTTTTCCAAATGTTCTTTTATGAAACAAAGGGGTACTATTTAGGACATGTCATAAGTAAGGATGTAATAGTAGTAGATCCATCAAATATTGTTGCCATAACTTAGTGGCCTTCACCTAAGAATGTACATGAAGTCAAAAGCTTCATGGGGCTTGTTGGTTACTATAGAAATTTTTTAAAGGACTTCTCAAAAGTCGTTGCACCAATAACTTCATTACAAAAGAGAGATAAGAATTTTTTTTGGAGTGATAAATGTAAATAACCATTTAAAACTCTTAAGGATCAATTAACATCTGCACCAATTTTGGTTTCACGATCCAAATGGAAACTTCATGGTAGTTACGAGATATTTCCAAAGAAGGATTTAGAGGTATTCGTTAAAAATGAACACATTATAGCATATGAGAGCAGAAAACTCAAGTTACATGAGTTGAATTATGCTCCCCATGACCTAGATCTTGTTGCCATAGTTCATGCACTTCAAGTATGGAGACATTATCTTTTAGGAAGACCTTTTGAATTAAAGACTGATCATCTTGGGCTGAAGTATATTTTCACTCAACCAAATCTAAATGCAAGACAACGAAGATGTTTAAAGTTTTTGTCACAATATGATTTTGATGAAGTTACATAGAAGGAAAATAAAATAGACCGACATATGCACCAAGTCATAGGAAACATATTTCTACATTTATAACTTTGAGAACCTAGTTTAAGGATGAGGTAAAAGTATCATGGAATCTAATTGTTACTTTCATCATGTAAAAACAACACTTGTTTCACATCCAAAAGATGGATGGTATAAAGGTTTAAACTTTGATAATGAAGGAGTTTTGAGATATGAAAAGTGGGTGTATGTACCTTTGGGAAATGAGTTAAGGAAAAATTTGATGATGGAATTTCATAATTCACCTTACTTAGGACATCCCGGTATTACAAAAATTCTTGCTAATGTAAAACAAAAATATTTTTGGAAAGGGATGAAGAAATACATAATTGATTTTGTGACACACTACGTAGAATGTCAACATGTTAAAGTTGATAATATGTACCCACCTCATTTATTATATCCTCATAGAATTGAAGACAGAGAGGTAATTGGACCTGAAATCCATACTCTAAATGGTACAACAAGTTAAAATGATTCATGAATGTTTAAAAGAAGCTGCAGAGATAGGCATAAACGTTATGAAAATCTAAAAAGGGTTTATAAGAAATTTGAGCTTGGTGAAAAGTTCTTTTTACATGTTAATCCCAAAAAGAGCTCTATAACTTTTGGCAAAGCAGCCAAACTATCACCTCACTTTGTGGGACCTTTTGAGATTGTTGAAATAATTAATCTTGTAGCTTATCATTTTGCATTACCCCGCTTTGTCATGAATGTATGATGTTTTCCATATTTCTTTTCTTAAGAAATACATTTTAGACTTATCACATGTGTTGAATTAGGATTCCTTGCAAGTGCAAGACCCATGAATAATCATAGTTGAACCCATAAAAGTGCTGGAAACTCACCAGTTGCACTTGCGAAATCATGAAATTATTGAATGCAAGGTTTAGTGGGACTAGTTTAATGAAGAAAGTGCAACATGGGAAAACCTTGAGGACATGAAAATTAATTTTCCTCATTTATTTTAATATAATTAGTTCCGATGATTGATAATAATTAAATACTTTGTTTTTAAACTATCAATAATTCTACCAATTTTAGGCAAACTAATATATTCATTAGTACTAGAACAACTATTTTAAAGTTGTAATAAATTAGGAAAATTTGAATTTCTCAAATCTAGTTTCTGTTTGTGAACTTATGGATAAAATAACTATAATTATGATTATTTTTCTTATTTGAGAATGTGGACTAAGTTAATCATTGGGATGATGATGCTTTTAGGACGGAGGTATGTAATGCCTCTAACATGCTTAGTATCTATGATGGATTCGTATTAGAATTTACTGAGATGTTGACATGTGATTCTTGTCTAAAGACGGTGTACTCTTATGAACTAAGAAATCATGTTTGTTGTAGATAATATGTTATCTGTTGAATAAGAAACAACTTTTTCATGTTTATGTTGAATTGAAAATGAAGTATTTCATTCCTTCTTATCATTGAATAATTCACTGCATGTGGAAATAAGATATTGGTTTAGATAAACTAGTTCATAGATTTGTTGCACTCAAACTTGGGCTTTAGTTTTCATAATCTCGGATGTAGGATAGTTATACCTTGGATAAATTTAAGTGATCCAAGAAACACTTTCAATTTCATGACATTGTGGTCATCTTGGTGAGCTAAATAGATTATGGGATCTTTGAACTCTAGTTGTCTTAGAGTCTCGAGTGATCTCTCTACTTCCGTGATTTGTATGAAATGTTTTATGGAATTTTTATTCTTCTTTGGGTAAGATGTAATTGAAAATATTTTCAATTATTTAGGAACCTAATTAATTTATGTTCCTAAGATGGTAATCCTATCCTAAGTTGCTAGGTTCTTTGATTAATAAGGGTTGTTTATTAAAAGGAAAACCTAAGACTAAATTAATAAACTTTAGCCTAAGGACCTAAGTTAGTTCATAAACTAATGTTTGAACCTAACCTAAAATTTGGGCTAACCTAAAGGGGACAAATGGGACGACATGCAAAGGCAATTTGGTGGCACCAACCTCAAGGTACTTATGAGGATTTAGTGGGAATTAAAATTTATTGTTTAAGCCAAATGTTGTGAATGCATGAAAGATAATAGGATGTATAATGACACCTCTG
The DNA here is from genome assembly GCA_018340775.1 of Taxus wallichiana var. yunnanensis. Taxonomy (NCBI): domain Eukaryota; kingdom Viridiplantae; phylum Streptophyta; class Pinopsida; order Cupressales; family Taxaceae; genus Taxus; species Taxus wallichiana. The sequence goes on along the minus strand of CM031236.1, from coordinate 75,828,563 downwards.
TTAAAACGTTAGTTACATTGAAATTTAAATTTAGTAATAGCCAAATACAAGTTTGCGGTGGCGGGAGATGTGGAAGAGCTGTCGGTCGTATTCAGCATTTAATATTCTTGCCAATGGCAAAAAAATTCCTAGGAAGAAGGGAAGTTGAGAGAAATAATGGTTTTGGTTTTCACTTTGCTCATTTGGTTTTTGTGAGCTTTATCTCTGCACGTTGTTTTTCTCTTAAACCCTCGAGTTCTAATCCCTACATGGTGGTGATGGTTAAGGAAATATTAATGTGAAGCTATAAGAGGAACGAGAAGAAGTTTATGAGGATGTTTTTGGCATTTTTGTGGAAACGAATAGCTATTGAAGCTCTACTTGAATATTTACAACAAGAAAGTGAAGACAAGAGCTCTATCAGGCATGATATGCCCTATCCATTATGTCTTCTTATTTTATTTAAATTCTTGAATAGAAAAACTTCGCTCTATTTGAAACCCCTTGTTTTTATGTTTTTTATTCTTTCTTCAATGGTGTTTGAATTGATTCTTTGGATGCAAATTGGTTCTTCATTGTTGTGTGGAAAATGAAATCTGGAAGTGTTGATTTGTGTTTGTTATGCTAGCTTGTTTGTATTCGAACCTTCTTGTTATTGAAACGGGTCTGCATTTTCTTTATGAATGAATGAAAAATTATGCTGAAAGTTGTATATACCATAATAGTAGCTTGATTTTTTTGAAATTTGTAGATTTTAGCTTGCATGCTCTCATTACTGTTGTTGTTGGAAACTATCCTTGAAGGATTCTTCATTTTGGCATTACACTATCATTTTGGGATTATCATGTGTTCGTTGTTTTGTTTGGTTTCTCGATGATGGCAATAGTGAACCATTATTTTTATTCAACTTATTTTGGGACTATATTTTATTATGGGTGTATAGTCAATTTACTTATGATTGGGTTCTTTCCCAAAATGGGAACTATTTGAAATCTTTGTGTTTTTTCATGAATCTCTCTCATATGTCACCATTTGGGTTAGAAAAGAAAAAAATCAACTTAAGCTTGAGAGTTTAATATCTTTTCTCCTTTATTGAACCTTTTTTTAGTGGAAGTATTTTTTGATGGAAGTGGAATAGGAAAATATGGCTGTGAATGGGTAACTTTTGTTCTATTGCATTTACTTCTTATTTTCAACAACCCACTCTGGGATTTTGGGTTTCTTTTAGATATTTTGATCTAGAATTTTTCTTGAATGATTGAAAGTTTTTGAACTCTTTCTAATTGGATATTACTCGAATGATCTATCTTCCTTCTTGTTTGATGGTTGTTAGTTCATTTGGAGACTAGTTTTAATCTTGTTTTGGTTTGTTCTCCTTTCTTTCATCGTTGAGATTTATCAGAATCAATCGATTCTTTTTGTCAATTAGTAGAATCATTTATTGGGATTTTACCTTTCATGAATAAAGGATAGATAAACTTGTTGGATGTTTTGATTTATGTTCTTTTGATTGGTTTAATAATCAATACCCAATTCTAGGCTATGTTGTACCTCAAGTAAGATCTTGTTGATCTTAAGTGGGATTCCATGATTGAGTAAGCACTTGATGTGCATTACTCTTAGGGAAGTTTTTTATATATTTTCTTCTATCTTTTCATAGGGAGTGATAAATCTTTCTCATTTGAACTGGATGGTTGAGGAGACTGTAATCTCACTCTTTTTCTCTTTATACATTAGTTGGGAAACTTTATTATTTGGGAATCATTTTTGTTTCTTCTCTGGTTTTCTTATCTTATATAACTTTAACCTTTCTGTCAGTCTTAGTGTTTTATTGACCTTAAAGAAATGGTTCTGATTTTATGTTATTTTCGTGAGAAGGTATTGAGTCTTGTGCAAGTTATAAACTTTAACTATATTGTCCCTTTTTCTAGATTTGATAGTGGTTGGTTTAAAACTTGTGTGTGGTTCTAAATGGTAGCTCATTCTTCTTTGACTTGAGAAGGAAATCAAAATTTTGTTTATGAGGACTGCGCAGGTGTTAACTTGATTGTTTCTTATAGTTGATTTCAAAAATGAACCCAAGTCTCTTAGAATACTTCTACCATGAGCTACCCTTTTTGTTCTAATTGATTAATTCTTCCTTTCCTGGAGTGTTGAGACATATTCTTAATATATAAAATTTGGAATCTATGTTGAGCTTTCAGTACTTATGATTTTTAGATGGAATATAATTATGATTTGTTTGTTTATTCCTTCATGTATTAATCTGGATGTTCTCTTGTAATAGCAAAATAATATACATATTTTGAAAGGTAGTTTAGTATATCTTGTATTACTTCTTGAAAAGTTAGAAAAGGATGAATAGAGGAACTTAATTTTGAACTTGGATGAGAAGGTAAAGTTAGGATGAAATATGAAATTTCCCCTTTCTTTAATTCTGCTATTTGATTTCTAGCATGTTAAAAGAGATTTTATGATGAAAAGTTAGGATTAACTATTCTAATTAATTAGTCCTTACTTATACATTACTTATAGAAACTTTAATCTTTTCTTTCCTTCTTGGTTTGTAATCTTTTAGGAAAAGTCTTTTTGTTTATCTTGTTGTGTTTTTAGAACTATTTCATAAACAACAAGGTTCTTTTTATGAAACAGTTAGATAAAATCACAACATTTTAATGTTATAGTGCTTATCATGCTCAGTTCAAATGAATTGACTCGTGCTTAATAATTTTGTAGATGCATTTCGTAAAAGATGAAAGGAGAAATACATATATGAAGTTACGCCTATTTTACTAAATAAATTGTCTCTTATTATGATGATTATGTGGCATCATTACTTGAGATGTACTTTTTTTAGAAAAGGAAGATGTAATAAAACTAGTTTTATATTGTTGTTATGACACTTTGTAATCTCTGAAATACTTAGTAATCAGTGAATGGATCACTCCTTTTGATGAATAAATGGTTTGATGATTTTTGAATACTACTTTATTGTAATACCTTCTTTGGCATAAATTGGGATGTATTATTAATTAATATCCAATAGTTGTTTATTTTCACATAAAAGAGATGCAACTAATAAGTTGACACTCTTAAATAGATCCTTAAAACAATAGAAAGGAATTATGATTGAATTATATATATAATATATATATATATATATATATATATATATATATATACATGTATATGTATGAATTCTTGGTTGTATTAAAACATATGTGATCTGTTTACATAATTGGACATTAGTCCTTGATTTAGGAAAAAAGATATTTTCCTTGAAATCAATCATAGAGACTTAATGAAAGATCTTGATAAAGTGTTATGAATATAATAAGAGAATGGTTGACTGTGTTCTTCCTTAAGAAGATTTCTTTAATAAAAATATGGAATGCTTGAAAGGAATTAAATGGGATTTAGACTTCATCTTCATGAAGTCTAAAATAAAGGTTTATAATGAACTTGTTTAAGCTAAGGCTGAAATAAGAAAGGACCTAATGAACACACTTTCATAACTTTAAGATCAATCATGTCGTTATATGATACAAGTTGTTTCATTTAAAGACAAACTTAAACATGTAATTAAATGGTTAGGAAGCAAATTTTACCTGCATACCTACCTCACATGTAATTTAAACTTGTAACCTTATAGGTTAAATGATGTTAATTGAATCTTAAATCATTGTTATCATTAATATTTAAGACAATGGTTAAATGGGTTATTAAATTTTTAATCTTAAGTATGTTAGTCCAGTTGAGGAAAATTAGTTGGGTGTTGGTACACATCAAATGTAGCATAGTACCTTCATAATGACAAAAAGAGAATCATGGCGAAGTATGGCGAAAGAGAATCATATCTTTGTTTCTCAGATGAAATATACCAAGACAACGCTCGAGAAGTTTAGGATGATGGATTGCACACCAATTGCTACACCTATGGAGAACAGATTACAGTTATCTCGTTTAGATCCATCTCCGAGGTAAGTGCCACTTCTCTAATCGGACTTATTCTGATTGGGAGTCTCATTTACGACCTACACTAGACCGGATATCGGCTGCGGTCAGTGAGCTATCTATCCAGGTTCATGCAGGAACCCAAAATTTGTCATTGGAAAGTAGCAAAGTGCATTTTGAGATATCTCAAAGGATCAATGGATCTTGGTCTAGAATACAAGAAGAACGAAAACTTCTTCTTGACTGGATATTCGGATTCAGATCATGCAGGTAACATTGATGATAGAAAATCCACTTCTGGATTTGTATTCTTTATGGGATCTGGACCAATATCATGGGGAAGTAAGAAACAACACTTTGTTTCTCGCTCTTCCACAGAAGCCGAGTATCGTTCTGCAGGAGAAGCTGTCTGTGAAGTGATTTGGCTACGTCGCATACTGGAAGGACTTGGAATACCACAGGACAAACCGACCACCATGTATGTTGACAATGAAGGTGTTCTCAAACTTGTTCGCAATCCAGTTTTTCACGAGAGAACAAAGCACATTGAAGTTCAGGTTCATTTCATACGCGAACATGTGTTGAAGCACAACATCCAGCTTCAGTTTTGTCCAACAGCTGAACAACGAGCAGATATTTTCACAAAGTCACTTGCACGTGACAAGTTCGAGTTGTTCAGAGCATTTCTCTCCTCATCTCTTGATAAATAATGCACAATTAAGGGGGGGAATGTTAGGATAAATTTTATTATCCTAAATATTAATTATGCATAGTTAGATTATTTAATTAATTTTATTAATTAAATAATGAATGGTTATATTGTTATATGGTTAATCAACCATATTTGTCTGTATGCACATTGTTATATTGTTTTCAACAATAATTGTTGCTTCCCCTTCGACAGGGTGATTTGGAAGCTTGCTTATTCTGGTTTTTGGTTGCACTGTAGCGCAACTCATTTTCCGGATGTATTTAGAACATAATGCAATATCTATAAATATTGCAGCCCATCCTCTGTATTTTTTACTTGATTGAGATTAATAAAATCTACACAAAAGCTTCCGTCCTGTTTCTCAATCTACAAAACCATCTTGACATCTCCTCGCATGATACCAATAGTACTTCTCAACTTTGTTAACAATCTTCAACCTGCCTATATCATATTAACACCTCATGCCTACTCATGGAACTAATTAACTCACTTTCTCAGCTACCCCTAACATCATGATATCTCTAACATGATTAATAGATCCAAGGAAAATCATCTTAACTTTCCCTCGATGCACCTTTTATAAGACTATCAAACATTCTCAAAATTGTATACTCAAACCTATGAGTAGTCAAACTTCACAAGCATACCTTGATCCTCCATAATGTTGAAAAATGTCCCCCTAAGACCAATTTATCTTCTATTAAATTCTCAAATAATATAAAAATATTAAGAAACACAATCAATCTGATATAATCCACATTATAATTTTTTCCTTGCACCAATCCTGTTAACTAGATCATGCTTCTCAAAATAGGTAACTTTCATGAATCGAATGTCATCATGCCACCTCATATCATTCATCATCAAGCAATCAACTATAACATACCTCTAAAATAAATACCTTGGAGACTTCTTCCTCATAATATTTTAACCTCTATGAAAAAGTAATAACACAATCAAATCTTTCATTAACCTTGTCATACATGTTTCCCTTCATGTTTTTCTAGTTGGGTCAATCCTCTATGCAAGTGAAAACCACATAATTTTTTCTAATACCTCATAAGACACAATCTTAAGAACTCATATGGGTCTTCATTTTGAGCATAACCTTTGTACACCAATATCTATATCTCAAAAGACATGGATCGAAATTAGGTTGTAAGATACAACCCTTAGTTTTGTTATGCATTTAACACTCTCAATCATTGAAAGTGATTTTCAAACTTCCTCACACCTTTGAGACACCTCTTAAGGAAATATAATAATGTGACACGAGTAGATATATCATACATATGCTTTGCAACATACCTTGAATCACATTTCATAGTCCTAAATCATACCTTAAGACTTATTATAAATCAAAAACATGTTCAAACTATCTATCTCTTCCTACTAGGCCTATACAAACCGAGTTAACAACATACAACCTTGGAAAAAGAGAAACACTTACCATTCTTCATGGTAACATCTCAATACAACTGATTTCTTTATTCTTATACCTTTTCCTACAAATATGTATTTCTATCTTGATATCCTTTGTATATACACCCTGATCTCTAGGAATATTTGCCATTTCATGATGATCCTTCAATGAATGAAATAGTCAAATCCCTCCCTTAAGAAAACCTAGATCTATCCTTGAAGCTCAAATGTCTTGTCACTAACTACCTCTTTTGTACCTTCACACAAATATCTTTGAGTCTTCAACATGACTCTAACCCTATCAAATATTCATAATCCTTCTTTCACAAAAACAAGTAATATATCTTTATGAATGAAATTGAATATACCTTTTGATGCAAATTTTAGGTCTATAAATGCAACTTAAAATGTAAAGCACCTAGTTTACACTATCTACAACATGCATGCCCAAATTTGAGAAACTTAAGTCATCTTCTTCAAACTAGCCAATCCGGCCTTTATGGCCTTCAACAACACACCTATGGATTCAAGATTAACATTATATCCTTTATGAGCCATGTGACGAGTCCATCATGGCACATACCTATGGACCTTTTTCATAGTATTAAGTGTCATCATTGATGTTAAGTTGCATTGATGGAAAAAATAATAGTGCAAATGTTGTGCAAAAGTCTCCGATTAACCATGTATGGAACATGAGTTAACAAGTATGCAACTTGCTTCAACAAGTAGTCCAAGAAATACTTGGTAAAATAAAAATGAAGTTTGATTGGTAATGTTAGCTCTCATACGATTTAAGATGATTCTAAGTGTACTTAATCAAGTTTGGAGAAAGCCACGAATATGAGGAGATAACCACCAAAGACTATAAGAAGTCGTGGAGGTTTAGTGAAATTTTTAGGTAAAAGGATGAATCCACGGGTGAACAAGATGAATCCATGGAGGTGAAAGAAAAACCGTGGAAGTAAGGGAAGTCTATAGGAAGCCACAGAAAGAATAAAATCCACAAAGGATTAGAGATAGCCGTGGAGAACTAAAAAAAAAGAATTTTTAGGTAAAAGAATATAGTAAAGTACATGGAACAAATCTCTGAAATAATAGAGAAAGTTACGAGAAGGCTGCAAAAGATGTGAGAAGTAAAGGAAAGTTGTGGATGACTGAAAAATCCACCATGAAAATAGAAATAACTTGGATCAAGGAAATTTCCGCAACACAAAGGAGAAAGTCACATAATAAAATGAATGATGTGGAATGGATGAATATGGATCGAGATAGGGCTCAAGAACAACCAAATTATTTTAAATATGGTCAAGTAGGATTTTTTTCTCCAAAATTGATAATTATCCAAAAATAAAAATAGAGAGGTATTACATTGATTGTGCTCCACAAATACTTAAACCCGATTTAATAAATCTTCAAATCTAGTTGTCAACATTTAATGCTCTTTAACTTTGTGGAAATACGGTACATTCTCTATGAAATTCTTGGTTTCTAGGTGAAATTAAACATCGAGAAGAAAATGGTTGGCTCATCTTGATCATTTGAAAATCCTAAAAATACAAGAAATCTATTTCATTTATTTTCTCTTAAATAGCTCCTAAAGTCCGTATTTAATATAAAAAAATTAGGCTGAATATAGAGAGAATAAATATGGAGTTATTTTCATGCATTTAATAGACTAGATTCTTAGAAGATAAAGAGATAGAGTAAAAACACACGAAGGAAGTAATGGGGAGTGTTTATTTTCTATAAAAAGAAAACTATATGATAATACGTGGGTTTCTCAAGTGATAAAATGATGCATTCAAGTTAAAGGAGTTCTGAGAAGAAGAAAGAGACAAAAGAGATCCAACAATGATGAGGTATTAAAACACTATATATTAAATGAGAAGATCATTAGTGTGGTTGATTCATTTATTAATAGGGTTAGAATCAGAGTGCAATGAGAGTGACAGAGCATAGAAATCAAATACCCAGATTGAGATTGAAAGATGGAGCTAAGTGACGAGAGAATGTTGAATGTGAGAGCTTGAAAAATCAAGCATATAAAGATAAAGAAAAGTGATCATAATCCATTGTGTAATAAATCTTGTAATATTATATTTCTAAGTTAGTTCTTATATTATAGGGGTGATTTCTCCTTCCAATTTGATGTTTGCTAAAATCTACTGAGTGCGTGTGCATTTTTCTTCAATTGGGTGCTTGGAGAATATGAAGTGAGTTCTTCAGAGGTTGATTGGGTGCTCAACTGAAACCAAGATATTGTATGCTTTAGAATTGGTGTTCCTCATAAAGCCTTGGTTTCAATTGGGTTTTTATCCTGAAATGGTATCCCAAAATAAATTATGTTTCATGTGTGATCTTGCTTGGAATAAGTTTGTTTAAATTATCATGGTATATTACTGCACTCTACTAAATAATTCTAGGTTGACATTGGTGAAAAATTTCAAATCTACGTTGATTCTCTCCCTCTCAAAGTGCTTGTGATCTCTAATAATTAGTATCGAGAAATTCCATCTAAGAGAAGCTTAACATCTTCAAGGAAATCCTTTCTTCACAAGTATTGCAGAAAATCATGCACAAGGTGGTTTGTCACTTTCAAGATATCATCTCTTCTTTGGAATAAATTATGCTTTATGGAGAATAAGAATGAAAATATATCTCATGTCACTTTGTTTTGATATCTAGGAATACGTTGAGAAATGATACAATCCTCCTACCACATCAATCACTTCTGCAACAGATAAAGATGAATATGAGTTCAACTCAAGATCCATGAATTCCATCCTATGTGGCCTAACTGAAATAGATTTTGTAAAAGTAATGCACTATACAACCAGAAAGGAGATTTGGACCAAAATTCAAATCATTCATTAAGGACATGATAAATTCAAGTTAGCAAAGTTACAAACCTATATAACCTAGTTTGAGAATATTATAATGAAATATGATGAGATTATAATAGCCTATGGAAGAAACTATTGTTATTATTTTTCATGTAACCAGTTTGGACACAAAGTTGCTAAATGTAGGAAATATTCTAGAGGCTATGGAAGAAACTATAGTTAATCATACTCTAAAATGAACTATAATGTTGTTCACTATAAATATCACAAGAAAGGTCATGTAGCTTCAACAAGCAAACAAGAACCTCCTAAACAAAAGAAATGGGTGTATGTTGTAAAGAAAGATGCCAACAAGAGAAAAGAGTCTTGCTCAATAGTAAAAAATTATTTCCTATGAAATATGAAGAAAAACTATGATATCTAAGTAGTGGTTGCTCCATTCGTATGATAGGTGACAAAATAAAATTTATCTCTCTGTCAAATAATGCATCATGAGCTGTTATATTTGGTGATAATAACTTAGAAAATATAATTTTAAACAAACTCTGAGTCTTGATAATGGAAAAACAAACACAGAGAGTGTCTTATATGTTGAAGGACTAGAACAAAATATGTTAAGTGTAAGTCAAATGTGAAAGAAAGGATATAATTTGATATTCCATGACAGAGGTTGTGATATTATAAATGGAAAAACATGAAAGAAAGTTGCAAAATCCAAAGCAGAACAAGAACAATATGTATGTTCTCAATGAAATAAACAAAGAAAAATGCCTCACAAGTAAGGTTGATTACAGTTGGATGTGGCACAGGAGATTGGGACATATGAGCTTTGAAAATCTAGTAAAATTAAGTGTAAAGGGTGGTGTGAGACACATGCCAAAGATTGTAAAGCCAACAGACACACTATGTAAAGCTTGCCTCCATGGTAAACAAATAAGGAGATCCTTCAAGTCCAAATAGTATTCTACCACTAGACCTTTGGAACTCATCCATATAGATCATTGCAGAGACCTACAAGAACTGAAAGTCTATAAGGAGATGTGTATTTCATGTTGTTAATAGATGATTACACAAGGATGACATGGGTAGCTTGCTTGAAGCACAAATCAAAATCCCTAGAAATATTCAAATCTTTCATGGAACTACTAGATAATGAAAAAAACCAAAATAAAAATTTTGAGATTAGATAGAGGTGGAGAATATTGGTCAAATGATTTTGATGAGTTTTGTGAAGAACATGGGATTAGAAGATATTCTCAACCACCAAAACACCTCAAAAAATGGGGTTGTTGAGAGGAAGAACATGACTCTGCAAGAAATGGATAGAGCCATGTTGAATGAATCTAAACTTTCTGATAGATATTATTGTTAATTATTCTACACATCGGTGTACATTCTAAACAGAGCCCTATTGAGAATAAACGGTGAAAAATACCCTATTAACTCTAGAAAAATAGGACAAAAATGTAAAACACATAATAGTCTTTGGAGGTAGATGTTACATCCAAAGAGATGAAGATAACTTGGGAAAATATTACTCTAGGTTTAATGAATGCATATTTATTGGTTATTCAACATTCAATGTAGCTTACATATGCTACAATAAAAGGTTGCGAAAATTATTGAGAGCATATATGTAAATGTGGATGAGTCTCATTCCATCAAATCTAGCACTCAACACAATGAAAATCATGAATAATAAGATGATGATGAGGAAATGGAAGTTACGTGTGAAGAATTAGATGAAGTGGAAGAGATCCAAGACACCAAGACATCCTTACGACAAGTTAAGAGGGATCATATAGAAAATCATATCATTGGAACCCACAACACTCCTATCCATGATTGAACCCAAAAAAATTGTAGAAGCTAGCCAGGATTAGTTTTGGGTGGACACCATGAATGAAGAACTTGACCAAATAGAAAAGAATGAAACATGTGAGTTTGTGCCAAGACCTAAGGATAAGAATGTGATTGGAACTAAATGGGTGTTTAGAAAAAAACTGAATGAGAAAGGAGAAGTGACACGAAACAAAGCAATACTTGTGTGTAAATCCTATTCACAAATGGAAGTAATATCCTTTGATGAAACATTTGAACTAGTGGTAAGGATAGAAGCAATCAGACTGTTCCTGGCATATGCGGCTTACAAGAAGATCAAAGTGTTCAGATGGATATGAAATAATCCTTCCTCAATGGGTTTCTAAATGAAGAGGTATATATTGAACAACCTGATGGATTTTCTCTAAATAAAGATAAAGATCATGTTTGTAGGTTGAAAAGGCCTTGTATGGACTTAAAAATCTCCTAGAGCTTGGTATAACAAATTGTATTCATACCTCATTGATTAGGGTTTCAGAAAAGGTGTTGCTGACACTAATCTTTACATAAAGGAAGAAGGATATCATCTACTCATTTTCATTGTGTATGTGGATGATATCATATTTGAAGGAGATCATGATAAAATGACTTATGAATTTTTGATATGATGAAATAAGAATTTGAAATTTCTATGCTTGGGGATCTCTCATTCTTCCTAGGCTTACAAATCAATCAATCAGACCAAGGTATATTCATATCCCAAACCAAATACATCAAATAAATGCTTAAAAGGTTTAAGATGGAAGAATGTAGACCTATAAAAATATCGATGGAAGTAGGATGCAAGTTGAGTAAAGAGGACAGCTCACCAAAAGTAGACAAAAATTTGTATAGATCCATGATAGGAAGTCTACTCTACTCCATTGCATCAAGACCTGATATCATGCAAATTGTGGGCCTTATTCGAAGACTTCAAGAAGATCCAAGGGAAACACACTTTAAGGAAGTCAAAATAATTCTGAGATATCTCATGGGAACACTTGAATATGGACTCTGTTACCCCAAAGAAATGACTTCAGCATAAAAGCATATATAGATGTTGATTGGGCAGGAAGTGTTGATGATAGGAAGAGTACAAGTGGCAGAGCATTATTTGTTGGAATTTCCTTGTATCTTGGTTAAGCAAGAAGTAATCATCAATGGCACTCTCAACATGTGAAGTAGAGTATATAGATTCTACAATGTGTTGCACACAAATTATTTGGATGAAGCAAACATTAGAAGATTACAAGGTAAAATTGAATAGCCTAATTTCCTTGCTTTGAGAAAATACTAGTGCTATAAGTGTCTCCATGAATCTTTTATTCCACTCAAAGACCAAACATAATCTAATTAGATATCACTTCTTGAGGAAACAAGTGAATGACAAGAAAATTAGTCTTTATTATGTGAGCACAAAATAAGAAATTGTTGATATCATGACTAAAACACTACCAAAAGAAACATTTGAGCACCGAGGAATGAATTGGGGGTCATTCCTAATCCTGCATGCTGCTAGAAAGTTTGGAAACAAGAAAACAAATAATTTTCATGCAATATCAGCTCCTAATTAGTGCAATAAATTATTCATGTTAGGGGGAGCTAGTCTGCTAGCTCAATTAATAAAAGTATGTATCAGCTAAGGAGGAGCATTGCCACAAACAAACCAAAGTTATATGGATCAAAAGAAAATGGGCCGACAAACAACTAAGAAGCATGAGCCTAGGGGGAAATTATGGAGGAAATAACATGCATTTTCCAGTTTATGTGCATCATCCTCATGTTTGTGTGGCATAGATGTCCCTTTTTCATCGATGTCAAAAGGGGAGATAGAATGAAATAGAAAACCAGCTTGTAAACGATTGTGTAAAAATATAAAGCAGATTATGAGAGAGATTAAATGTTATTTTCATCAAAGGTTTTAGTGTTTCTTTGAAGGTTTCCATATATGCCAAAGGGGGGAATTTTTGGACCTTTGTCATAGTCTTAAGGGTTTTCATTGATGTCAAGCTGCATTGATGGTAAAAATAATAGTGCAAATGTTGTGCAAAAGTCTCATGATCAACCATGTATGGAAAAGGAATTAAAAGTATGCAATAAGCTTCAACAAACATTGCAAGAAAGACTTGGTAAGTGAAATGTGAAGGTTTATTGGTAGTATCATCTCTCAAATTAATCAAGAGGATTCTAAGGGGATATAATCAAGTTTGGAACAAGCCACGAATATGAGGAGATAATTGTTGAAGAATAGAAGAAGCTGCAGAGGTTTAGTGAAAGTTGTGGGTAAAATGATGAAGCCATAGTGAAGAAAATGAAGTTGTGGAGGTGAAAAAAATAGTGGAAGTAAGCGAATTATAGAGGAAGTTGAGGATAAAAATTAAAATCTTCGAAGGACTAGAGATAGCCGTGGAGAACTAAAAAAGGAAGCCGTAGGTGAAATAATGTAGTCAAGGACATGGAATAAAGCCGTGAAATACTATAGAAAGTCTTTGGAAGGATGTGGAAGAATGTAAAAGTGTGAGAAGTAAAAAAAATCATGGATGACTGAAAAATCCACCACGAAAAGATAAATTCCTTGAATCAAGGAAATTTCCACAACACGAAGGAGAAAGTAACATAAGAAAATGAAAGCCACATAATGGATTAATATGGATTAGATAGGGCTCTAGAAAAATTGAATTATTTTGAATATGGTCAAATAGGAATTTTTCCTCCAAAATTGATAATGATCTAAAAATCAAATAGAGAGGTAGTACATTTATTTTTCTCAATGAAGAATCGGACCTAATTTTAGAAATCTACAGATCCAATGTTAACATTTAATACACTTTGAATTTGTGGAAATGCAAGTACATTCTCTAAGAAATTCTTGGTTTCTAGGTGAAATTAAATATCGAGAAAAAATGGTTCACTCATCCCGATTAGTTGAAAATCCTAAGAGATAAAAAAGTTGTTTTAGGTATTGTCACATAAATGGCTTTCGAAGTAACGTATTTAATATAAAAAATTAAGCCAAATATAAAGAGAATAAATCTAGATTTTTTTGCATGCATTTATTAGACCGATTCTCAAAGTGACAGAGAGATATATTGCATGACATGCCAAGGAAGTGATGGGGAGTGTTGATTGTCTATAAATATAAAATTCTATGCTAATATGTGTCTTTCTCAAGTGAGAAAATGATGCATTTGAGTTTAAGGAGTTACTGAGAAGAGGAAAAAGACAAAAGAGAGCCAACAAATTGAAGTGTTAAAAGAATATATATTAAATGAGAAGAGAATTACTCTAGTTGATTCATTGATAAAAAGGGTTCGAATCAAGAGTGCAAAGAGAGTGAAAGAGCACGAAATCAAAACCTAGATTGAGATTGAAAGATGGAGCCAAGTGACAAAGAATGATGAACGTGATAGCTTGAAAAAGTAAGCACATAAAGATAAACAAAAGTGATCATAATCCATTGTGTAAGAAATATTGATTCTAAGTGATCAATGTATTTTTAATATTATATTTCTAAGTGGGTGCTTAGATTATAGGGGTGGTTGCTCCTTGCAATTTGGTTCTTGCTAAAATCTACTAAGTGGGTGCTCAACCGAAACAAAGATATTGTATGCTTTTAGAATTGGTGTTTCAAAAGGGTTTGCCACTATAAATTTTGTGTCATGTGTTATCTTTCTTGACATATGTTTTTTTAACTTCTCATGGTATATTACCGCACTCTACTAATGAATTCCAGTTGACATTGGTGTAAAATTTCAAATCTATACTTGATTCACCCCCTCTACGTGTTTGTGATCTCTAACAATACCTCATTAAATTTTTATCTATATATCTTACCTTCTCACATCATACTAAATGCCATGACCATGACTGAAATATTGTCCTTCCGAGCTCCTTTTAGCAAAAATATGGTGACCATTCTTCTTCAATTTGTCAATTTAATTGTCAAGAAACCTCGGACCTTCTAAAGAACACAACCTTGTGCATATCAATCCATCATACATCTTCTTGATGCCTTTCATTGCACTATAACACCATGACTATATCAAGGAAACATAAAAATGTTTAAAACATATACGTTTACTTTTTTCTTCACTACTACATTCTTGAGACGTATCAACAAATATCCATACATGCAATCTTGTTGTATAGCTTCATTATATCCATTCAATCTCCCCATACCTATATACTTCGTATGATTGATTAATTCCTCTATGAATATTAGTATAGACATCCCTAACCATAGGGACCTAAAATAGCAACTTGAATAGATTCTATGACCTCTTAGGCATCTATGGGTTGATCTCTTTAACCTTTTTCTTATTAACAACTGTGAGAATTCATAACTTATTGCTTTATCTAACTTATGATTATATTTAATACCTTGATTCCCTCTTAGTTCTCATATCTTTTCTTTCTTTCTCTCTTGTACTCTAAGAGCATGAAGCTTTTTGTTTTTCCTTGAGGGACCATGAAAACAAAATTTTGCAATATGACCAATATGTTGATAGTTATAGTAGAAAATTTTTCTCTTACCTCTTGGATGGTGTGAACTAAAACTTCTTCCATGGTTCCATACATCCTGATTCTTAGATAAAATTCTACCAAATTCCCTTATTTTAATACAACATTAATTACAATCATAACATTAACCATTGAAATACTTTTCATACCTCATTACATTAGGTTATCAAATAGGTCTAGATCTCTTGTTTCCTTTTAAAATGTTCATCTTTTGATCTTCATTGGAACTTGAACCAGCATTTTCATCATCCTCCTTTCTCTGAACAGCATCCTCTTGAGTCACTTTTCCACTTTTTAGGTCTTCCTTGAATCCTAGACCAGTCCTATCACCTACAGTATTTTGACTATCCAAGAGATCATCTAGATCCTTAGAACTCTTCTCAAAATTATGAAATGATCTTACCTTTCTTGTTTCTTTAGTTAATTCTTCCTTTAGAGACTCTATTTATCTCTCATACCTAATTTACTCTTCCTCCTTAGACTTTAGGTTTGTAGTTACAGTATCCACTTGAGTTTCTAACTCATGGATGTCAATCCAATGTCTCTCTTCAAGAATATGAATCTTTTCTTCATAATCCTTAATATGTGCCTTCAATTTCTTGTTCTTCTTCTTTGCATGCTTCAACTCTTCTAAAGAAATAAACAGATGACCTTAAAACTCTTCTTCATCTAAATTCCTACATGAACCTCCAAATATGGAATCCTCTCTTTCAGGGATCCTAGCTTCATTATCCATAAATAGAGTTTCATTACCAAAAAATTATTATCATCACCAGAATCACTAGTTCCACTACTTACCTCAAATGAGCATAAATAATCCTTGGAATAAAGTTTTCTTTTGGAATTATTCTTGTCCTCAAATCTTTCTAAATTTATTCTTACTTTTATCAAACCTATGGGACTTCTTATTATCACTTGATCTTCATCATGTTATTCATTATCTTCATATGTATATGTATGCTTGTTTGCAAAATTCCCTATCGACCACTAACAAGTAGAAGAACTTGAAAGGTAAATTTACCTTATACTTAATAGAACCTATCTTCAACTTCCTAGAAAACATAATAATCAATTCATCATCATCAATATCAGAAACATCATCATCCAAGATCTTATTACCTTTTTAATTCATCTCATCTTTTAATGTTCTTCCTTGGGAGGTTTATCAACACATGTCCTCATCTCATAAGCTGTCAAGATACCATGGATTTCATCCATCAACAGAGTACTCAGATCCTTGGATTATTCTATAACTAAGACTTTAGGATCAAATTTAGGAGTGAGATATCTTAGCACCTTCTGCACCACCAAATCTTCTTTCACTTCTTCTCTTAATCCTCTAATGGTATTGACCACTTGATCTACTCTGAGAAGATATGTAACAATGGTTTCTTCTTCCTTCATCTTCAAAATTTCAAATTGATTCCTATAGGTCTGGATATTTTCCAAATTCACCTTAGTTTCACCTTCATAAATGACTTGTATCTTATCCCACATATCCTTAGTTATAGAACATTTCATTACCTTAAAAACTTTAATTCTACCAAACCACACAAAATAATATTGATCACTTTTGAGTTATCATTACTAGGATTCTTACATGTTGCATCCATTGGATGATTATGAGGATTAGTGTACCCATCTACAATTGAATGCCAAATATCACATCCTGAGCACATAATATGAGTTCTCATCCTAATGCTCCAAAAACATAGGAGCTTTGCTAGTAGATTAACTACTTGGCTGACTTGCCAAATCTATGCTTCAAATGATCACCTCAATCTTGTTAGGATTAGTTCATAGGATCATAGGATCTCTCTCGATACCAATTTTTGGAAACACAACCACTAGGGGTGAATCATTGGTCCTTCAAAAATTTCTTTCACATTCACTTTAGCATTTATAGAACATCAATTCAACTTGACCATTACCATTAACCATACATTCATTAAGGAACATAATAATAGATGAGAAAATAAGA
Organism: Taxus wallichiana var. yunnanensis; assembly: GCA_018340775.1. NCBI lineage: Eukaryota > Viridiplantae > Streptophyta > Pinopsida > Cupressales > Taxaceae > Taxus > Taxus wallichiana. The sequence continues at coordinate 75,811,288 of CM031236.1, read as the reverse complement.
ACACTTGAACACAAAATATAAGTTATTAACCATCAGGGGAAGAAAACCCACTGAAACAAATCTTTATTATAGTTTTGAATCATGTTTAGTTAAGCAACAACCCAACAAGGAGCACAAATCCCTAGGTTTAATGAGGCACCAATCCCTAGATTTAGTAGAGCACAAACCATGCAAGGAGGATCCAACCCCCTAGAAGACTTAGCACCAACTAAAGACACCTGATATTTTTATCACCTCTAGAATATTTCCACAACAACACATTTGACGATGACACTTATTTAGCTCGCATTCCTTCAATCTTCTTCAAATCTCCCTTGTAGGCTAACAAACTCTAGAACTTCCTCTTCAAGATGATTAGGTATAATGACCTATCTCTCCAAAATAAGAACACTTGTTAGCACTTCATGAACATTTTCCCCTCTCTTGATGGTCATGTAGACCTTCTACACCTCCACAAATTTCCCTCTCACCGACACTTTTCCATACTCACTCAACAATTACAAATAAGCCTCTAAAACGTGATTATATACCCGACTTATGCATCTAATTCATCTAGGTCAGACATCATAGGTAAAATACTCTATTTTTTTTTATAAATATTATAAAAACACCATACATAACACCACATAGGTGAGAAATAGCATCTAGAAACATCATTTTTCCATTAGGACCTCACTAGCCCTAATACACCCAAATTTCTCTATGCTAGAACCAAGTCCACTTGAGCCTACATGGCCATAAAAACATATGAATAAACTTGGACATGTTTTCTAAGTCCATTCCATTCCTTCTAGAATATTTTTCAGCTCTATGCCATCAAAACAAGAAATGACACCACCATTTGGAGAAACTCGATCACTAGGTCTATGACCTATAAAACCAGTCCTCAAAAAATGAAGCCAAACCAACATAAAATCAACTCAACCATGCAAGTGTGACACATGGATGGAAATATCATGACCTCATGGTCATCACCAAATCTATTAGATACCACAACTCAAACTAAAACACCATCAAAACACCTCTACAACATTGACCAACAAAACTATAAGTTTCACCCAAAAACTAGTCTTGTAAGATAGGCTTCAATGAGACCTCCTAATGGCTCAAACATGATCTAAAACTAACATGGACATGTAAAATTAATTCTCATCTTACTTAAACACTAATTTATCCAAAATTTCCAATGTAAAACTTGGGATGAAATATAACTTCTTCAAAAACTTTTACTTTTCTATTGGATCCACACACTATAAGATACATGAATGCCACGGAGAAAGATGGAATATTAGTTTATTATCTCCAATCATAAAACATGGTCAAAAAAATAATTTTTGGCATGTATGATAATTTTATTCCCCATCACTTCACAACTAGGTTTTAAGGAGGGTTTAAAAGCTATTTATCATCTTAACAATTACTCATAAAGATCTGCTCCTTGAACTTTGAACTAATACTTAGAAACCCATCTTAAAACCCTTCCCCAACTACCATGAATAGATTATGCTCCCATGCATACTTCACACGTACCAATGAGCACAATAAATTCCAATTCGAGCTAGGAATTGTATAGATATTTTCTGATCACCCTCCCCTTTCACCTAGATATTTTAGAAATATCGATGTCTCAACTAAGGAGGAGATGCCGATCCAAAAGGAAAAGGTATTTTTTTCCCGCTCTTAACAAATATTATATCATTTCACAAGGAGATTTAGATCACTTGGAGGTATTGCACTAAAAACATTCCTTTTCCCAAATATAGTCTTCTTGCCTTGAAACTAATTTCATTGACATGTCTTACGATCCCCTATATATGATATTAGTGACAATGAGGATGAGGAAGAAATGCTTCTTTACATCCCACCCGCTAATCGAATTCTCCTAAACACTTCATGGATCATAAAATAGGTCTCTGACTATGGTTGTTTCACTATACAAAAAAACTTCACCTCTTTTACCAACCTCGAGCCAACCTCTACACCCAACACTATCCTCAATACTCCTAACATGGTCATTATTGATTCCACACCTAGAGAGGTCAGCTTGGATACTAGGGTATTAGACATATAAAAGACTATTTTTAGGAGATATGGAGATGGTAGGTAATACGTAGGCCTAAAAATCAATGTAGAATACTATGGGCCTCTCCCTACCTTAGACAATGATGAGTCTATTTTATAACTCTTGTACATGCGAGAGGATAAACTACATTGACATAATCATAAGTTGGGAAACTTCTCCAAAAAACCTATGCACTTTGATGATTATGTCACTACTATTGATCCCATCCATGATGAAATAGCTAAGTTACCCAAGGCTCTATATCATTTACAGGATGAAAATGCTATGTTAGTAGAACCAACCATTAGTGTACATCTTGACAATGATCCCACACACATATTCATGTTTGGTGATTTATTTATCCATTTATGCGAACATCACATAGAGCTCTTATGAAAACATAAGTATGTATTTACATGGGGATATGTCAATTATCCTAGCTTAGATCTTGATATTGTTTCCCAGAACATCATTACTTACCCTAGTGTCACTCCCATTTAGAAATAGATAAGAAATTTCCTTCCCAAGATCAATATTTATGTCATAAATAGATCTTCAAACTCTTAGATATCAATTTCATTACTATAGTGGACTACTTTTAATGGGTATCCAATAGTGTCTCGGTTTGGAAAAAATCCACTTTAGTTATTTCTATTTACATTGACTTTAGAAACCTCAACCTCTCTTGTCCTAAGGATAAATTTCCTTTACCCTCCATCAACATCATTATCCACATCGAGGTAGGGTATGAAATGTTATCTCTTATGGATGGGTTCTTAGGATACAACCAAATCCAAATTGCCCCCAAATATCAGAACAAGACTACCTTTATGACATAATGGGGCACATATTGTTATGTAAAAATGCCCTTCAAACTTGAAAATAGTGGCGTAACATATTTTTCATGACCTCACACAAAAAATATTCAAAGTCTACGTCGATGATCTATTCATCAAATCTTGATGCACCAAAGTTGATTATGATCATGACTTAGACATTTCCTCGGGATACATTTGTAAATTTAAGATTTTGCTCAACCCTCAAAAATGCATATTCAGGGTGACATGGGGAAAAATCTTATGTTTCTTAATCTCTAAACATGGAATTGATATTGACCCACCAAAAATTAAAGCCATCCTCGACATGACATGGCCATCCTCCCTACAATACATACGTACTTTCCTAAAAACTTGAGGCAATCGAATATTTATCCCTGATTTTACCTATCGTACTCATGTCATTAATAACCTCCTTCGAAGGCTACAAAATTGAATAGACCAAAGACTGTCAACAATATTTCAATAATATGAAACACTCTTTATCCTCATTACCAACCCCGTAACCTCATTTACTATATTTACCTTTACTATGTATAAATCTTCCACTCTAGTGTCGTAGGGGTAATGTTAGCACATGAAGGTGAAAAGGGTAAGGATCATGCACTCTATTATGTTAGTTAAGCCCTAATAAACTATGAAACATGATATACTTCCATTGAATGGGATTTCCTAGTTATATATTATGTAGCCATGAAGTTTCATCATGATATTTTATATAAAAATACCTACGTCATTATCCATATCAATCCCTTATGACACTTATTCTCACATATTATCCTCCAAAAGGACCGCATCAGGAAGTGGATGGCCCTCCTTACAGATTTTGACCTCTATATCATCACATGAAAAGTGGTAAAAGGCCAAGTTCTAGTAGACTAGTTGTATGTTGCCCCCATATTATATCTTCATCCCATCTAGGATGCATTACCTGATTAGGAAATCCTCCTCATTGAGGGAATGAACAACACCATTACCATAAAATATAAATACTATATCTTCACGGCCAGTCTTAAGGCATGTTCATCTAACACCAGTAATGAATCTCCTTCCTCACCTAAAACCAAACCAACCGCTGAAATAATTGACGAGGAGGTCACCATTTATCTCCATGAGGATACATGGATGCTACACTTTGACAAATCAATACTACTCAAAGGAGTGGGGTAGGTTGTGTACTCACCGACCCCTCTTGTCATACTTTCCTTCTTTCCTATAAACTTGAGTTCATAGTCACCAACAACATGGCTAAGTATGAGGCTCTTATCTTAGCAATAGAGGCCATCTTAGTAAAGGAAATATCCTATATCCATGCTATAGGGGATTCTCATTTGGTGTGTCGATGGGTTAGTGGCACATATTAGTGCCGCAGTTGAAAACCTTAATTATTATTATGACTTAGTCTCGAGAGTTGCCACCACACTTCACCTCATTTACCATATAATTGATCCCATGCAAAAAGAATTCTTGGATAATGCTTTGGCATAACATCCACCTAGTTACTGTCACATTATTATTCTCATGATGACACCCTTATAATATAAATTCACCAAGCCTCAACCACCTTGATTCCACAAGACGTTCCAGATGTTTTTAAAACTAATCCATATGTCCCTACACATGATCCTTGGTATGTTGATATCCTTCAATTCATAGAATACTAATATTACCTAGATCTGCATCGAACCATGAGCTTGATTTCAAATATGTAAAAATAATCTCAAATATATACTTAAAGATGACTAATTAGACTATCGTAACATTGAAGGCACCCTACTCTAATGTCCGAAAAAAGATGAGGTCCCATTGTCCTAGGGAAGCACATGGGAGAACTTGTGGTGGTAATAGTAGCGGTCATGATACTACATGTAAGTTCCTATGTGTATGGGTTAACATTGGCCTACACTGAGTCCGACACTCATGCCTTTACCAAAAATTGTAGACCTTGTCAATATCATGATGACTTGATTCATTCCCCTCTAGCTGATTTGAATTTTTTAAAGCTCCCTAACGCTTCGAGATGTGGGGATTGTATCACATCAAGAAATTTCCTTGTCTTAAGATAGTCATGTCTTCATCATTACAGCCATAGAATACTTTACTAAGTGGGTTGAAGTCATGCCTCTCACTAATATGTATGGCCTTACTACATCTAAATTCATCCTTAATCAAATCATTTACCACTTTGGAATTCCCCACAACATATCTTATAATGGTGGGAGATTTAAATTCAAATCAAAAGAAAATTTACACTAAGTTTAAAATTAAACATCGATTCTCAACACCATATCATCTACAATGCAATGGAAAATCCAAGTCTATGAATAAAATTCTCAATAAGATATTAGAAAATACGATATGTGAATCACACATAGATTGGCATATAAATCTATATCCTACATTATGGGCATACCACACTAGTGTCCATATGGCCATTGGGGAAACCCCATTTTCACTCACCTATGGAGCTGAGGCATTCCTTCCACTTGAGGTGGAACTCCCTTCACTCTGCATCTTCTTTCACGGTATTATTCCGATAAGGAACTTTTGAAGTGTTCTCCATGACCTTGACATATTAAAAGAGCAACTGAATGAGCTTATGAATGAGCTTATAAGCATAAAATATGTCTTTCTAAAAAACTGAAAAACTTGTTCGTCTATGTACTTTTGATGTGGGTGACCTTATCCTTAAACTTGATTATACACATGACAAAGAAGGAAAATACACTCAGAAATGGTGGGGTCCCTACCTCATTAAAGATATCATAGGTCCTAATACATATCGTCTTCAAACCAATGAAGGACACATCTTTAAAGAACTAAAAAATTCTCAATTTCTAAAAATGTTCCATGCATGAAGGAGCTTGGGAGTTTCGGTATTTAGCTACCATCTCTCATCCTTCTCAAATTCACTACTTCATCAACATTTTCATTCTCTTTAATAATGAAAACCTTATTATTTTATAATCTACCTCATGTTTTTTTGCATTTTTCAGCATTGTTATCCACCCTTTAGGATAATCATCCATCTTCTCTTTATTTACACCTTCAATTTTATGACAATTTCTCTTTATAGCTTCTACCATATGATTTTTGAGATTTTTCAGAAGTGGTACCCCTGGGGATAAATATATATGACACTATGAAACCATACCAAGATGGTATGGCATCCACCCCATGTGCCCCTAGCTAGGTTATTTATGTCTTATTTTATTGATGATCCTCTAGTGTTTGTTTTCATTTTTACTTCTTCAAGGATCTTACAACATTAATTTTGTGTAAACATGGTAGCATAAACAACACTATTAGGTATGCATTTGTGGGTATATTTCATTTCAGCTATTGTAGTCATAAAATCATGCACATACTACTACTATTATACCACCAAATATGTTGTTTTATATATGGATATTGCGTAAGAAATGTATTCACTAATGACACATCCCCTAGTCCACGTTGTCGGTCTAGTAAGTATTTGTCATTGTTTGTCTCACATAGTCATCACTTACTTGCATAGTTATGATAATCTATCGGGAGTCTTAGGTGTTTTTATTTACTTCAATTTTCATCTCTAGTCCCTAACTTGGGTGCCTAGGAAGGGATTACGGTACTCCAGGCACCCCGATCCTTATTTCTAGGTGCTTTGATCTCGGTCATACTTAGTTCTCATTTAGATGTTTGAAGTTAGTCTTTATGATTTTTCCTCCCATTTCCCTAGGTACAAGTCAACATTTCGGGTCATTAGTGTTGAAATTCGAGCAAGAGATCCATATACAAACACAACATACATACAACCTTATGGATGAAGTATTTACTACTAAGGACTAGCTTTTGGCATAGAGTGAGGGACTACATTTGGGAACTATTAGACATCACACACTTCATAGGAGGGATTATATTATTTCCATGCACACATTTATTACATTCTACATCTAGTTATTTCTCGCTACTTCACAAAGTATGGTGGCATAAGAGCAACCTATGGCAAGATTTGCACACACACACAAAGAGAACTACATTGGGTCGAGATCTAGTGCATCGCTTAGTTAGTAATTCCACCATTGTTGCAAATCGATGACATTCCGAGCCCTTTATATAAATATTTCTTTTTTATGGGTTTTATGTTTTTCTTGGGGTTTTTGTAGGTATTTTGTCATCATTATTGTCAATGACATCTAGCATAGTCCAATCAAGCTAGTGTAACATGAAGTGAAGCCAGAAACCATCAAGCGATACCTTGGAGGAAGGTTACCGAGATTTTTAATAGACCAGGTGCCCACAGAACCCCTTTCCTTCTACATGTACCCAAACCGAGTTGGATCCACCTTTGCTTTGATATTCTTTTAGATTTGTCACAACACCCTATCTTTAACCATTTCAAAGCACTCGGTCCAGTCCCAGTCACTATAAGGTGCATTTATTTTAGGTAAATACCTTTCCCTTCCTATTTCATTTCATTTTAATTACAAATCTAATTATTTAGTATTTACATTTCAATATATTTTAGTTATTACATTATTGTACCTCTTTAGATTCTTAATAAAATCTCTATTTCATAGAATCATTTTGGTGAACACGTAGATTTGAACATTTTTCCCTAGGATCCACTACAAAACAAATGGCTAAGGATATCTCCTCTCCTCCTCATTTCATCATACCTCATGTAAGTGTTAATATTATCTATGATGAGACCACCATTGCTTGAACTTAAGTATTTATTCAGTGATCCTACTATTTCGAACCATATTCAATAAAAACTCTTAGCTAGTGAATGTCATGTGCCTATTAGGTTAGAAAATTCTACTATAAGCATTGTTTATGATCCTATGAACTTCACTCATTGTAATTCCTCTATCGTGTTGATATTTGTACTTACTTCTTTGATTGAAGTTGTCAAATGTTGATATGTGATTTTATTCGAATTGATTTTCTCTTTTGAATGGATAGATCATGTTTTTTGTAATTATATCAATTTCTTGTCATATTTGATTTTAAACATGCTTAAGGAAATGTTGTAATTAATTTGACTTATCATTAAGTACTCACTTGTTTTGTTTTTAAATTAAACCATGTGATTCCGCTTGTGGAAAGTGAAATCAGGATCCTTAGGGACAGTGGAATTTTGAACAACCAGGTAAGTTGTCTAAGTTCTGATGCATTTATGTTCCTAAGATTATTGCAAACTTTTTTTTATAAAGGATAATACCTTGGATCAATTATAGTGATCCAAGGCATTCTCCTTGATTGTTATATTATTGAAATCATATTTGTAAGTCAAATTGACTTTATTATGTTTCTAACGGACTGTCAATTTCACGCTTAAATGATTATAAGGTGGTAAGAGATGGTTTTGTGAGGTCTTACTAATGTAGTCACACTACTACGTGATTTTTATTGGATTCAATTATTATTAAGGTCGATGTTATTGTTGAATATTATGGGACTTAAGCTAAATCCATCCTAAGAAAACTATACACTAAGGGACTTACTAATAACCTAGTGTATATGGATTATATTATCAACCTAAGTTAAGGTTCATACTTTAATTAAGTAAGATCCTAGACCTAACCTAAGAGATAACCACATATGGCACATTGACTAAGGGTATATACATGGTTAGCATGGTGCTAACCCATGTAGTACTTTGAATTAAATGATATTTAATAGGAACTACCACCACCTTTGGCAAATACCAAGTTTAACTTGGCATGCACTATAAATAAGGAAACTAAACAATTAGTAGTGTGTTGTTTAAACATTTATTTGTTACTAAATTGGAATGGCAGTTGAAGGATTTTATGGTTGTAATCGATAGACTACCATTGCATTAATTATATCAAAGGAAGTAAGAAAATACCTTAAAAATTCCGAGATGGTTTTGGGGAAAATAATAGGAGTTGGTTTTTATTTTTCATTTGGTATATTGAGCACTATCACTCTACATGTTAATCTTTTGTTATTTGAACTAATAGTTCATTTATGCTTCATTAATGAACTCTCCATTGCATCTGTTCAAAGTTCTTGGAGAAATATTTTGGGAAATCTTTACTAGAAATTTTGGGATCTTAGAGGAAATTTTCGAGAGCTTTACTTACCAGGCATGATAGGCTCTAACTCGTTATGATCCCAAAATATTTCTCCGAGAACTTTCTAGTAAGGTTTTGGGGAAAATAATAGGAGTTGGTTTTTATTTTTCATTTGGTATATTGAGCACTATCGCTCTACATGTTAATATTTTGTTATTTGAGATAATATTTTGTTTCTTCTTCATTAATGAACACTCTATTGTATCTGTTCAAAGTTCTTGGAGAAATATTTTGGGAAATGTTTACTAGAAAGTTTGGGAGCTTAGAGGAAATTTTTGAGAGCTCTACCAGGCATGATAGGCTCTAACTCATTATGATAACTTCTCTATTCAATTTTTCATGAAAATATCTTTTCTCTTATTATGAAAGTTTTTACAGACATCCTAAGCGGGCACTTCCCTCTAAGTCATGGGAATCCTTAGGTTGGTGGGATGTTCATCCTAAGGAGACCTCTAGATTTTAAAGAAGTTGGCTCTTCTCTGCGAGGGGAGATAGGGGCCAGAGAAACTATAAAGAAAAAAACATAAAACAACCTAACGTGATGCACCGAAAAGAATACGCTAGGAAGCCAACTGAATACACAATCATCTCAAACTAATTAAGCACAACACCAAATATTTTAACACCCAAAGATGCACAATTTCTAAATGAAAATAAAGGTGATTAGAGATAATAAAGATATGCAAATGATGAACTAGAAACACCACAAAACATATATATTACTCCAATGGTTGTGCATAGTATTACATATAGAAGAGAGGTAAGATTTCCATTACAAAGCCTAGGAAGAAGGTTGGAGTTTCAAGATCTCCTTTTCCTAACAAAAGAGAAGCTTGGTGATAGAGAGGAAAATATTAAGACTCCTAAAGCACCTAACTAAAATTATCCTCTAAAAGTATATCTTCCTTTGAACTTTGATTACAATTTATAGGGTGAGGAGGAGGTAAGAAAGAAATTTCAAACTCCTTCCCATCTGCCCCTTGATTATGATAAATGAGATGAAGTGATGAAACAGATTTCCTCAAATATTTCTCACGATTTGACCCCTTCAGAAAAGTGAGAGCCATGCCCATTTAATGCATCTTAATTATCCTGCAACCAAATCCCTTGAGATGGACTCACCTTTTGAGAAGAAACTCTTCCGGCTATTTATTACATAACCAGATATTTTGACCCTTTATGCATTGGTTCCGGCCCCTTGATTCAAATGGCACGTATTTTGTAATGAAATGACCCTTTGCCTCCGATCTTTTGAAAATTCCTTGAGCATTAAATCTTACATATCATACCCAAAATCACTTATATGTGACGCATGGCTTATCATCTTTATGGCCTACTTGAAGATGAAGTCAATTTGTTGCGAGATCCATGTAGAAGGACTGTGCATCCTTAATACTATGCTTTCTTTAAGGCTCTTGGGAAAGCATTGGGTGGACACTTGGCACCATCCGTAGGCTCATTTTCCTACTCCTTTGTTGGCTCTACATGTCAGTCTTGTGGGAGTTTGAGACTTCGCCTCCTTTTGACTTATGAAGTTGCACCTTCTTGACACTTGGCAACATCTACGAGCTATTCGGTTCTTTTTATAATTTGGTTAAGTCCTCTCTCTCTCTCTTGGTGAAGATTTGGCTTCAAATGGGTTTCTTTTAGCCATAAAAATTTAAAATAATAGTTTGGCGACTCACTAGGACCATTTAGCCTACTAAATGAAAATAACCCATGATCTTCCGCTATCAAATCAGTCTAGTACTATGTTTCGAAGCTACTCCAAATCGGATCCTGTGGTCCTTTAAGATTTTTGTGGAGTATTCATGATTTCCACTTGACTCTAGCTCCTTCCCACTCTCATAATGAAACTCAGTAAGATTTTATTTTTTCTGAGAGTAGAAAATTGAAAAGATGGCCAATGGAAACCTTTGGCTGATTTTAGTTTCTCTATATTTTCTCGGAGTGAAGTTTGCAACCACCTCAGCTTTTTATTGTCGATTCTTAATCGAGTTGGAGTCTTCATCAAATCTGGTACCTTCCTAATAGAGTAATATAAGTGTGGGCCTATACAAAAGAAAAAACATACATGTCTCAAATGAGATATGCAAAGTGCGTGCCTAAGCACTTATTCTACTAAAAGCAAATCTACTCCTACTCCTAGTCTAACTGGCTTAATGCATGCTAAATGAAACCTGAAATAGGAAAGGAAAAATAGCTTCCTTCCTTATAAAACGTGGCCATGAAATCAATTTGGCTATTGATATGGCTTGTAGTAAGAGTGAAAAATTAACCTTCACTCTGATACCTGTGGTATCAGTGAATAGTATGAACACCTCCTCTTGTTCATCTTTTGGTTGGAGGTGTTGTAACTAACCCTCGGGGTCTTGAAGATCATCCTCATGTTTTAAAATGAACATGACTGGTGTTGGCATCTTGTTTGATGAGATACAACCTAAGGCGGGGCTTGGTCCTACCTTTTGCTTATGTCTGTCATTCTGGCTTGTATCTTTTGGATCGAGGCTCCCTTGTGGATCTCTTTGAAGGGTTTCATCTTGTTCATCTTCTTTTTGCTCTCCCTTTTAGAATCTTGCCGATGAATCCAGGCTATTTTATAGAAATAAAAATCTCTCAATAATTCTTTCTTCTAGAGTCCTAGGATTAGTCCAAGGGGAGTTGTTGTGAGTGGAAGGTTTCCTTTGTTGCAGAGTCGATGAAGTGGTGAAGAGTGTTATTTTTACAAGCCCTTCCTCATCGATCCATCCCCCAAATATGATAAGCACTCAATCTTATCTTCTTCCTCCTCTATCAAATATTTATGCTTTGATGTGATGGTTTTTGAATCTATAAATTCTCCATCATGTGTGGCTTCATTTTGTAGAATGAAACCCATTGATAAGGATATTTTCAGGGGAGCTGCTTTGTGGGGAGGAAAACAGAGGCAACCTCTACAACCTTTTTCTGCTCAGCTGGTGACACGAACTTTGTGAGCATGTATCACTTCCCACCATATACTCCTCTTCTTTTGGATTTAGATCCATCACTTGCTGGTGTGAGAGGTATAATTGCTCGAAGATGGTGGTAGTGCAGAAATTGTGGTTTGGAGATGAACACAAGGAGGATCCCTTGGTGGTAATGAAGTCATGATTACATGACCTCATAGGATGAAGAGAAATGGAAGGCATGGAAAGAAATATGAATGAAAATGGATGAGAGGGATATCTATGAGCCTTTGTAATGATTTGGTTGGACCCTATGGAGTTGCTTAGATGTACTCCGCAACTATCTTCATTGAAGCTTGAAATTTTTGAGAATCGACCAAGTTGATGCCATAATAAAGTATCACTCTAATTCATCCCACTTTGGGTGTGTCGGGAAAATGTTGACGGACCTCCTTGGCCGACACTTATGTCGAGTCGTGAGAATCCTTAGGTTGGTGGGACGTGCGTCCTAAGGAGACCTCCAGATTTTAAATAAGTTGGATCTTCTCTATGGGGGAGATATGGTTCAAAGAAATTGGAAAGGAAAAAAACATAAAACAAACTAAGGCGATGCGCCAAAAATAATACACCAGGAAGCCAACCGAATACACAATCATCTCAAACTACTTAAGCACAACACCAAAGATTGCAACAACACCCAAAGATGCACAATTTATAAATGAAAATAAAGGTGATCAGAGACAATAAAGATATGCAAATGATGAACCGGAAACACCAAAAAGCATATATATTACTCTAATGGTTGTGCATAGTATTACATATAGAAGAGAGGAAAGATTGATGTTACAAAGACCAGGTAGAAGGTTGGAGTTTCAAGATATCCTTTTCCTAACAAAAGAGAATCTTGGTGACAGAGAGGAAAATATTAAGACTCCTGACACCTAACTAAAATTTTCCTCTAAAAATATATCTTCCTCTAAACTTTGATTACAATTTATAGGGTGAGGAGGAGGTAAGAAATAACTTTCAAGCTCCTTCCCATCTGCCACTTGATTATGATAAATGAGATGAAGTGACAAAAATAGATCTCCTAAAAATGAGATCGGAAAAGTGAGAACCATGGCCATTTAATGCATCTTAATTATCTTACAACCAACTCTTGAGATGGACTCACCTTTGAGAAGAAACTCTTCCAATTTATTGAATACATAACCAAATAAACCCTTTATACATTGGTTCCCAACCATGGCTTGATTATGATAAATGAGATGAAGTGACAAAATAGATCTCTCAAATCGATGATTTGACCCCTTCGGAAAAGTGAGAACCATGCCCATTTAATGCATCTTAATTATCTTACAACCAACTCCCTTGAGATGGACTCACCTTTTGAGAAGAAACTCTTCCGGCTATTGATTACATAACCAAATATTTTGACCCTTTATACATTGGTTCCCAACCCCTTGATTCAAATGGTGTGTATTTTATTGAAATGACCCTTTGCTCTCGATCTTTTGAAAAATTCCTTGAGCATTAAATCTTACAGATCAGACCCAAAATCACTTATATGTGACGGTTGGCTTATCATCTTTATGGCCTGCTTCAAGATGGATTCCATTTGTTGTGAGATCCACGTGGAAGGCCCACACATCCTTAAGACTTTTATTTCTTTAAGGCTCCTAGGAAATCATTGGGTGGACACTTGGCACCATCCACGGGCTCGTTTTCCTACTCCTTTATTGGCTCTACGTGTCAGTCCCGTGGGATTTTGAGACTTTGCCCCCTTTTGACTTCTAAAGTTGTGCCTGCTTGACATTAGGCAGCGTGTGCGAGCCATTCGTTCTCTTTATAATTTGGTTGATTCCCCTCTCTCAGAGAATATTTTGCTTCAAATGGGTTTATTTTAGCCGCAAAAATTTAAAATAACAGAAATTATATTATGAGTTCTAGTTTTGTAGTTTTTTTGTTTTATTCCTATGTTACCGATTTTTATTTCATGCATACTTTTGAATATGTTTGTTAGTTGATTAAAAATGACTCCTTTTAATATGCATATATGTGAACGTGATGTATGAAGGAAACAATGATTTTCTTGTTACTGGGTTGTGTATTATTGTTTGAACGTGACTGTAATTATACCTGTGAATATTGGCCAAAGTTCACAGAAACAATACCTATCTTTAATATAGTTCGAATGCATATTAAAATCGTTGTGTTTATTGTTGCAAACTCATCTATATTGGGTTAGTTAAATATTAATGAAATATCTTGTTGTTGTTACTTGTCGATCTAGGAAATATATAATATGGGTTCATTTTGTTTCCTTAGTTGGCTAGTTGATTTTATACAGGCTTATCGGTTCGACCTTAATCAACCGTATACTATGATTTTTTCTTGTTTTGGTTAAATATTGGAGTACGAGTTAAAAACCCTTTATGGGTCTTACTTTTTCAAAATTTTGAACCTCTCCCTTATGGGAGAAGTCAACTGGTATTATTTTTTGGTTCTAAGTTCCCTTTTTGATGTTTTTAAGTCTTAAAATGGATTGTGTGAATACACATAGATCCGTGTGGGATCTTGTGTCAAATTGGTTTCATTCGAAGTGGTTACTTTGATTCTTTTGTTCGACACCTCTATGAATGAATTGAGGACCATATTAGACTTTCTTTTAGAGACAGTGTAGTTGGAATTACTTCTACTGAGGTAGTTTTATATATTGTGAACCATTTGGAGGGTTTGAATAGTTCGACATGTGATTGATTTTGTGTGTTGTAAGTTTGGTGATCTTTTATAGTGGTTTAAAATTGTATGAAATGGATTCTATCCATGTTGAAGACCCTTATATTGATACAAATAGTAATAGAGCATAGTCGGTTATAAACTTAGATCATATCTATTGTTTTATCATCAATAAGAATGTTCTTAGATCTTCTCTCAAATTTGGTTCAACCTTAATTGACCTTGTTTGGAACTGTTATTTCTATATTAGCTTATGTGTTTGGAACATATATTTGGTCTGACATTTGAATGGAATGACAATATCATTATATTCTATGGATAATCTTGTCTTTATGCCTTAATATAGATCATGTTGATAATAATTAGTTCTTTATAAGGATATATAAACTAGAACAATATTATGGATAGTCCCAATCATATAATATTAGTATTATATGTCTGTAACTTTATGGATCTTATTCTTCTTCAAAATAATAAGACACTAATTGATTACAATTTTTTACTATAATTTATTACTTAGATAAGTAAAAATTAAATCGAAGGACTAGGTAATTTATTACAACTATACAATTATGGGATTATATGACTGAAATCATATTACACTTGTATTCATGTTTTTGACTTATATGTATTGACAAACTTGTATTGTACCTTGATGGCTGAAAATATTATTGTTAGAGATATTTTGATTATAGATGTGACTTAAATTGACTTCTTTTAATGGTTTCATTTATTATGTTGTTCTTGCATGCTTTTAAGAGTTGTTTACTACTTTTGAACTTTAGAATGATTTCATTAAAAAGCAATGTTCCTTTTATAAAATTGTTAAGTGGAAGCATGTTGTTCTAAACATTTAGTACTTATCATGCTCAGTTCTGTGAACTAACACATGCTAACAATCTTGTAGATGGATTTCATGAAAAGTGAAAGAAAAAATACTTATAAGAAGTTACATTTATTTTATTGATGAATTTAATTCATCTGATTAAATGGTTATTGTATAAGTTTCTTAAAGTGGTTCTGTTCGGAAACATGGAAGGCCAAGAGCCTTATTGATGTAATCTTTCAAAAACTTATTGATTTTTGTAACTTAAATTATGTTGATATTGTAGTCACAAAATCATGCACTTATTATTACATTAATACCGGGTATGTTATTTTATATATAGATCTTACGTAATAAAATTATTCACTAGTGACCCATCCTTTGGTCTTGTTGTTAGTTAGTCAAGAATCATTGTTGTTTACCTAGTTCAAACATCATTTGTCTCGTAGTTTGGAGCATCTTTTAGGGTGTCTCAAGTGTTGTAATTTTCTCATTTTCATCTTTAGGTATATTTTGGGGCACCTAGGGTTGCGTCGGGGCACCCCAGGTGCCCTAGTCCATGATTTTAGGCACCCATGTCGTTGTAATTTGTGGTCTTAATTTATTTGTTTGAGGTCGGTCCTAATGGTTACCCATGTATTCCCCTAGGTCATAGTTGGTAGTTTTAGGTCACTAGTGACGAAATTTGAACAAGAGATCCCTATATAAACATAAGATACTCATTATATTATGGTTGGACATCTCACTATCAAGGGAATCTATCTACTAAGGCAAGGTATCGCATTTGTGCATATTCTACATTTGCATAACACATCGTATAGGTGGAAAGGGTTGTATTCTTTCCATACAATCCACCATTTGCATTTTACATCTAATTATTACCCTCTATTCTCACATCATTGGTAATAGGTCACCCTAGGAAAACATTACACACACACACACATAGAACTACATTGGGTCTAAAATGTAGTGTAGTGCTCAATCGTAAGGCCACTACTTTGGCAACTGAGGTGAGTCCGACCTATTCATATGCATTTTTTTTTTTAGGAATTAATGTTTTTGATATATTTTTGTAGGTAACATTCATAGTGACATAGGTGACATTATTGTGACACCGTGCGATAGGAGAAAAGGTATTTTAGAGATACTTTGTGACACTTAATTCAAGTTCGAGCTTTTCGTAATCTACAACACCCGGATTACAGAAAAATGCACCTCTACAATGCCCCTATATCCTCCTAGGTGCTCGAGTAAAGGAAAACACTCATCTCATGCCCTTCCCTGTGGCCATTCCATCACAACTTTCCTAGTCTCGCATATTGGTCTGCTACATAATCCATCACACAGTGAGGTAGGTTAATTCAAGGTTAGTACCATATCCCTCTTATTTCCATTATTTCACTTCATTAAAATATTAAATAAAAATATTTAGATCTAGCACTTCAATATAGCACTTAGTTTCTATTTATATTAACTTATAAAATTGTTGATAACCTCCTATTTTTAGGTAATAAGATATTAGAAGGAAATAAAGAGGAATTTTTTATTTTATTCACCTTTGTAAATTGAGATAATTTGATGATATTATAGTTCAAGGAAATAAGATGAATGTTGTATTCTTATTGTTCAAATAACTTATTAAATGTCAAGATTGGAAATATAGCATGTTTCTCTCGTAATAGAAAATACTTGATTTATTATATAGTTCTATGTCAAACATAGACATGACTTAATAGATACTATGTGGCTTGTTATGTTGATTATGTGAAAGACAATACTTAAATTTCCTTAATCTAATGAGCTAGTGATGAACTGATATGAACTTTCATAGAGAATATGGTAAACTTTATTTGGAAATTGTTGAAATTAGATATTGTGTTCATATGGATTTGATATCAAGTCCTTTATAAGGGTTTTACTATAATGAGTCATTTTGAACTTATAGATAAGATAATATGCCCTTAAATGGAAAGAAAGGGAACATATTTATTAAGTTGGAATGGACTTAATGATTGAATCTTAAACATATGTTTATATCTATATCTATAAAGTTTACAAATAAAGGAACATGATAAAATGTGATCAAATGCATATGTAATTGGAGTGATGAAAATGTTATGATAAGATGAAGTGAATTGATAAAATTCACACAATCTAACATATAAGTTATATAAATATAAGTTATACTTACTAGCTTGATATAATAAAATAATGCTTAAATGTTGTCCTTTACATGTTATAATCAGATTGATTAGTAACACTAATGGGCCAAGGGAAAATGAATAATTAACTCATTGAAATGAACACATATTTTATCTCGCATACCTTCTATTCATGTAAAGGTGCATTACAATCCTTAATTTAAGGATTAATCATATCAAACCTAGTTGATCCCTTCGCATGATAACTAACGAAAAGATAACTTGGGTGAAATTAACAAGCTAAAAATTAAGGAATTAATAAACTTGTTAAGTATGTCAGTTTATTTTATTAGAACTAAGTAGACTATTGTAACATATATTCGCTACACAAGAACCACTTAATGACACAAGTCATTAATTTGATATTGTGAAGTATCCACTATGGTGGGGTAGTCCACTTAACTCCCATAAATGCGGTCATCATAGATTTGAGTTTGGTCACTGTTTTACACTAAACAATACCCACTTAATGACCCATGTCATGAGTAAGCATATCGATGTTACATAAGAACCAATTAATGACATATGTCATTGGTTGGATATTGGAAATTAGACACTATGGTACGATAATCCACTTAATTCCCCTAAATGCAATCATCATAGATTTGAGTTTGGTCATTGTTCTACACTAAACAGTGATAGGCATATGACCTATGGCCGATGTCATCTTATGCTAACTAAAGGTGACTAATCGGGCTAGAATCTATGTGATTATATTTGAGTATGATTAATTACCCTTAGTCACCATAAGTATATCGTTAACACTAGTCCATGTGAGTTGTTCCTTTTTAGCATATAACATGGACTAGGAAGTGGTTGATAGAAGTCAAGAAAGTATAATCTAGATAACAATTTTGAGTGGGGTGAAAGACATATTCCTTTCGACGAGTATGTCCTTTAGAATAAAAATTGGTATACATGTCTTTAAACTTTGTCCAAAGTATCGCAAATTGTTGGTTGTGTTGTCTTGTGTCACTTGGTCTAAGGATGCATGATTTCATATGAGTATCAGTAATAGATACTCAGATAGGCTCTTTAGACATTAACACTTGATTGACCCTTAATGGGTAAAGGAACCAAAAGTATACAAAGTATACACATAGATATAATGAAACATGAGAGATCGGTTAAACACCAAGTCATGAAATGAGAGATCGGTTTTATACTGAGTCATTATAGTTGTATATGGTTTACTGTTATGTGATGGATTAGCAAAGGAATGTTTGTTCTAAATTATGTGAATTTAGAACAGTGAACATTATGTTAAAAAAATAAATCCCCTATTTACTAAAGTCTTAAATGAGAATGTTACACTCATTGTACACCATGTTATATGGCTAGCCATGAGCCTCCTTCATATGTTTCCAAGGAGGTTCTATATGATTCTCTTATTTATTTTATGTTTGGTCTTGACAATGGTACATCTATGCATATTGATTCTTCTCCTTGTAAGGCCATTACTGTAGCTCCATCTCATTATTCTCCTATTTATGATATTGATCCTAATACTCTATCGGGTTCTTATTCACATACTCTTTCATACTATGTCTATGATCCACTTAGTGACATACTCACCTATGAGTCACTTTTTGATTCGAGGAATCAAGTGATAGTCGAGGATTCTACTACTTTCCATACTGTTGAGAGTGAATATTTTCCTTCATTATCCTCTTCTCCAGAGGTTGTATCTACCACTATGTATTACTCACCTCCATTTATTAATTCATCTTCTCCTATCACTTTATCTCCATCTATTAGTTTCTTTCCTCTTATTATTCCATCTCGGTATGATACTTCATCTCCTAAGGATATTTCGATGTTAGTCCTACCACTCCTATGGATGTTACATGTCCCTCATCACTTATAGTTTCTTTGAAACCTATATCTAGTGTGCCTTTAGCATTAGAACCTATTTTTTCTCCTCTATATGTACCTATGATCACTCACACTAGAAAGTTACAACCACTTAATACATTATTTTCATATTTTATTATCCCTTCACAAGACATCTTGTATCTCATGCATGTTGTCAGTCAATTACAATCTCAAGTTCACTAACTCACATTATAAATCAAGGCCTACTATGCTTCCATAGATAAAAATTCATTGCATGACAACCTCATTCCTAATAAGATTCATAACTTAGTGTTTCCTAAGGTTTTTATCATACCTACCTTCTCATGTTTTGATGGTATTGAAACCATCTACTTACATCTCAAGAATTATCATATTTCTATGGCTTCATATTCTAATGATCGATTATTGCTTAAAGCCTTTAGACATAGTCTTACTGATGAAGCTTTATAATGGTATACTTACCTACCATTTGGGTCTATTAGCACTTTTCATGAGATGGAAGAAGCCTTCATTATTCATTTTATCATCAACAATGGCCCTAGATTTACCTATGATCATCTCTCTATTTTACATCGAAAAAAAAAAAAAAACCTATCATGGATTACATCTTACAATTCAATGATTATATAAACCAATTAGAATTTCAACCTATTGATCTAGAAAATCAATTCATTTTCGTCGTGGTTTGATTCTAGCCTTAAAAATGAGATTACAATATGACACATGTGAATCATTCACACATCTATGTTATAGAGTTATTAATCTAGAACAAGACCTTGTTGTCACACGTGTTATAGATCCTCCATCTCTAGTTACTACAGATTTACCAGCTAGTTCTTCCCCACTACCATCATTGAATCATCCCATATGATCTCCATCTCCTCCTTTTAAGCAAACTTAAAGTACTACATCATAAAAGAATTCTTCCTCTCCTACTCTGCGATATGTGACACCTCAATCTTCCACACTGCTTTTCGTGTAATCCATTACATTTTTCTCATCACACTAGACCACATGATGTGTTGTGTGATTTACTCAATGAACGTTTAATTTACTTACCTTCTAACCAGCATCATTTACAATTTCATTGTGATACACCATATTGCAATTATCGTTGTATCAATGGCTGTAGAGATATTGATTTCTTTACCCTTCATGATCAATTAAAATAATTAGAGGATAAGGGAATCATCTCATTTGGCTCTTGCTTACATGAGCGGTCCATATATCCTCTACCTCATTCATGGGCTACTACTTCATTTGAGTTATCTCCTAGTTATAATTCTAAGGTCATTAGTCATCCATTGCCATAGGTTGTCACTCATACTCATACATTCATTAATGTAGCATCTAATCCATCTCATCCATCTTATCCATCTCATTCATCTCATCCATCTCATCTCTGCATCATGTTATTGCTTCACATTGGCTTCCATAGCCCTTGGCATTCACACCTCCCATGAATACTCCATACAACATTCAATTTGGTTCAAACACTCATGATGCTTCCATCCCACATACTTCTACCGCTTCATGCCACCTTGGTCTTTGGTAGGTGATTACCATCACCTAGCCCCCAATGATGCACTTGTTTTTTTACAATTCTTACACAACTGTTGAGGGATTTTCTATAAGAACCACTCATCACACACTTTTTCAATTCATCTAGGGCACTCAATCATTTCCCAATGACACAAGATTGCTTGATGCAATTCATTATTGATCGCCAAGGGGTCTTAACTAAATGAACCTCGTCATCTATACATTAGGGGTAATCGATAATCTCCCCTATGTTCATAATAATAACATGTGGGCCATTGTATTAGTACATATTAATTTATCATTTTAGTTGCACAATCACACTACATACATCATCCATCATCGTCACCATTATATCATCACCACAAACAAAAAACTATACACAACATCCACCACATTACATAAATTACAACAACAATCACAAGATCGTACATCATCAATCACATTATACTAACAACTACACATCATGAGCGACATTCAATATAATCATTCACAAATCATATCTCATTAGTCACATTATAACATTCATACATAGTAAATATAATCATCATATGCCACTAACATCATCTATATATATCGAGTGCAATCATAGTTACATCTCATCACTGGGGGTAATTCCCCTACATAATATACTGAAAATACAACTTAAATCTCATCATCACTATCACTCTTTGAAACTTTGAATGCTCTCAAAATTGACGCCTCACCACTAACTCTTCTTCGTTGATCGCAACCTTGATATCTCTTAACCTACCTCTATAGTAATGTAACCTTGGTAGACTTCTTTGCAAACTGATTTTATAAATTAACATAATGTGCAAACACATCCTACGCTAAGGGTCCACCACCCACCGCCTCTCTAGCTCATTGTGTCTCCTCATGTTCCTCATCCCTCTCACTCAATAGCATCATACACATCGTTGTTGCTATGGCTAGTGGCTTAACCAAATGGGAATTCTCACCCGTAATTTCATACATATGCTCTAGTATCCCTCCACCTATAAGTACATTGGTTAGCACATTCCAATTCAATGTGTGGATAGATGTGTCCACTATCAAGGACTATCATGCATCACATATAATACATAGAAAAACCCATTACCTAACCATCACCATCATATAAACAAATAACACATCACAACATAATTATACAACTACTTATGTTCCACTAAAAATGTCACTATATTGTCAGAGGCATGTGCTCCCCCTCTCTCACTCCAACAAGTGGTAATCTTGTTACTTATTCGAATAATGGAAATAATAATACCCATCAATGTGTTTCCCACCATGCATAGTATACCTCCATACACCCTACATCATCCAATTCTATCATCTCTATCGCCGTATTTTCCTTTTCTAGCCCAGGAGGTACTAGATGCTCTCTGTGGTCCCTATTCTATCTCTAGCCCTCCTCGATGCTTTAATGGTTATTAACCATATATATGGATCTAGGGACACATCTTGAGCCATACCAAATTTTCAAACTATCCTCTCTACCGGAATAACTCATCCACCTCTGGGAACTGATCCTCCAACCACATAGTCTTTTGTATGCACCATAACTCTATAGCATCCTTTGGCCATCCTCTATAGTCTTGGTATGGCCTCCATGTAATTATCTCGGGCCCCATCCAATCTATAAGTAATCGATGGGTATCAACATCCATCTTCCACACACATACACCAACCCATCTCCTAGAAGATATATATGTCCTAGCCCACTCTACTCACTGACCATCAACTGGCCTCAACACTACTATATGCTCATACGCCCATTCGTGAAATAGGTTAGTAGCTCCTATCCCACCTCCATCCTCCTCCTATATAAATCTATATAGATCCTTATACAAGTGCACTAACACACATCGTGCCCACACATATTTGATACTCTCCTCCTCTATCCAGTGGCATATATCATGCATCTTATACAAGATTCCCACACCTCCTCCCTCTACTATGATAGATGATGTAATAAATAAGGCTTTGAAATTCTATAAACTTAGAACCCTTGACCTTAAGATCATTTCCAAACTAATATGGGCCTTGGAAGGTACACGATAGCCCATATATGTCTTTCCATATCCACTAAGGGCATGATTTGTACTCTCTCCCCAATAAGCGGTAATCATATTATGTGACATAGATCCTCCAACATTATTATCATCTCACCAAAGTAGGAAACCAAAAATTACAAGTATTCTCATACCATCACTCACACAAGGCCTGTTGACATAGACATATTATGGGGCACATCCCCATCTCGTGCTATGTTCACGTAAGCCAAGCATGGTCTATAAACTCCCAATCATTATAAAAAAACCCAATCCAAGAAAAGTACTCAAATGAAGAACCCCTGGAACTCCCTCAATGGGATATCCTCTTCGTAACACAAAAAAAAAAAAAAAACAAAGTGTTAGAACACTATAAAAACCCATACACACTTGCTTATCACATTACTATACAATAAAAATCACATTTACACCACTCAAGACTGAATACACACTCTCTAGACTAGGGCATCCGAAGCATGACCGGGGCTCGCAAGAGAAGGAAACCAACACCTGTGTCCCGGTGCTCTTATCCCAAAGATCACTACCACCTTCACTGCTCTTGTCCAGACCTAAAACACTAAGAAAAACAAAACAACAAAATTTGCAAAAATTCAGCAAATAAGAATACTAAACATACACTTTTTGACAAAAATTTCACACTTACCAGCTCCTCTTTCATAAATGACACAACAACGGTCGCTACCATCTCGAATCGGCTAGGTCATGCTACTCTAACTTGCAGAATCCTTAATCACTTAGAGACCAATTTCACACTCACGAAAAACACAAATAAGTCAATTAATCACTTTTCACTTTCCTATTTATAGTCACTTTTCATAGTCAAACTTCACATTTACTATCCAACTAATAAACACCACATGGTTTTCATCATGTCTTGTGCATTTTTACTTTGATTTCTACCCCGTTTGCGGTGTTATTTTAAGAATTTCACCTACTATCATATCATACACATGACACACATGATATCTCTCTTTGACGTTGTCTTTCACTTGGTCTACATATATTTTTGGTGATACCTACCATACATCTTCTATTACCGAGCTTACTTTTAGCTCGGTGTGCATTCTCATTATTACTTCCCCTTTCATCGAAAGGGGGGCATACAATTGGGGTCATCCTATAATTCCCCATACATCGCTTCACAATTTTTAAAATGCTTATAATTTTCCATTTTCAAACATT
Source organism: Taxus wallichiana var. yunnanensis (assembly GCA_018340775.1). Classification (NCBI taxonomy): domain Eukaryota; kingdom Viridiplantae; phylum Streptophyta; class Pinopsida; order Cupressales; family Taxaceae; genus Taxus; species Taxus wallichiana. The sequence goes on along the minus strand of CM031236.1, from coordinate 75,786,961 downwards.
TACGAATATATCATGTAATATTTCATCATTTTCTATTGATTCCCTCTAATGACCTAACCTAGGGGAAATAAGCATAAAATATCTCTATGAGTAAACCAATCAACCAATCAAGTATGTTCAAATCTCTAAAAATAAAAATTATACCATGCAATTGACACAATATAATAAAATCAGCATCCCTGGATGACCTAACATGTGAAGCTATTCTATATTTTTGTTTTCTTCTACATGACCTAACTAGGAAGTCACCATATATTAGGAGGTACCCTTGGATTTGGGGCAATGAGATGCCATTTCCTTTCCTATATGGGTCAACGCATTTGATCAAAATATTTGGATCTAAATCTCTTAAAATTTTATTGGAGTCCATCTGCAGCAACTAGATCTTGAGGATGTAGTTAAAGGTTGGAGAATAACACACCTTTCTCCCTACACTCTTCCTCTACGGTGGAAGGATGCCTAAGTCCTCCGAGTTTTCATACACACACAATCGGGTTGGGAATTGATCACTCCTTACCCCACTCGCCGTCTTGTCATTGTATAAATATTCAAAATCATCAATCATTTAACATTATAATCATCACTCTCATTTAGTGCACTTCATCATGGTTTTTATCTCTCACTAAGTTGAATAGATTAACACATTGATCCATGGTTCAAAACATTATATGGTTCTTTTAGCATATTTTTATACCACATTTATGCATTACGATATAGCATGGGCTTCTCTGGATTTCTATCAGCACGTATCTCTATCTAATTTGAGTTACTAATATTTCACTCACCAACATAAGTGGGGGAAAATGTAGTCATGAAATAATGCACTTACTACTAATATTATACCACCAAATATGTTTTATTATATATGGATCTTGTGTAAGAAAAGTATCCACTAATGACCCATTCCCTAGTCTTATCGTAATTCTAGTTGGTATTTTTTTTTTGTCTCACACAATCATCACTTACTAGCACATTTCTTAACGTCTCTCAAGTAGTCTTAGTTTTTCGTTATTTACTCACTTTTCATCTCTAGTCCCTAACTAGGGCACCTAGGAAGGGATTAGGTCACCTCGAGCAACTTGGACCTCATTTCTATCCACCATTGTCTCGGTCGTACTTGGTTCTCATTTAGATGTTTGAGGTCGGTCTTTATGATTTTCCCTCCCATTACCCTAGGTACTATTTGGTGTGTCGGGTCATTAGTGTCAAAATTTAAGCAAGATATACCTATATAAACAAAACATACATACTACCTTATAGGAGGAATATTGAATACTAGGGGCTAGCTATCTACATAGAGCAAGAGAATTTATTTGGGGACTATTCTCGCATCACACACTTCATACGAGGGAGTCTATTATTTCAGGGCACACATTTATTACATTCTACATCTAGTTATTTCTCACTACTTCACAAATTATGACTAGCACAAGAGTAACATAGGGCATGATTACACACACACACACACATAACTACATTTGGTGTTAGGTGTTATGTAATACTCTTTTATTAATTCCACCATTGTGGCAACATAGGATAGTCTAACCGCTTCATATGCATCTTTCTTTTAGGGGTTTGTTGTTTATCTTGGGGTTTTGCAAGTCTTTTCCTCATCATTGATTATAAGTGACATCCGGTGTAGTCCAACGAAGCTAGTTCAATAAGAAGTGAAGGCAGAAAATAATCAAGTGATACCTTTGAGGAAGGTTACATAGCTTTTCACAGACCAAGGTGCCCGGATCTAAGACCAAATCACCCCTGTGCCCCTGTCCTTCTCTAGCCACCCAAGTCCAGCCTATTTCTCCAGATCTACATTTTTTGGAGCTTCTTTGTGGTCGTATCTACATTTTTTCACCTAATTTATTCTCGTGACACATTCCCAAAGCATTGACTTACTTTCAATTTCATATTTTAGTTAATCATTTATTAATTTTAGTACTTACTTTCACTTTTGGTGTTATGGACTATTTTATTCCATTGACCACCTCATGTTTTGTTATTGCGACATGTGGTGATCAATGGTTGGGGCATATGTATACACCTAATTTTTGCATTGTTACTAATAACTATTTTGGGCATATAAGGTTTGTTGATGAATCTGTTTCTCGAGGGGGTGGCTTTAGGAGCCTTTCGGGAGTGGGATATGACTATACACATGGTCATTATGGATTAGAGATAGTACACAAAGAGACATACCACTTTATGGCCCTAGCCTTAGTTACCCTTGCCTTTTCAGTTCTTTTATGTCACATGCACAATTGTATACACCTAATTTATCACTTTTTATCTATCATACTTATGACTAATAATTTACTTTATACAAATAAGGATCACTAATGCATCTATTTCTTGATAAAGTTCCATAAGGGGCCTAACTAAAATGGGGAATGGTTATTCATGTAACCATTATGGGTTAGAGATAGTACATAGAGATTTTTGCTATTTGGTCTTGGCCTTATTTATTCTTATACAAGGTATTTGTTTCCTCCTAGGTCTCATGCATATCATATTCATGACTTCTTGCTTGCATTCCACCATTTTTCACCTTGTTCATCCTCTTTCATGACCCATGACACATTTATTTTACTTTTCATGACACATTACTTTATTTTTGTATCCTGGGACGACATGATCACCCACACCATCGCCCGCAGTGATGGCATCCTATATGTACCTCTACCTCAGTTCAAATTCATAGGAAAAAGGAAGCTAAGACAACCAAACTTCCATTTACTCTTCTCTTTTGTGCCATCTTCACATTTTCTCACTCTTCTTATGGTTCATCTTACATTTTACATGGATTAGATTGGACATTTCTCTTTTTGGATGATTTTTTTCACTACTGTATTATCATATAGTGAGTTAAGGATAGGAATGGTCTTTCCCCTACTCCAACTAATAGTGATTCTCTCTACGTGTTTCTTCTCAAGGGAGATAGATGTATCACTGATCACTCTACATGTATAAGGTGAGTACTCTAACCTTTCTTTGTCACTTTTCATAGATTTGTTCCTTTCCTCTTATTTATTGTGCTATGTTAATTTAGTATTATGTATGTTTGATGCTATCTAGCTTAGTACTCTTCTCAAATATCATCTCCTTAGTTACTTTAATTTCAATTATTGTATGCTTATTTCTTTTATTTGTTAATCCTTACCTCTCCACACCCAACCATCTATATCTCAAGTAGGGTTATGATTTAATATAAATTGAATAAAATCTAATTTCATAGTAACTACTATAAATAATGATATACAAATGAAAATATACAATAATATAAAAATTCTAATTATTTAACAAAGTGTAAAACTCTAAGAAAATGAGATAGAGAGATGACTTAGTTTGTTCATGTATAACCCGGAGGCAATCGGGATTGTGTATCTCTTTGGATTTGGCTAGGAATTATGTAAAAGTGGTTTGTACAGAGTTTTGAGACTTTGTATTGTGCAGAAAGAAGTACCCATAGGATCACAAGAGAATCCAGGGCATTAGTTTCCTTTCTAGGTGCTAGTGTGTATGTGATTATCTAGGATCAACTCTTTTCTCGGGTCTAAGGGCCTTACCTCTAATATATTTTGTCACTCCAACTTCGTTGTTAGGGTTTTGATTAAACCTATAACATAATAAAAACCATAGCTACCTCCGCACAATATCACAAACACATCAGGTCTAAATGAAATATGCAATATCGAAGTCAAACTAACCCGGAAGTCACTTGATGAGTAAACTTAGTACCGAGTATTACACTAGTTTTAGACTCCATGTAGTTTTGTGTACTTCTATTTGAAATAGTGTCCTTAGGTTTGGCCTTGCACCAATGACACCAAGATAGTGGGCTATAGCTTGTTGTAATGTAAATGTATGGTATAAAATTTAGTACTCCCCTTTCATATGTAGTGTGTGCAACCCAATATTTAGTCCCTTTTTATATAAGTGATAGTACGTAGATGTAATAACCCAATTGAATTTCTAGCCAGAATAATAGTGTGCATGTTGTGTATATATTTGACTTTCTTCTTTAGATTTTGACACTAGTGACAAAACAGACCAAATATGAACATGGGATAAGGATAAAAAAAGTGAAAAGGAAGACCAAAAATGTCAAAATGTGTAACAAGAATAAACAAGATAGAAGCTCCCATAATGGACATAAGCACTGGGTGTTAGTGTTTAGAGTGGGCACTAACGTCCTGAGATAAATAACGATAAATGTGAAAAGACAAACAGATAGGGATCCTTGTGACCTAACCAAAATTGGATACATAAATGACATATGTATAAGAGAGTTAAAGTAAAAATCAATCAAATACATAGGTGGACAAGGGATAGTGTCATGTGAATACTTTTCTTACTTAAAATTCATGCATATAAAAACATACTGAAGGCATAGTAAAATAGTAATATGTGTGTAATTTTGTGTCTACATGTTCCTTCCTCTATCTTGATTACGGACCATGGAAACCCTATGTTAACCTAGTGTAATGGTTACTTCCCTATAGATATATGACCATAGCACTCATTGTATCCGCTTTAAGTCTATATCCTTGTATATTGGTATATGTGTGTCTCGTTATCATTTCCTCGAATACCCTAGTTGAATGTATGAGTAAGAATGTATGTTGTTGAGCCATATTTTGGCCCATGTACATTCTTTGGTGATCCCAATGTCAATCTTACAGACCTCACGATTGAGAAAATTCCTTTAATAACACTCATTTTTCATTTTGACTTCATCTAAGCATCCAAAAATCCTAAAAACCCTAAAAATTTATTTGCACATATAGCATTGCCCGGGGTGATTATGTATGTTTCTATCACATACGTTTCTAGATACTTTCAACCCCTACTCAAACCTTGTTGCATGTCCAATATTATTTGTTCTCGTCATTTCACTTCTTATACACCATCGTCCCATTTTTGAGCTTCCTCACATGGATGATTCCATTAGAAGTGTGGATTTCCAAAGCCTAGTTTTCATCTTCCAAGTTGTAATTATGTAACCTATAAGGATTTTTTTGGCACAATTGGACCCCTTGATATTTTGCATGTGATATTCCTTTGTGCATACAAATCCTCTCCATGTTCCTAAGAATTCTAGCTCTCATCCTAAAAGTACTAATATTCCTATTCTCCCTAATCTCACCCATGAAACTTTATTGTCAAAACCTTGCCCCTTTGATCTCTTAGAGAATGGTCACTTAGAAAAGTATAATGGTTAAGATAGAAAATATAGATCCCAGATCCATCATTAAAAATATCAACAACAATGAATATTTTACCTTTAACAAAGACAAAGGTTTTTGAAATATATCTACCGATTCTATGGAACTAACCACACCCCTGTCTTAAACATGGATTGTCATGCAATGATCATATTCCCCGTAAGACTAATCTAAATGAATCTCTCAAAACCTCACTAATGAACATAAATATCATGCATAATCACCTACAAACAAAGTTCATTATTCCTATATGGATCCTAACATGGTAATAGTTAATCTTATAAATTAGATGGCCTTATCCCAAGCTATTATCACAGTTAGCATACTCAAAATGCAAAATAGTTTTTTTAGATAGCATCTCAAAGTGTGGTTCCTAGCTTTCCTTTTTATACCCCACCTCAATTGGTGGATACACACGGGAGCAATAGCCCTCCTCCATCGATTCGAGATAAAAAAATTTCAAACTATCCTAAATGAGACTTTCACTCCTTACATTGTTGTCATGGAATTGGGAGAGACTATCCCTATCATCTCCTATGATGGTTTATGGATCCATCCCTCTATCTTAAGACCTTTGGAAATATTTACAAAGAATGGATTCAGACAAATACCTATGCAACTCGCTAAGCTTCTAGCAAATACTTTCATAGGCAAGGCATTAGAATGGTATAACCAACTTCCTCCCAACTTGATAGTTGACCTAGAAGGCTTAGTTAAAGCTCTCATCTCTAAATTTCAGCAACAAGACCTTCCTGAAAACACTTTACAAATTTTTATAAACCTTAAGCAAGGGGCTCATGAATCTTCCCAAGGCTTCATTAAGAAATGGAAAACACTTTCCATATAAGATAACCATAATCTTGATAATCAAAGCTTATGTAAAATATTCCTTAAGGAGCTTACACCCACTCTCCAATAAAAATTTAGGTCTTTCTATCCTAGAAAATTGGAGGAATCCCTGAGTAAGATAAATAAAAGATGCTCTCAGGCATGATTTTTACTACACTTAAAACTCATCACCTAAAATTAAAGGTACATCACATGTAATCAGTCATTCAAACCTTTCTAGAGAAAAAGGAGTGAGAGTACCTCGGGATTTTCCTTACACCTCCCTTCATACTCCTTTATTTTGTATCAACTTCTTCAAATGTTTCCCACTCCATGAATAATTCCTCCTTCAAATAAGTATTTTTTAACTTTGAGGTGATCTATTTTATTGGTGGCATGCCACTATAGGGCATTCTCACATTGATTGTAAGGACCTTAGGAAGGAATCCCTTAAATTCTTCGTTGGTTCTTCTTTTAATTTTTATGCCATTATACAAGAGCATTTTCAGAAGAATCAATCCTTATAAAATGCCCATTCCAATTGTCAAGGAAAATTCATAAAATACACATGAGCAATATCATGTGGGCCATATATACTTCATATGAGAAAAGGCTCCTAGAATCTCAATATATCAATGCGGAAAAGGTAAATTAAAGATGAAATCCTACACATAAATATTATTTCATCGAGAAAAATAAATGTTTTGATAACCCACCATTACATGGTACATCCCAAGACCCACTAACGATGCAATTTGTTCATACATTTGAGCCTACACCTATAGTATCAACATAAGTACTAAGTAAGGACCTATCCCACATTATATTCGACAAGATGGCTCCAAATAAATCACCACTACATATGGATGCACCTTCCATTGTGCCACTACCACGTAATCTCTATGGAATCTACTCTAAGCCTAGTTGGAACTTCTTAGATAAGTTAAATTCCCTTACATGTAAAATATATTTTATGTAACTCATGCATACCTCGACTTCTCATCGAAGGTTCCTCCTCTAATATTTGCGAGCTTTGAGGATCCTTCTTGTGTAGCTCCCAATATTCCTACCACATCCCCAAATATAGAGATCCACCACATAGAGACTACGACACCATCCTTACAACACTACCGTTTGAGTTTCGTAACCTTGGGTTTTTTGGAGGATGACATGATTACTTTGGAGAGGTCCTATTTCTATGGATGAACCACCTTTTCTCATTAAAGTTATTATTCACAATGCACAAGTGGGTAGGGTCCTTATGTACGAGGTATGGGGAATAAAATTATCATATTTATCCCTCATCAAAACCTCAGATATTACATAGATGACCTTAAGCTTACTCATTTGACTTTTCATAGCTACGAGAAAACTAAAAAAATCCTATAGCATGCATCTAGCTACCCATACACGATTGGACCTAAAATGGTCCTAACTAAGCTTATGTGGATCATCTTCTCTCTTAAAACCTCTTATTTGTTTGACCATGGGCACATTTCATGTGGGCAATCACCTATTTTGGGTACCAATGTATCAATCTCATCCATAAATACTAATGCTTTAAATATGATGTTGATCCCAATCCTTGGGATATTCCAGTTTCATTCCCTAATAAACCTTTCCTAATGCCAACTATTCCTGAGATCTAAAGCATTCCCTACTTAGAATTCCTTGATCTTAGGCCTGAAATATAAATCATATTAATATATTTAGATGACGATGATCCCAATGATTTTCAAAACATGGTAAGAAAATAGGCTACACAATGAAATTTTGCATAGTTACCTTCATTCCTTTTACCTTACAACTAATTTCGTCCCAAAATCATACCGAGGAGCCAATGAGTGATGCCTTAGACTCCAATAAATTAGAATGCAATGAACTAGGAATTTCAAAATATTTTATGATCACCCTCCCCTTTCACCCAGATCTTTTAGAAAGATCAACATTTTGGCTAAGGGGAGGTCTTGATCCTAAAGGAAAAGGGATTTCCTTGGACGAAGATTTATCATTTCATAAGTTAAGTCTAAGAAATTGGATTTTTACACTAACAATGTTCCTTTGCTCAAATATGGTCTTCTCAACTCAAATAAAAACCCTTCAACTTATAATATGAACCCCTTATCTATGATATTAACAACAACAAGGATGAGGAAGAAACACTTCCTTATGTTACTCCCACTAATAAACCCCTACTTGATACCTCTTGTGTCATCGAGAAAATCTCTAGATATACTTCACATCACACTCTTGCAATAACTTTTCCACCTGCAACATATTTTGAGCCAGCCTCCGTAGTCAACACTAGTCTTAATGCTCATAGTATGGCTATTGTTAATCCTATTCCTAAATAGTTTACCTTAGATGTTAGGGTAATATATATAAGAAAAACCATCTCTAGTAACATAGGGATGATAAGCGATACGTAGGCCTCAAATCAATGTATAATATCATGGGCCTCTCTCTACCTTAGATAATGATGAAGCCATTTTATAACTCTTATACACTTGAGAAGATAAACTCTCTTGAAATCATCATAAGATAGGTAACTTCTCTAATAGCCCTATGTTATTTGACAATTATGTCACTACTATCAATCCTATCCAAGAAAAATATCCAAATTTCTTGAATCCCCATATCATTTCCAAGACATAAATTCTATGTTGGTTGAATCAACTATCACTATACAACTTGATGATGATCCCATGCATGTATTCATTCTTAGTGACTATTTTCCCCACCTACATGAGCATCATGTATAAATATTATGAAAGCATATAGAGGTATTTTATGGGGATATGTCAATATATCAGACATTGATCCTAAAATTGTATCCCATAACATCATCACCTATCCAGATGTTGCACCTATTCAGAAAAACATAAGAAAGTTCCCTCCTAAAATCAATGACATATATGTCATAAAAAACATCAATATCTTAGATGCAAAATTCATTTGTACATTTGACTATTCTAAATGGGCATTTAATATCATCCTTGTTTAGAATAAGGTTTCCTTATCCATCTTTATTTGTATTTACTTTAGAAATATCAACCTTATTTTTCCTAAAGATAACTTTCCCCTACCCTCCATCAACATCATTGTTGATGCCACGATAGGGTTTTCTTATCTCTTATGGATGGGTTCTTGAGGTATAATAAAATCCAAATTTCTCTCAAAGGTCAACATAAAACTACCTTCACTATAGAATGGGGCACCTATTGTTACATAAATATTCCCTTTGGACTTAAAAATGTTAGTGCAACATATCAACGTGCCATGACACACATATTTCATGACCTCATACATAGAAATTTCAAATTTTGTGTTGATGATCTATTCATCAAATCCCTATGCACCGATTAGCATGCACATGACTTAGACATTTCATTAGTATTCTTGTGTAAATAAAATGTTCTCCTCAATCTCAAAACTTTCATATTTGGGGTGACACGAGGAAATTTTATAGGATTCCTAGTATCTAAGCATGATATTGATGTTGACCCAGCAAAGATCAAATCTATCCTTGCATACCACAAACATATTTCATATCATACATATATACTTTTATCTAAAAACAAGGGGAAATTTGATAACTTTCCCCAAGTTTACCTATAGAACCCATATCATCAATATTATCCTCCAAAAAACTACCAAGATTGATTGGACCAAAGATTATCAACAAGTATTTGAAAACATAAAACAATCCTTAGCCTCATTACCAAAATTATATCCTCCTCTAGATCAACATTTGATGTTAATTACCTCTTCTAATATGGTGTACGTTGGGGAAATGCTAGCACAAGAAGATGAAAAAGGAAAGGAGAGTGTCATTTACTATATTAGTCGAGCCTTACTAGATTATGAAACATGATACACTTCCATTAAATGATCTTGTCTCACCATATATTATTCCTCTACAAAATTATGTCACTATATGCTATATCAAATAACCTACATCATTATTTATATGGAACCTTTATGTCACTTCTTCTCACATGTTGTCCTCCCCATGGATTGCATTGGGAAGTCAATGGCCCTTCTTATGGAATTTGACCTTTGTATCATCATGTGGTAGACATTAAAAGGCCAAGTCATAGCAGAATAATTAGCCACTGTCCCCATCTCTATACCTCAACCCATTCATTACCCATTACCCGATGATGATATCCTTGTAATCGAGGGAATAAACAATGTTATCTCCATAAAATACTATTATTATTGATGAGTTTTGTTAATTTCCTTTATAAACAACTCACCTTCTATATTTTTACCAAGCCAATATAGTTATCACCATGTATTTTCCAAGTATATTGTTAAACATTATCATTACAACCTTGAAAGCGTGGTGTAATTACTTGATTAATATACTTATATATAGTTATCTTTATAATGTGGTATTTTGTGTGTATTTATTCTTATTATTCCAATAAGTTGTTTGAATGATGAAATGTGTTATGCCACTCTTGGTTGTGAGAAATTTTCAATATGCAGCAACACATATGTAGTAAAGTAACCATCTGCAACAACTCATCCATAGTCAAATAACCTATCCGTAGAACCCATATGTAGGTAAAGGAAATCATCTATAGTAAGGAGCTCAAATTATGAATATATTTTGGAAGTCATGATGAATAGAGCTCAAGTATAAATGTGAGATTGAAAAAGTAGTTTTAAGTGGAACATGTAGAACTAGGAGATAACTCAAAATTTGATCTAATCATTTATTGTAAACTATTGAAGAATTGATTGATTGAGTTAACATGTGATTGAAGGAACTGGTCGATTAACTAAAGATTAAATGAACACCTGTTATGAGTTTTGTAGCATGTGTTGAATCTCTTGTTGTTCTATTAATGATCTTTCACTTATCCTATTGAATATCTTTCACTTAGATTTTTAAAACTCTTTGTTTAAATCTTCTTCTTCTAACGTCTTTTTGTAAGATGAGAAGTATAAAATAAAGCATTAATGCGTGAAACATGATCCATTAGCTTTTTCATAGATTCATTATCCGAGAAATTCATAGAGGATATTGCTTTGTTCCTTGATGTAATATTCATGCAAATTCAATAAAGATATGAGTTATTTTTATTAGTCTCTAGTTATATAATTTAGGAGGGATTAGAACCCAATTCAGGGCCCACTTGTAGTTTGCTAAACCCCTCCATTGTTGTCTTGTTTCATTACATGTATGCTTACCTAGGAACCATTTAATTTATGTATCTACATTATGAATTTATAGCTTTGTCTTAGTACTAGCATTTAGAAACCATTCATTTTTGGTAATCATTTTTGTTTACTTTCCTAGCATTTTTGTGATAGTTATTTATTTCTAACCTCCTAGATCTATTATAACTATGTATACAACACTGGAAATGTTTCAATTTTACGTCCCCTGGTTTGATAATTAAATGATTGTGATTCAATGAACAACATATTAATTATTGTAAGTTGATTTGGACCACCATTTTTTGGAATCGTTGTTGGGGATATTACCAAGTTATAGGAAGTTTATTGAGGGTTTTGCATCTTTGAATTTATTAATGAAGTTTAGGTTATATAAATTCCACCTCCAAAACCCCCACTAATGAATGTTGATTGAGTTGAGTTAGTTAATGTATGCGCCATCCTAGAGATGCCCATGGAATATTCCTACCCAATCCTCAAGTAACAAAAATCACTTCGATTCTGAAGAAGATACATCTTCCTCTATATAAGTTTTGTTGTTAGAAGATCTCCCTCCAAGTGAAAATTTTGAAGTTTTTCTTGAACAACCAATCATGGAAAAAGAGTTGAACCAAAATGTAGAAGTAGGGGAGCTAAGTACATTTGAGTTTTCACCTCCAATAACAATCAGCCAAGCTGTTATGAAGAACATCTCTCCATCACCTCTTCCTAATTTCCATGGATCCATGACTAAAGACCCAAACATTTTCTTGTTTGATTTTGATGTATTATGTAGGAGTTATGACTACACAAATGATGCACACAAGCTTAAGATTTTCCTTTCTACACTCAAGGATGTATCATTCATATGATTTATGGGTTTAGGAAGAGATTTTTACTACCCGATAGAAGATAAAGGAAAATTTTCGACCAAGTACCAAGACTATTTTAGGACAGGTAGTAGAGGAGGTGATGAAGTCTTCAAAATGTTACAAAAGGAAGATAAGCCACTAGAAAGATTCCTATTTTACGTTCATAAGTGAAGACACACAAGGTTACCCCTTGGTTCTCTCAAGATACTTTTCTTAAAAGGACTCAATGAGGAGTATATGGATGTTTTGCAACTTATAGGAGCTGGAGATATCTCAAAAGCTACTTTTGATGAGATTTGTGAATCTTGTCGAATTATTCTTGAGAAACTATGAAGAGAATAACAAGTGTTAGATCAAATGGTGGATCAACTACAAAATCAATTAGGGATATGCTAAATAAGAAATTGTAAACATGTTCAAGAACATGAAAAAGGAAACAATAAATTACATGGCCACCCATATTAATGCTCTTCATGTAAAGAATAATAAAGACTATGCAAAGGTAGCACATACAAATTTTTCTCATGCATGAAAAAGAAAGAAAGTTGATTGCAAATGGAGGTGATTGGCCACTATTACAGAAGTAAAGGAGGTTACACTAGAATTCAATATGATATAAATGGATGATGGGAAATTATTCTATATTGCTCAAAGAAATCCTTGACCACCAATACAAGGAGATATGTCATAAGATCCAATGCCATATTTTCAAATTTGGGCTAGTAATTCATATATGCAACCCCCACCATTGGATACTACTCAGCAAGGATGGGATCCATACACTAGCTAATACCAATAGCCATGGTAACCTCGGTTCCAAGGTCAAAAGTGGTAGAAACTCTCGTTTTCATGGTAATAACCTTGGAGAGGAGGGCAGAAATGGAGTAATTAGCTTCCTAACTACCAATAGCCATACCAAAAACCTCCTTACCCACAGAAAATATTTAATGCCAAACCCCTTACCTATCTCTCAACCAAAAGATATTCAATTTCCATTTCAAATAACACCTAACCCAAATAATAAATTTGATCATCCATCCTACACCACTAAATCAATTTGATACCCTACATATTCATTTGATGTCATTGATATCCATCTCTACTTAGGAAGAGCACTTCTCCCACCAAGTAAACCCATAATTATAGAGGTTGTAGTTGAACCATATTTTTGCATATTGATATGCAATGAAGCCGAGAGTAGCAAGTTGATTTGCAATACCATGGAAAATTTCTAGCAAGGATAAGACCATGTTTATGAACACTTATTTTAGAGAGATTGTAGGAAAGAAAGACTAACCTTAAGTCATATTCTGATTTTATATTTTTTTCAATCGGGTGAAGGATATTTGCATGAAAACTCAACTTATTCAAGCCATTAAGGATGTTCCCATCTATAACAAGCTAGTTAAGGATCTATACATTAAAAATCCAAGAAGAAAAAGGAAATATCTGTCTACTATGTAGGTAATTAGACAAATTATGGATATCATGCTTAGAAATTAAGTGTTACCTAAATACATAGATCCGGGTAGTCCTTTGGTAAATGTTACTATCGATGGCACAACAATAAAGAATAATTTGATTGAATTAGGGGAAAAAATCAATTTCTAGACCAAGTAAATCATGGTTGACCTGAATTTGGAAGGATTAAGGCCAACAACTACAGATCTTATAACCTGGAAGATAGATCAACGATGAAATCCTAAAGGATTCCTTAAGGACATTGTTGTAGTGGTAGAATCTTGGGAATACCTTACTTATTTCATTATCCTTCAACCAAAATTGAGTTTAAAGGTTATCCTATTATACTAGAAAGACCATGGTTGCCCACCGCTAATGCATTATAGGTTGCATATCTGGAAACATGATTATCTCAAATGGAATTAGTACCAAGAATCTTATGTTTTATACTCTTTCCCAACCATTAAATGATGAAGATCGAAAAAATTGGGTTGAAGCACAAGAAGTGTATCAAAGCTCTTTACAATAGCTTGTGATACTTGGAGAAGTCTTGTACAATTAAATATTAAGAAGAAGATTTTGTTCTCTCCAATGTCTTACAGAACAACTATGGAAGAAATGAAGAAGTGGATGACAGATTAAGGTTCTTAAGTTGTCCCTTAAACCAAGTTCTACCACAAAAAATCACCATGGATATTCCAGGTAAGAATTGTATTCTTCATCAAATTCTTCCCCATGACTACATACTAAATTCTATTAGTAGCAACATGTGTTCAATGATGGACCTCTCCAAGCAAGTAGAAATAACACCTAGGAGGCCACTCAATGTAAGAAAAATGTTGGATAGACAACAAGAGAAATTACTGATTTCTCTTCTTCAAAAACATAAAACAAAATTTTCTTGGGAATATGGTGATATGCATGGGATTAATCCTAGGCTTTTCACTCACAATATTTACATCAAATAAGACTATAAACCAATCAGAAAACCTCAAAGGTGGATGAACCCAATAAGAGTAAGAGATATTATAAAGGTATAACTATAGAAGTTGGGTGTTGGATTCATAAAACCCATATTAGATAGTCAGTGGATTTCACATCTTGTCATTTTTCCAAAGAAAATGAGAAATGGAGGATCTACGTAGACTATAAGGAGCTGAACTCAGCCATAAAGAAATATCACTTCCCATTTCCCTTCATTGATCAAGTGCTTGATACTCTAGCTGGTAAGAAATACTTCTCTTTTCTTGATGGATATAGTGGCTATAATTAGATTCATATTACACTAAAGGACCAAGACAAAACTACCTTCACATGTCCATGGGGAACATTTTCTTATTTAGTTCTTCCATTTGGCTTATGTAATGCACCTATTACATTCCAAAGGGAAGTCTTGAGTATTATTTTTAATTTGAAAATGACTACATGGAATTCTATACGGATGAATTCTTTGTACAAGGAAGAAATTTTGAAGAAGTTAGGAAAAATATGGATAAGATCTTGAAAATATGCAAGGAGCACAATTTATCTCAGAGTAATGAGAAGTGCTACATGATTATGTCAGAAGGTATAGTACTAGGGAACTACCTTTCCTCCGAAGAAATTCAAGTTGATCCAACAAAGGTGTCTGCTATAATCAACTTGTCAACACCAAGGAAACAAAATGATATTGGAATCTTTCTAGGCCATGTTGGATTTAATAGAAAGTTCATACAAGATTTTAGCAAGATTTTATCACCACTTTTTGCATTACTAGGAAAGGATGTGTATTTTTATGGACACTGGTGCTAGAAGGTTCTTTTCAAACTTCAAAATAGATGTTCACTACTACCCTAGTATTGAGAGGGTGTGATTATAACCTACATTTTCACATCCACCTAGATGTATTAGACCATGCTATTAGAGTTTTCCTAGGACAAAAGGATGAAGTTCTGAATTATGTAAATTATTATGTTACCAAGAACTTGTAGCACACATAAGTTAAATTACAAAGTAAAAGGAGTTATTTTCAATTGTATATTCTATCAACAAATTCAGATACTACATCACATGATATCAAGTGTTTATTTACACTGATCATACTATAATTAAATATATGATAAATAAGAAAATAGTAAACAAATGTAATCATAAGGTGGTTTCTCCTCTTACAAGACTTTAATGTCACCATAGTGGACAATACTAGAAAGGATAATTTGGTAGAATATTTCCTTTCAATGATGGAGACCAATAATGAAGAGAAAGTATTAGATGATTCCTTTCTAGATGAGAACTTATTTTTATTTTTACAAAAACACCTCGGTATGTAGACATAGCCAACTATTTGGTCTCAAGTAAAACACCTCCACATTACTTCAACTTTGAGAAGAAATATATAGTTGAAAAGTGTTTATCTTTTTCTTGGATAACTAGATTTCTATTTCATAAGGGATAATATCAAATAATGATGTGTATAGATAAGGAGATATATGATGTACTCAGAGCCTACCTTAGTGAACCTTGTGGAGGGAATTTTTTTGTAAAACTAACAACACAAAAGGTGTTGACTACTATTTATTATTATCCAACACTAAATAAGGATGCGGCACTATAAACCAAGAGTTGTGATAAATATCAAAGAATGGGTAAGCCACCGGATCTAATGAGATGCCATTATAGCCTCAATTTCTCTATCATATTTTTGATAAGTGGAGTTTAGATTTTATTGTTCTAATATATACTCCATTTTAAAAAAAAAGAATACATCTTGGTATGCACAAACTACCTAAATAAGTGGATAGAGGTGAAGGAATTACCAAATAAAAAAAGTGAGAGAATAACAAAGTTTCTATATGATCACATCTTCATCAAGTATGGAGATCTAATGAGATATTGTTACATATTAAGGTACAAATTTTATTGCTAATGTAATTTTTGATCTAGTTCAAGAATATCAAATCAAGCATAGGTATTCCATGCATTATCATCCTCGGTTTAATGGCCAAGTAGATGTTATGAACAGAGAGATAGAGGCCACATTTGCACTCCATATGAAAGATTGGGTAGAAAGGCTTCAGAAAGAGTATTTGCATTCCACACAACATGGAATAAAATAACTAGGTTTACACCATTTGAAATCCTATATGGAAATATGTTTGTTATTCTAATTGAATTTGAGAACAAAACATTGAAGATTGCACTTGAGTTGGGTATAGATTTATCAAAAGCTAAAAGAACAAGAATTATCTAACTTAATGAGTTGGCTGAATTATTAATATAGGAAGTACATAACACGAGAGGTGGTGTAGAAGAAAAGATTCAAATGGCATGATAGGTACACCAAGAAAAAATGTTTCCGGGAAGGATCTGGGCACTCTTATTAGATTCAAAATAAAGGATCATATAGGAAACCTCATAATATGGTGGCTAGGCCCCTATGAAATTGAAAAGATCTTCCCTAATGGATATCTGTAACACCCTTGATAGTTGTTATTTTCCTCCTTTACATTTCAAGTCTTTACATGTGATTTTCCTTATAAAGATGTGTTCTTTTGAATTTTGGAGATCATGCTTGATATGGATAAATCATCCTCTGCTGTTCTTAAGATCCTATGACTGAATTAGAATGGCTTCCTTAAATCCATTTTTTATTTTCTTGTAGGTGGATTACAATCTAGTTTAAGAATTGTAAACTTTTGTACTAATCGACTCATCCTTGGATCAATTTCGGTGATCAAGGAATGCTTAAAAAATCTACTCTGTAGGATGAATGGTAAATCGACATTCTAAACTTGATAGACATATGACTGAACTTTGACGGATACTAGTTATTTGATTGTTTTATGAACATGTTATATTCAATGGTATTTCATGCTTGGATCTTTTTAGTTCGATTGTATGAGGACAATGTTGACGCGAAACTAACCGTAGTAATTTGTTCACAAAAGATAGAAAAGATCCATAATCCTAAGAAGAACTATCCTGAGAATTCTAAGATAGGTAAAAATAATTACTACCTAAACTATGTTACATAACAGAATTCCTATTTTAACCTAAAGATTTATATTCCTCTTTGATTTGGTTGATTGGCATCCTTACCTAAGCTCGGTGCTAAGGAATTTGGAAAGGTTTCTAGGTTATTAAAAATTTACCTAGAAACTAATACTACCAGGTTATATTATGATCTAACCTAATGCCTAAAACTATAGTAATGAAAAATTAATCTAACCTAAGTGGAAACTACCTTAGGCTATGTGCTAAGACCTATTGTGGTAATTGTTGTTTGGGTTATAACCTAAGGTATATATATACTACAAATTACCTAAGGTCTAACCTAAACAATATAATCTACCCTAAACTAATGGGTTTGAATGGGGAATTAGGTGGTCACATACATGGTAGGTGATGGTTCCAAGGCATTAAAATTGTTGATAAGGTTTTAATTGCTTGGAGGTACTACCAACTTTGGCAGGGGTTAGTGAATTTGGCAGAGGCTTAGGTGGAGGCTCCACTAAAATGGAATTCTTTGTTAGATTTGATTTGGCAATAACTAAACATGAGAGGCGGTGGCAAAGGAGGATAGGTGGGAAAATAAGAGTTAAGGGAATTAAATTTTTTTGTCTTCATGCTCAAACTACCTTGGAAGGCATGTAAATGTTTTGGTATGTGGTTGTTTCAATTTGCATGTTTTACGATTTTCACTCTACATGCTCACTAGTTTTTTGAACCATCGAGATAGAACTACACATGATGGCTATTTTTGAGGTTTCAAACCTACTTTTAGTTCGTGGAATATATAAGAACCATGATGGAAAAAGAACATGGTTATTTGATTTTTGTGGAGAAAAGGAGAAGTTTTGAGCTCGGCTGGAGATTCTTTTTGAGTTCACAGAAGCACTATTAGGCATGATAGGCTCTAAACTTTAACATCTCTTGCTTTCCTATAAATGTCTCATTAAAATGATTCTACTCTATGAGATTCTCGGATTCCTTATTTTGTATGGTTATTGACTTGTGGGGTTTATTAAATCTGTGTTATTGGTTTTGAATTTCATGGTAAATAGAGTTCTATTAGAAACTTACCATGTACAGTTCTTAAAAATAAGAATGCATGCATAAACGTATCTCTGTAACTTGGATTTTTCATTTAGAATGGGAAATCGAAGTAATCTATTTAGATAAATCTTCGTTGCTATTTAAATGTGGTTCAGAGTTTGGAGATCTTTGGGTTCTGTCTAAACTTGCTGGAATTTGTGTTTGTTGATCATGAGCTTGAGTTGAACTTGTGTATTAATGGAGCTTGTATCCAAGCTCGTTTTAGATTTGAAACTTGAGTTTCGTTGAGAGAAAATATTGGGATCTGCAACCGTGTTTTACATTCTTTTGAAATTTGAAATAGTTATTGTAGATTGGTAACTACAAAGCACTCATATTTGTTACTTGTGTGGACTTTGTACTCTATGGGAATTCCTAGTCCTACTTGAGCTAGTATTTGGACTTCGTGTTTTCATATAAAACTGTGCGGGAGCTTGATGTTCTAAATTAGAGTTTGGAGACATAGGTAGCTTTGAACTATTGTTATAAATTTGTATTTGATTCGAGCATGTAATTTAATACTCGCATTTCTGAAATGTTGTTAGAGAAATTTTGTTTTTAAATTTGTGATTTTTATACTTGTAAATGACTTGGACTGTTATTGAACTCCGTAAATGGCTTAGAGCATGTGTCTTTCTATAGAGATCATTTTCACTGTTAATACAAGGTTTTAATGTACATGGCACTCACGTTTTGTTATTTATGTGGACTCTGAACTTTGTGGGAAACCTTAGTTCCATTGAGTTAGTCTTTGGACTTCACATTTGATTTGAACTCATGTAGGAGTCACTTGTTGTGTTTAACCCATGTTTATATTTTTGGAAATAATTAGGTCTTTGATGATGCCATTTATGGCTCTGTACCTATGTTTTATGTAGAGGAATTTCAGACTATTAATGGAAGTTGTATTTTCTTTTCATTTGTATCTGTATATTGTATAGTTCGAACTTTGGTAGGACTTGTACCGACTATGTTCTCAAACTTTGGAGTTGTGTTCTACTTGTTATTAATGTTTAAAAATTTACAAATATTTTGTCGAGTTTTAGCTCAAGGCAAAATTGGGAGAACAATTGGATGATTCATTGGGAAAAACTCTCAGAAATCTCGATAGAAAAATGTTCTCGTTGATGAATAAATTTGTTAATTAATTTTTAGAACTGTTTCTTCCTTCCAGAGATGTTGATGGTATTTAATTAGAAGTAACCTTTTCTCTCAATTCGAGGAGACTTGTATTTCAAACCTCTTAGAAGTAGACTCTGAGTTTCTTTTATGAGAAGAACTTAGTAATTTAGTACTATATACTGTTAAGGAGGGATTACTTGACTTTGTTCTAATAGTTTTTGTATTATAATTTGTTGAACCAAGAACTAGTTATTCTTTTTGTAATACCAAAAAAATGAAACCTGGCCTTGGGATACCAGTATGAGTTGCTTGGTCTTCCTTTGCACAATCATTTGTAGGAATGATGTTGGAAGAGGTTATATTATTTGGTTTTTATTGAACTGTAAATGTCAGTTTGTTGGCAGACTATTGTTTAATAGGACTTTACTTGTTGGTTTGAGATGAGTGAGTTATCTCTTGCACTCTATTATTTCTTGGATTAAATGAAATTTTTCTAGATGAATATCTTAAATAAGGTAATTCTCTTTTGAAAGAAACAGTTAACTCACATTTTGAATTTGTTCTATTCATGGATGTGTAGTGTTTGAGCATAGTTGTAATGGTTCTTCTTCTTCCTTGTCTAGAAGATGGATGAGTTAACCTAATCTGAACCATGCTTTAAACTTTCCTTTTATCTTGAAGCAAAGTTAAATGTTGTTTTCTTTTAAGAAAGTATGGGAATAATGAGATGTTATGACATATTGTTTTCCTAAGGATAATTGATTGAATCAATTAGACTCTATTTTATAAAGCTGATATGGTGGAATATACTTTGTCCTTTCTTGGAAGTGAAATCAATTAGCTAAAGTGTACTTCTTTTCTGTTGCTTTTTGAGATTTTAATTTGATGAAATAATTGTCTCATTAAATCAGAATTTTTTTAATGGAAAAATTATTGGAATGCACTTATTTTTAAGGCTTAGTGCTTATCATGCTCAGTTCATTAAACTGACCCGTTTTAGAAATTTTTGCAGATGGACTTCGTAAGTGATAAAGAAGGCAAAACTTACATGATACATTGGCTGATTTAAGTCTATTTCTTGTGAGGAACTTTGATTTTTCTCGAGACTCGTATTAGAAAAGATAACTAGAATTCTTTTGTAATTAATACGGTTGTTATGCGATTTACCCGAAATCATAAATTTTGTAAATGTAATGGTTATAAAGATAAATTGAAAGGTGGGAGATTACCAGTATTGGTTATGTAAATTACTTTGCATTTGTATGAAAAAGATGGATTCCATCTTTTTGTCAATCTTCATATTATTTATATGTTAAATGGTTAAATTTTAACAAGATTGGATCAAGGGATTAAGTTCAATCTCCCTACTTATGATACAACTTGTAAAGTTGTAGAATGTGATTTTCATTATATAAACTATAAATCATAGTAATGCAAAGTAGGATGAACATACATTATAAAAAAGTGATCAAGGGGTAGAATAAACCCTAATGCTATACATATAATGAAAGACTCTTCATATTTCATAACTGTTCATAAATCATATAGATTTGATAACATGACTTCAATTTATCAGACTTCATTTGTTATGAAATCTAATTTATTTTGGATATCTTATGGTGCTTGAACTTTTTTGGTTGGATATTTTATCATGCCAAAATATGAGGTTCGACCATAGTACATGAATTTAAATCCCTCCTCAAAGACAGTGAGGCTGCCCATTTATTACTAATCTAAAACGTAGCAAAAATAATATGTACAGTATTCACATTAATTAACCATTGGGGTTGGGATAGAATCCCAAAATGTATATCCGTGTTAGGTAAAGATGTTTGGTTTTTCGAAATAGAATGGATCGAGAAAGGAATACACAATGGAAAGGAAATGACGGGAATGTATTTTCTTTCGAGCAAACACAAATCATGAAATAATTATACGAGTTCTAGATAACAAATGTAATTTAATGTTTGAAATAATTAAAATGATTGAGAATGCTAAACAAAGAATAGTTTAAGATCCTGAACATAAGAACAATATCTTAAGAGAGATTAATCTCACAACACAAAGTTTGCAAAAATAGCATCGATTTCTATTCCTCAACTGATTAAAAGAAAACACAAAGTCTTTCTTCTTCACAATAGTTCTCAATATTCCAAAAATCTCAACCCTTTGGAATGCATAAGCATCTCTTATTTATAATAAAAGGTGTTGAGAGAAAATAGGATAAATCCTAGAAAATAGTCTTTTAAAAGAGAGTCCTATTTTTCTTGACTCTCACGTAGGAGACCAAGTCAAAATTTGCTTCCTATGTGATGAAACAAAAATGAAAAAGACATGTCGATTTCAAGATTGAAATGACATGTTGCATTGTGCTTATTCTGTATCATCATCTTTATCTTCCTCCAACAAAGCCTGCTTGTTCCGAAATTCTTGGAATTTTCAGATTATGCCCTACATTTCATTCTCATCAAGCATGGTGGAATGATCACTCAAAACTTCACATGTTTCCTGAGTATCACTAGCGTTTCTAGGAAGCTTTTTCAATCTCTTGTTGAGTTTCCTCAAGGTCTCCAAAGAATGTTCAATCCTCACAAACCTGTCAATGATTTCCATGTTGAATCTGTAAGTTGGTTCATGTTGAATTTATTCTTTGATCTATTTGTAAAGATCATCAACAGGTATGATACCTGAGCCTTCACTCAACACCTTAGCACAGATTTTGACTAGCTCATCTTCTAAGTCATTCTTGCCATCAACCAATTGATCTCTTGATTCTCTTAATTTTCTGCAAGCTTCATTGAGAATATTTATTCTAAATATGATGGCTTTAGTTAGCTGAAAATATTTATCCCCATGTGGAATGATGCCCTCTTGACCAAGATGTGGGATAGAATCTATTTCAGCATTTGGAGAGCTTTGAAAGTCAACTATAGGTTCCCGATTTCTGTTGAAAACTTATTGTCCATTTTCTCTCCATATTTCTTTATATCCTCTAAAGATTGATAGACTTCCACAGTATCTTTGATGGCTTATTTTCCCTATAAGAGTAGCCTTTGGGTCTATTCATCAACCACTCTCCCCTTTTCATTAATCTTCTCAATCATGGGTACCGATGAGAAATCGAACCTGATAGGAGTAGAGGATGATGGTGTTGACTCAAGAGGATTTGAGAGCTTAGAGTAGCACTTTTTTAGCTGTTGTACTTTCTCTTTCAACTCATCTCTATTTTCCTTAGTTTCCCTCAACTTCTAGCACAACACATTCATGGCATCTTGTATTCCTATTGGGCTCCCTCTGTTATTACTTTCCCTAGAGCCACCCTTGTGATTTGATAATATGTGACCATTATGTCATCCTTAGTTTTATCAGCTACGGGAGTAGCAATCTCTACAAATTTATGCCCTGAGGCATCCACTGAAATCCTTGAGACTATTTTGGGTTTCTTGGCTGACTTAGTGGGAGTGACCTTGAGGGAACTGAAATCAAAGGTTGGTAATGGACAACTACCTTCCTCTTCCTCAGAGTTTGATCTACCAACCATTGAGGCATATTGGAAGAAGTTGCTTCCATTGCAGGCATTATGGTCACATCTTTAGGTGGAGGAGGATTAGCTTGTGGAGTGGGAACCACCGTAAGTGTAGCACCCATGGTAGTGGATTTAGGGAATAAAGGCGTAGTAGGAGGAGGCATGTCCATGGTTAACTAGGGTCCAGTGGGAAGAGGTGAGAGGCCAGAGAAGATACTAGCCATGGCTGAGGAACTTGGTGAAGAAATCTGAGGCAAGGAAGGTTAAATGGGAGGAGGCAAGGATGGTTGAATGGGAGGAGGAAAAGATTCTGGAATTAGAGCTTGAGAAGCGGGAGGAAGACTTACCTCTGATGAACTGTCTACCAAAGGAGGAATGGAAGGTTGAATAATTTCTTCTCTTGAAGGAAGACTCCCTTGTTCTGGTTGTGGAGGTGAATCAAGAACCTCAACTATTTGTGGAAGAGTAGCCACTGGTGTAGTTACTTGGTCTTCTCCCTTTCTTACAAATTTGACCTTCATTGGCCTTTTGGAAGGGTTCTTATCCTTTTCCTTTTTTCCTTTTGAGGGTCCCTCTTCCAAAGCATCTAGCTTTGCAAAACTCCCTTCTTTATAACTCATTCCCCAAGAAATGAGCCACGCCTTAGTATGGGAAAGAATTTGAGTAGCTCTTCCTGTGATAGAATATTTCTCAAAATGGACCAATCAATGGTTGGGAATACATATTGATCTTTGTTCAACCCATCATACGAGGCATCAAGGACACTCTCATTGTCTTTAGTACCTTTTGGGATGTCAAATAAATCTAGCATCTGGATTTCTTCAATTGTCAACCTGTTATTATCTTTTCTTCGGATGGAAACTTCATCCCAAAGATCAACCCAAATATCTTCTATGTTGGGAACATGTAGATATAAAGTCCGTATGACTTAAGGACTCCTTGGAAATCAAATCCATCTCTATGATTCATGTCCTTATTCAACTTGTCCTAAAGCTCATGCACCACATTCTTAGCTTTGACCACCATTGAGCACATGTACCTTCCAATGGAAATGGGGAAGGATATAGTAGCCTTGTCTTTGCTTTGTTGGAATTTTTGGAAATCCAATAACTATCTTACCAACTCCATTAAGATCAGCTTATCACTTGGGAATCTAGGCAATCTAAAAGGATCACCTAGATACATGACCACCCAAAGGTATGTGAACTTCTTAAAACTGCAAGAAGATACAACCCCATTTTTATACTTTAGCCCATGCTTTATCGAGATTGTTCTTTTCCTTAGATCAGGGTTCATCTTGTAGATATTTTCATAAAAGAAAGCATCATTCACTCTTCTGAACTGATCTTCGGAACCTTTCATTGTTAACTGAGGGAGGTACCAATATATGTGTTCTATAGCCCTATCTCCTTTTGCATCCAATCCTAGATAATTTCTCATGCTAGCTGCTACATAGGTGACATACGATGACATATAGAATTTTCCCGTAGTCAAGACTGTCTTCATCTGGGAATCAATCTCATCACTTATGAGACTGCTCTAATCGATCCCTTGTTTGTTCTTCTTCATAATCACCATGAATTGATACATCCATCCTTGGAATTCCCTTGACTTAGGGAGTCCAAATACTTGACTCAACAAGGTGATGATGTCGTTGATTTCAAGGATGAAATCACTCCTGAGGGACAAACTTGGGAAACCTTGAGACAATCGGCTTGGCCTTGATCAAGAACTTTCTATTCACATGCCTGATGCAGTCTTCTTGATCTTTGTCGATGCTTTACAGGCCTTTGACTTGAGATCTACATCAACATATTCCTGAAAGTTGGGTAATCTTAAGAGGTCATCGAAATAACCCCTGTCCAACTTCACTATGACTTCTCCTGCTTAATTTTTCACTGAGCAAGTGTTCGAGTCATAATGGGAAGCACAGGCCAAAATGAACTCAAGGCATTGAGTAGACATTGGGAATCCTGCTGAAAAAGGGAGGCCACTGTTGGTTGCTTCCTTCATCCAGGGACTCTGAGAAGAATCCTTGGTTCTGTTCCAGAAATCCCCCATGTCAATGTTACCGAGTTTAGTATCTCGGATGTCATAATTACAATCTATGTAGGAGGGGGATTCCATCTTCTAATACTTGTATTTCATCTTCCCTGACCTTTCTGACTTGTCTTTAGATGATCCAAGATCTTACATGAGAAATCCTGAAGAAAGAATGCCTAGACAACTCCTATCTGAGCAATCGGACTTGGAAGATTGCTGAGTAACCCCATAGACCCACCACACTATCCAGATTTTTAGACTTGTAAAGCACCTAATGAAACCTGATACACTAGAGAGAGAGTTGGAACTTAGGTCTTGTCGAACACTTTAAAAAACCTGACACACTTTGAAGAGAGTGTCGGAACTTATTAGGTGTTGGAAACTCTGTAAGACCCGATACACACGTGGGAATCGGAAGGTGTTAAGTACCTCACAAATCTGAAACACTGGAAATCGGATGTCAGAGGATGTTGGATGTCCAACACTTACAAAGTGCCAAAAAAATTAGAACTTGGAGATTGTAAAACACCTTGCAAAACCCGAAATAAGGGATTGGGTTTTGAGATGTCAAAACATGCAATTTTTCTACCATTTCAATAGTTAGGACTTTGTATTCTTCTCCTTTTCTTTAAAACAAAAAGGTATATTCCAAGGAATAGAATAGGTAAACACCCTAAGGGTGAACTTTTAATCAATGATTTCTATTGGAATACAACTCAAAAGAAGAAGAAAACCTAAAACCTTAAACCTAGAAGAAAAACAGGAAAAGAAGGAGAAGAGATGTAAAGATCATCACAAAAACATGTTCAACAAAACTCATAAATAGAGGGTAGAGAAAATACCTTCAAAAAATTTGAAAAATAATAAAAAATGAATAACGCAATCGAGCATGAAATCAAATTGGATTCGAAGGTTGAGAGAGCATGTACCAGAAAATCCACGCAACCAAAAGCAAAATAGAAAAAAATGACATGTAAATCCAACTTTTTATAAAACCCCTACATTTATTACACTTCACATGACATGTGTGCCAACTACCTGACAACTCATAGTTAATGCCATGTATTCATGCTTGGAGTTCCCAAAAAAAAACTAATACAAAGGATTAGCTGTCAATTCAGGTTTTGGGTTTCAGGAAACAGATGACATGAAACATGAGATGCTTAGGTGTTCCAAGATTCGAAAACCTAAACAAAGGGACATATCAGGTTTCAGGTTTCAGAAGTCAATCGACATGTAACATGCTTTTTGCAAGTCATGTTCCGATGCTCATGAACTCCGAAAACCTGAAACACTGGCTAGTTTCGGGTTTGGGTTTCGGGAAACAATTTGCATATAGCATGTAAAATAAAACATGTTTTCATGTTGTTGAAACCCAAAACCTGAAAATCTCTTCAAAAGGGCATTTTAGGATATTTTTCCAAAAAAAATCTACGATTATCTTAATTTTAGCTAGAATCACTAAAATGAGATAACAACTTTCTAAAAAGTTAATGTACTTTTTACATATGAAATATTATAACACTGTGCAGTTATGCTTAACTGACAGTTTAACTATGTATTCAAAGAGTAAAAGTGGCAGTGAATATAAAATTTTTCTTAAAGGTCTAAATGAATCAATTTAGAAAAGAACTTATGGAATGTTAGATTAGGGATTAGGCAGGTGGCTGAAATTTGTTTAAATAATCCAAATTAATTAAACAATTAATAAATTCCTTGGGTATGTACATCTCGATGAGGTTGTTCTTTAGGATGTTGCCACATGCCAACTACGGGGCTAGACCTTTGAGAATATTAGGTTCTTCTCAAGGATACATCGATGCAATCAAAATGTGGCAATACCCTTTTGCATTGATCATCTAGATCTACACACCTTGGACTTGATCTTATTTTATCTCTAGATCTAGATTGTAGCATGGTTAAGATATGGAGTATCCCTCTAAAAATCAAGGTACCTTGGCACACGGGGTTGACTTAGGGTGAGTTTAGACCCAAACACTCCCTGGATATGTGGTATAGGTCACGTATGGAATATACAGTTTTCACCTAGTATGCCAACTTACCCTAAGTTTTCGGGAGCCTCCCCTTATCATAACATATGTTGTTAACTCGAACTAGAGTTAAACCTTGGTCAAGTGGACTAAGGAATTCAATAAAGGACATTCTAGATAACAATAGAGTGGGGTGAAGGATGTATTCCGAGAGAATAATGAGTATGTCGTCAAGGAATAGTAATACAAACAGTATGTTAGAAATCTTTGGCCAAAGTATCACAAGCTGTTGGTTGCATTGTCTTATGTCACCTAGTCTAAGGCTCATGATGCAAATGAATATTGGTAAAAATATTCATATAGGATCCTTAGATAGATCACTCAATACCCTAAACAGGATATGAACAACTAAGTATACGTAGTATACAGAAAAGTATTCAATACTTGATGTTTAACATGAATAGATCGGTAGTACACTTTGAGTCATTTTGATTGCATATGGTTATCTGTTATATGAATGGGTGATAAAGAATGTGTGATCTAAATTATGAATTTAGATCAAGATACATTATTTTTTTAAAAAAAATCCCTTGTTTCTAAAAGTCTTAAAATGGGAATGTTACATCTTGGTATTAGAGCTAAAGATTGCAGCTCTTGAACCTATTGTGTCCACAATTTGATTAAACTTAAATTTTCTTGTAACAAAAATGGTGGGAACAAGAGGAAATGTTTCAAATAACCCTCCACCTAAAGAAGCAAAGGAAACTACCAAGAAACGTGATGAGATCCTTGCTACCATGTTGGACACAAGAGATCATTTGGTCAGTGCTTGAGTTAAAATTAATGGGAAATGATGAGGAAGAAGAAGCGACAACACTAATCAGCCACCTCCAGGGGGACAATGCTAATGTGGGTGTTGATAATAACAACGTTAACATACCTACTCAACCCGAGAAATAAAAAGGCTAGACTAGCAAGAACTCACTAATGACATAAAAAGGATAAGTCCACCCAAGTTTGATGGCACCACATTAGGAGATGGAGCTGAGAATTGGCTCAACGAAATGGAGAAGTACTTTACAATAAGGAACTTCTTAGAGGAAACCAAGGCTATATGGAGAGCATATTAGCTTTCCCATGAAGTATCTTCATGGTGGGACACATTTGTAAGGTGAGTTAAATATTGATGAAACTAAAATCACTTGGGATCAATTTTAAAGTTATTTTAGAGAGCGATGGCTGCACAACTCTACTATGATCATAAAATGACTAAATTTTAGAACTTAGCTCAAGGAAAGCTAATCAGTAACTGAGTATTGGGAATGGTTTACAAAACTCCTCAAGTATGTACCTTATTATCAAAGCGATGAGAAGTTCAGCATATGGAAATTCATTATGGGATTGAATCCCATTATAGGGGAGAAGTTGATGTTCACATCCCAACCACTATGGAAGGGGTTGTTAAAAATCCATAAGGCAGAACATAAATTAAAGGCTATTTCTGCTCATAAAGAGAAAGTAAGGAAGAAAGTTCCAAATACCTCTTGACCTCTCTTACACCTAAAAAGGGACCATGGAAGAAGTTTTGTAATAAAACCAAGTTTTCAATTTGATAATAATAAGAAAGCAACAACGTATAAGATTCTGGAAATTCATGAAACAATTTTGCTAAGAATAATAACAACTGACATAAGTCATATAGAGGTCGAATAATAACTATAAGACTTGAAATAACCATGAGTCTAGAAAGGGACTGTAGGAGATTGTTATAATTGTAGTAAGGATCATTACACAAATCAATGTCCTTTGAAGAAGGATGATCGTAATCAACAGCACAAGATACATGTGCATGAAGTAGCTAACAAGCAAGCTAAAAAGCAAGCTACAACTATAGAAGTTCCTAGTAAGTTATTTGGCATACTTGTAACTATTCTTTTTGATACGGGTGCTACTGAATATTTTATTTCTAGTAAACTTACTTGAAACTTAAAAGAAAAGCTAGGAAAATGGATAAATCTTGGACTGTACATTATGGTAATAATGTTGTTCATACAGTTAGTATGTGTCTTTTTGGAGAAATCCTTGAATTACCTAACTTTTCCACTGAGGTTGATCTTTATGTTGCACCTTTAGGGTCTTATGATGTAATCATAGGTGTTAATTGGTTAGCAGAACATAAGGCTAAAGTGGACTATTTTGAAAAATGCATTAGTTGTTTAGATGATCTGTAGAAAACAACAGAGATTCAGGGTGTGAAACGTGAGATTTCTGTTAGGAAACTATTAGCTATGCAACTTAAAAAGGCCAAAAATAAAGGATGTACCTTATATGCAGTAAAAATTTCAGAAACTGTAGAGGAAAACAGTGATTTCATGGATCGATATCCGTTGTTACGAGATTTTAGTGATGTATTTCCAGAAGAATTACCAGGTCTTCCACCCAAAAGGGAATTTGATTTCACGATTGAGATCAAGCTTGGAACTAAACCTATATCTAAGGCACCGTATCGAATGACTACTATAGAATTAGTAGATCTTAAGGCTCAATTGCAAGAACTTTTTCTAAGGGTTTGATTAGACCAAGTGTTTCACCTTGGGGAGCACTAGTGATTTTTGTGAAAAAGAAAGATGGAACACTTAGATTATGCATTGATTACGGAATGTTAAACAAAGCAACAATCAAGAATAGATATCCGCTCCCTATAATTGATGATTTATTTGATCATATGTGTGGAGCATCAATATATTCTAAGATAGATCTTCGATCTAGGTATCATCAATTGCAAATTAAGGATGGAGATATTCATAAAACAATTTTGAGAATAAGGTATGGACATTATGAGTTTACGGTTTTACCTTTTAGACTAACTAATGCACTGCATGCATTTATGAATTTAATGAATAATATATTTCAAGAATACTTTGGAAAAATGTGTGCTCGTATTCTTGGATGACATTCTCATATATTCTAAAAGTATTGAAGAACATCATGAGCATTTGAAAGTAGTTTTGGAGATTCTGAGAAAGAGATGGTTGTTTGGTAAACTGTCCAAATGTTCTTTCTATGACACAGAAGTTCACTATTTGGGTCATGTAATAAGTAAAGATGGAATTGCTATAGATCCTTCAAAAATTATAGCTATAACAGAATGGCCTGCACCAAAGAATGTACATGAAGTTAGAAGCTTCATGGGACTTGTTGGCTACTATAGGAAATTTGTAAAAGACTTTTCCAAGGTTTTTGCACCAATAACTTCCTTACAAAAGAAGGATAAAATGTTTTTCTAGAGTGAAACATGTGAAATTGCATTTAAAACCTGTAAGGAATAGTTAACTTCTGCACCTATTCTTGCAATACCATATCCTGATGGAGATCTTATGGTGGTAACTGATGCATCCGGTGAAGGTCTAGGAGGTATTTTGTTACAAAGAAGTCATGTTATTTCATATGAAAGTAGGAAACTTAAGTTACATGAGTTGAATTATGCTCAACATGATATAGATCTTGTTGTCATTTTCATGCACTTCAAGTTTGGAGGCATTATCGCTTGGTAAACCATTTGAGTTGAAAACTGATCATCTTGGGCTGAAGTACATTTTCACTCAGCCAAATCTGAATGCAAGATAGCGAAGATGGTTAGAGTTTTTGTCTCAATATGATTTCGACATAAGTTCTATTAAGGGTAAAGAAAATAAAGTGGATGATGCTCTAAGTCGTAGGAAGCAAATTTCTACTCTTATAACACTAAGAACTCAGTTTAAGGATGAAGTAAAAATTTATATGGAATCTAATTCTTACTTTCAACAAGTAAAAGAAGCACTTGCTGTAGGTTCTAATGATTTGAGGTATAAAGGTTTTCACTTTGATAAAGAAGGAATCTTATGATTTGAAAACAAAGTTTATGTACCTTTGCTTAATGGTTTGAGAAAGAAATTGTTAGCTGAATTTCATAATTCACCTTTCTCTGGACACCCTAGCATTACAAAGATGCTTGCTGATATAAAATAGCAATATTTCTAGAAAGGAATGAAGAAAGATGTTATTGATTATGTAACACATTGTCTAGAGTGCCAACGTGTTAAGGTGGAACATATGCATCCAACCGGTTTATTGTATCCTCATAGCATACCATAGTATAAATGGCAAGTAATAAGCATGGATTTTGTACAAGGGTTACCTATGTCAAGAAATAAAAATGATGTTATTTTGGTAGTTGTTGATAAACTAACAAAGGTAGCTCATTTTATCACCTTTGGAAATCGAAGGATGATTCACCTGTTTTGGCTAAAATATTTGTACATGAAATTTTCAGATTACATGGGGTACCTGAATTAATCATATCTGATAGAGATCCTAGAATGACATCAAGATTTTGGCAAACGCTTAATGCAGCTCTAGGAACTAAGCTAAATTTCAGTTCTACATACCACCTGGAAACAGATGGACAGACTAAAAGAGTAAATCAAGTTCTAGAAGATATGTTACGAATGTATTGTATTGATCAACAATATAGGTGGGAATAATATCTCCCATTAGTTGAATTTTCTTGCAAAAATACATATCATGCTTCTTGATTAAGATGGCACCTTTCGAGGCACTTTACGAAAGAAAATACGAGAACACTGTTAGTTGGGATAGCACTGAGAGGATAGAGAGGTAATTGGACTAAATCCTTATGAAAATGGAACAACAAGTTAAATTGATTCATGAATGCTTGAAAGAAGCAGCAGATAGGCAAAATAATTATCATTGACTTGAAGAGGGTTGATAAGAAATTTGAACTTGGTGAGAAAGTCTTTTTCTAGGTTAAACTGAAAAAGAGTTCTATAACTTTTGGCAAGGCTGCCAAGTTATCACCTCGTTATGTGGGACCTTTTGAGATAGTTGAAGTAATCAACCCCTGTATTTTATTGTATATCATTACCTCCTGTTTTATCATGAACACATGATGTTCTCCATATTTCCTTGCTTAAGAAATATGTTTTAGATATGTCACATGTGTTAAATTGGAATTCCTTGTAGGTCCAAGACCCAGGGATAATCATGGTTAAACCCATTCGAGTGTTGGAAACTCGGCGGTTGCATTTAAGAAATCGAGAAATAAGTATTTGTAAGTTCCAATGAGACCAATTTAACGAAGATAGTGCAACTTGGTAAAATCTAGAAGATATGAAAATTGCTTCTCCTTATCTATTTGAACGAAATTGATTTTGTTGACTGATAAAAATTTATGATTTTATCTTTATATGACATTAACTATGCCGGTTTTGCATAGATATTTATTTGATTTGGATAAACAACTATTAATGCTGATTTCTTGAATTATAAGATTCTAATATATTTAGACTTGTGGTAAAAGAAGTGAATGAAGTAATTGTCTTGATTTATATTGTTAAAAAAGTGTAATCATCGGGACGGTGATTCTTTGAGGGGAGATTGTAACACCCTTAATAGTTGTTATTTTCCTCCTTTACATTTCAAGTGTTGACATGTGATTTTCCTTATAAAGATGTGTTCTTTTGAATTTTGGAGATCATGCTTGATATGGATAAATCATCTTCTATTCTTAAGATCCTTTGACTGAATTGGAATGGCTTCCTTAAATCCATTTTTTCTTTTCTTGTAGGTGGATTACAATCTGGTTTAAGAATTGTAAACTTTTCTACTAATCTGACTCATCCTTGGATCAATTTCAGTGATCCAAGGAATGTTTTAAAAATATGCTTTGTAGGATGAATGGTAAATCGACATTCCAGGAATTGATAGACATATGACTGAACTTTGACGGATACTAGTTCTTTGATTGTTGTATGAACATGTTCTATTCAATGGTATGTCATGCTTGGATCTTTTCAGTTCGATTGTACCAGGACAATGTTGACGCAAACTAACCGTAGCTGTTCACAGCATAGGAAAGATCCATAATCCTAAGAAGAACTATCCTACGGAATTCTAAGATAGGTAAAAATAATTACTACCTAAACTATGTTACGTAACAGAATTCCTATTTTAACCTAAAGCTTTCTATTCCACTTTGATTTGGTTGATTGGCATCCTAACCTAAGCTTGGTGCTAAGGAATTTGGAAAGGTTTCTAGGTTATTAAAAATTTACCTAGAAACTAATACTACCAAGGTTATATTATGATCTAACCTAATGCCTAAAACTATAGTAATGAAAAATTAATCTAACCTAAGTGGAAACTACCTTAGGCTATGTGCTAAGACCTATTGTGGTAATTGTTGTTTGGGTTATAACCTAAGGTATATATATATACTACAAATTACCTAAGGTCTAACCTAAACAATATAATCTACCCTAAACTAATGGGTTTGAATGGGGAATTAGGTGGTCGCATACATGGTAGGTGATGGTTCCAAGGCATTAAAATTGTTGATAAGGTTTTAATTACTTAAAGGTACCTTGACTTTGGCGGGGTTAGTGAATTTGGCAGAGGCTTAGGTGGAGGCTCCACTAAAATGGAATTCTTTGTTAGATTTGATTTGGCAATAACTAAACATGAGAGGCGATGGCAAAGGAGGATGGGTGGGAAAATATGAGTTAAGGAATTAATTTTTTTTGGTCTTCATTCTCAAATTGCCTTGGAAGGCATGCAAATGGTTTTTTTTGTGGTTGTTTCACTTTACATGTTTTACAATTTTCACTCTGCATGCTCACTAGTTTTTCGAACCATCAGATAGAACTACACATGATGGCTATTTTTGAGGTTTTAAACCTAGTTTTAGTTCATGGAATATATAGGAACCATGATGGAGAAAGAACATGGTTATTTGATTTTTGTGGAGAAAAGGAGAAGTTTTGAGCTCGGCTGGAGATTCTTTTTGAGTTCACGAAATACTATTAGGCATGATAGGCTCTAAACTTTAACATCTCTTGCTTTCCTATAAATGTCTCATTAAACAATTCTACTCTATGAGATTCTCGATTCCTTATTTTATCTGGTTATTGACTTGTGGGGTTTATTAAATCTGTGTTATTGGTTTTGAATTTCATGGTAAATAGAGTTCTATTTAGAAACTTACCATGTACAGATTCTTAAAAATAAGAATGCATGCATAAACGTATCTCTGTAACTTGGATTTTTCATTTAAAATGGGAAATCGAAGTAATCTATTTAGATAAATCTTCGTTTCTATTTAAATGTGGTTTAGAGTTTGGATATCTTTGGGTTCTATCTAAAATTGCTGGAATTTGTGTATGTTGATCACGAGCTTGAGCTGCACTTGTGTATTAAAGCAACTTGTATCTGGCCTCGTTTTAGATTTGAAACTTGAGTTTCATTGAGAGAAAATATTACGATCTGCAACCATTTTTTACATTCTTTTGAAATTTGAAATAGTTATTGTAGATTGGTAACTACAAAGCACTCGTATTTTTACTTGTGTGGACTCTATACTCTATGGGAATTCCTAGTCCTGTTTGAGCTAGTATTTGAACTTTGTGTTTTCATATAAAACTGTGTAGGAGCTTTTGATGTTACAGAACCAGAGTTTGGAGACATAGGTAGCTTCGAACTATTGTTATAAGTTTGTATTTGATTCGAGCATATAATTTAATACTCGCATTTCCGAATCTGTTGTTAGAGAACTTTTGTTCTTAAGATTTGTGATTTTTATACTTGTAAATGACCTGGACTATTATTGAAGTCCATAAATGGCTTAGAGCATGTGTCTTTCTCTAGAGATCATTTTCACTGTTAATACAAGGTTTTAATGTACACGGCAGTCGCGTTTTGTTATTTATGTGGACTCTGAACTTTGTGGGAAACCTTAGTTCCGTTAAGTTAGTCTTTGGACTTCACATTTGATTTGAACTCATGTAGGAGTCACTTGTTGTGTTGAACCCATGTTTATATTTTTGGAAATAATTAGGGCTTTGATGACGTCGTTTATGGCTCTGTACCTATGTTTTATGTAGAGGAATTTCAGACTGTTAATGGAAGTTTATTTTCTTTGCATTCGTATCTATGTATTGTATAGTTTTGAACTTTGTTAGGACTTGTACCGACTCTGTTCTGGAACTTTGGAGTTGTGTTCTACTTGTTATTAATGTTTAAAAATTTACAACTCTTTTGTTGAGTTTTTGCTCAAGGTAAAATTGGGAGAACAATTGGATGAGTCATTGGGAAAAACTCTCAGAAATCTTGATCAGAAAAACATTCTCATTGATGAATAAATTTGTTAATTCATTTTTAGAACTATTTCTTCCTTCCTGAGATGTTGATGGTATTTAATTGGGAGTAACCTTTTTCTCTCAGTTCGAGGAGACTTGTATTTCAGACCTCTTAGAATAGACTCTGAGTTTCTTTTATGAGAAGAACTTAGTAATTTAGTATCGTATACTGTTAAGGAGGGATTACTTGACTTTGTTCTAATAGTTTTTGTATTATAATTTGTTGAATCAAGAATTGGTTATTCTTTTTGTAATACCAAAAAAAAAAATGAAACCTGACCTTGGGATACCAGTATGAGTTGCTTGGTCTTCCTTTGCATAATCATTTGTAGGAATGATGTTGGAAGAGGTTATTTTATTTGGTTTTTATTGAACTGTAAATGTTAGTTTGTTCGCAAACTATTGTTTAATAGGACTTTACTTGTTGGTTTGAGATGAGTGAGTTATCTCTTGCACTCTACTCTTTCTTGGATTAAATGAAATTTTACTAGATGAATATCTTAAATAAGGTAATTCTCTTTTGAAAGAAATAGTTAACTCACATTTTGAATTTGTTTTTTTCTTGGATGTGTAGTGTTTGAGCATAGTTGTAATGGTTCTTCTTCTTCCTTGTCTAGAAGATGGATGAGTTAACCTAATCGAACCATGCTTTAAACTTCCTTTTATCTTGAAGCAAAGTTAAATGTCATTTTCTTTTAAGAAATTATGGGAACAATGAGATGTTACGACATATTGTTTTCCTAAGGATAATTGATTGAATCAATTAGACTCTATTTTATAAAGCTGATATGGTGGAATATACTCTGTCCTTTCTTGGAAGTGAAATCAATTAGCTTAAGTGTAATTCTTTTATGTTGCTTTTTGAGATTTTAATTTGATGAAATAATTTTCTCATTAAATCATAATTTTTAATGGAACAATTATTGGAATAAACTTCTTTTTAAGGCTTAGTGTTTATCATGCTCATTCATTGAATCGACCCGTGTTAGCAATTTTGCATATGGACTTCGTAAGTGATAAAGAAGGCAAAACTTACATGATACATTGGCTGATTTAAGTCTATTTCTTGTGAGGAACTCGATTTGTTCTTGTGAGACTGTATTGGAAAAGAAAATTAGTATTCTTTTGTATTTAATACTGAGTTGTTATGCGATTTACCCGAATGCATAAGTTTTGTAAATGTAATGGTTATAAAGATAAATTGAAAGGTGGGAGATTACCAGTATTGGTTTTGTAAATTACTTTGCATTTGTATGAAAATGATGGGTCCCATCTTGTTGTCAATCTTCATTTTATTTATATGTTAAATGGTTAAATTTCAACAAGATTGGATCAAGGATTAAGTTCAATCTCCCTACTTATGATACAACTTGTAAAGTTGTAGAATGTGATTTTTGTTATATAAACTATAAATCATAGTAATGCAAAGTAGGATGAACATACATTATAAAAAAAAGTGATCAAGGGGTAGAATAAACCCTAATGCTATACATATAATGAAAGACTCTTCATCTTTCATAACTGTTCATAAATCATATAGATTTGATAACATGACTTCAATTTATTAGACTTCATTTGTTATGAAGTCTAATTTATTTTGGATATCTTCTAGCACTGAAATTTCTAAAAAGTTAATGTAATTTTTACATATGAAATATTATAACACTGTGCAGTTATGCTTAATTGACAATTTAACTATGTATTCAAATAGTAAAAGTGGCAATGAATATAACAAAGTTCTTAAAGGGATAAATGAATCAATTTAGAAAATAACTTATGGAATGTTGGATTAGGGATTAGGAAGGTGGCTGAAATTTGTTTAAATAATCCAAATTAATTAAACAATTAATAAATTCCTTGGGTATGTACATCTCGATGAGGTTGTTCTGTAGGATGTTGGCACACGCCAACTATAGGGTTGTACCTTCGAGAAGATTAGGATCTTCTCGAGGATACAACAATGCAGTTGACATGTGGCAATACCCTTCTGCATTGATCATCTAGATCTACACACATTGGACTTGATCTTAGTTTATCTCTAGATCTGGATTGTAGCATGGTTAAGATATGGAGTAGCCCTCTAAAACTTTGGGTACCTTGGCACATGGGGTTGACTTAGGTCGACCCAATATGCCAACTTACCCTAAGTTTTCGGGAGTGTCCCCTTATATTAACATATGTTGTTAACTCAAACTGGGGTTAAACTTTGGGCAAGCCGACTGACGGAAGTCAATCAAGGAAATTCTAGATAACAATAGAGTGGGGTGAAGAACGTATTCTAGATTGACGAGTATGCCATCAAGGAATAGTAATACAAATAGTATATTATAAATCTTTGGCCAAAGTATGGCAAGCTACCTGGTTGCATTGTCCTATGTCACCTAGCCTAAGGCTCGTGATCTTTGATGAATAGTGGTAACAGATATTGAGATAGGATCATTAGACAGATCACTCAATACCCTAAACAGGTAAGAACATAAACAAAAAGTATTTAATACTTGATGTTTAACATGAATAGATCGGTAGTTTACCAAGTCATGAAATGAATAGATCAATTTTACACCGAGTCATTACAGCTGCATATGGTTATCTATTATATGAATGGTTGATAAAGAATGTGTGATCTAAATTATGAATTTAGATTAGGGAACATTATTTTAAAAAAATCCCTTGTTTCTAAAAGTCTTAAAATGGGAATGTTACATCTTGGTATTAGAGCTAAAGGTTGCAGCTCTTGGACCTATTATGTCCACAATCTGATTAAACTTAAATTTTTTTGTAATAGAAAATGGGGAGAACAAGAGGAAATTTTACATATAGCCCTCCAACCTGAAGAAGGAGTGGCGGTTTCCCGAAACTTGATGAGATCCTTTCTACCTGTTGGACACACAAGATCATTTGATTGTGCTTGAACACCAAGTAATAGGCAATGAGGAGGAGGAAGAAGCTAACAACACTAATCAACCACCTCAGGGACAACACCAATGTGGGTGTTGATAATAACAACATTAACATACCCGCTCAACCCGAGAACAAAAAAGGCTAGACTAGCAGCAGAACTCACTAATGACATAAAAAGGATAAGTCCACCCAATTTTGATGGCACCACATTAGGAGATGGAGCTGAGAATTGGCTCAACAAAATGGAGAAGTAATTTGTGATACGGAACTTCTCAGAGGAAACCAAGGCTATATGGGGAGCATATCAACTTTCCCATGAAGCATCTTCATGGTGGGATAGCCGTAAGGATGAGTTAAATATTGATGAAACTAAAATCACTTGGGATCAATTTAAAAGTTATTTTAGACAGTGATGATGGCTACCACAAATCTACTATGATCAGAAAATGACTAAATTTCATAACTTAGCTCAAGGAAAGCTAACGATGAATCGAGTATTAGGAATAGATTACGAAACTCCTCAAGTATGTACCTCAGTATCAAACTGATGAGAAGTTCAGGATATGGAAATTCATTATGGGATTGAATCCCATTATATGGGGGAGAAGTTGATGTTCACAACCCAACCACTATGGAAGGGGTTGTTGAAAAAGCCATAAGGTAGGAACATAAATTAAAGGCTATTTTTGCTCATAAAGAGGAAGTAAGGAAGAAAGTTCCAAACCCCTCTTCAACCTCTCTTGCACCTAAAAAGGGACCATGGAAGAAGTTTGGTAATAAAAGAAAGTTTTCAGCTGATAATAATAAGAAAGCAACAATGAATAAGACTGCTAGAAATTCACGGAACAATTTTGCTAAGAATAATAACAATGGACAGAAGTCCTATGGAGGTCAGAATAATAACTATAAGACTAGAAATAACCTTGAGTCTAGAAAGGGACCTATAGGAGGTTGTTATAATTGCAATAAGGATCATTATGCAAATCAATGTCCTTTGAAGAAGGATGATCATAATCAGCAGCACAAGATACATGTTGTAGTAGCTGACAAGCAAGCTGAAAAGAAAGCTACACCTATAGAAGTTCTTAGTAAGTTATTTGGCATACCTGTAACTATTCTTTTTGATACGGGTTCTACTGAATGTTTTATTTCTAGTAAACTTACTTCAAAACTTAAAATAAAAGCTAAGAAAATGGATAAATCTTAGATTGTATATTATGGTAATAATGTTGTTCATACAGTTAGTATGTGTCTTTTTGGAGTAGTCCTTGAATTACCTAACTTTTCCACTGAGGTTGATCTTTTTGTTGCACCTTTAGGGTCTTATGATGTAATCATAGGTGTTAATTGGTTAGCAGAACATAAGGCTAAAGTGGACTATTAGAAAAATGCATTAGTTGTTTAGATGATCTGCAGAAAATAGTAGAGATTCAAGGTGTGAAACGTGAGATTTCTGTTAGGAAACTGTCCTCTATGCAACTTAAAAGGCCAAAAATAAAGGATGTACCTTATATGTAGTAAAAATTTCAGAAACTATAGAGGAAAACAATTATTTCATGGATCGATATCTTACATTACGAGATTTCAAAGTGATGTCTTTCTAGAAGAATTGTTAGGTCTTCCACCCAAAAGGGAATTTGATTTCATGATTGAGATTAGGACTAGAACCGAATCTATATCTAAGGCACCATATCAAATGACTGCTATAAGAATTAGTATAACTTAAGGCTCAATTGCGAGAACTTTTGTCTAAGGGATTGATTATACCAAGTGTTTCACCTTGGGGAGCACCAATGATTTTTGTGAAAAGAAAGATGGAACACTTAGATTGTGCATTGATTATAGAATGTTAAACAAATCAACAATCAAGAATAGATATCCGCTCCTTAGGATTAGTGATTTATTTGATCAAATTTTGGAGCATCAGTATACTCTAAGATAGATCTTTGATCTAGGTATCACCAATTGTAAATTAAGGATGAGGATATTCATAAAATAGCTTTGAACAAGGTATGGACATTATGAGTTTACGGTTTTACCTTTTAGAATAACTAATGCACTGCGACATTTATGAATTTAATGAATAATATCTTTCAAGAATACTTGGATAAATTTCTGCTCGTATTCTTGAACAACATTCTCATATATTCTAAAAGTATTGAAGAGCATCATGAGCATTTGAAAGTAGTTTTGGAGATTCGAGAAAGAGACAGGTTGTTTGGAAAAGCTGTCCAAATGTTCTTTCTATGACACAGAAGTTCACTATTTGGGTCATTTAATAAGTAAATATGAAATTGATGTAGATCCTTAAAAATTACAGCTATAACAGAATGGCTGCATCAAAGAATGTACATGAAGTTAGAAGCTTCATGGGACATGCTTTAGCTACTATAGGAAATTTGTAAAAGACTATTCCAAGGTAGCTACACTAATAACTTCCTTATAAAAAAGGATAGAAAGTTTATGCAGAGTGAAAATATGAAATTACATTTAAAACCTTGAAGGAACAATTAACTTCTACACCTATTCTTACATTACTAGATCGTGATGGAGATTTTATGGTGGTAATTGATGCATCCGGTGAAGGTCTAGGAGGTATTTTGTTACAAAGAATTCATGTTATTACATATGAAAGTAGGAAACTTAAGTTACATGAGTTGAATTATGCTCCAAATGATATAGAGTTTTCTGCCATTGTTCATGCACTTCAAGTTTGTAGACATTATCTACTTGGTAAGCCATTTGAGTTGAAAATCTGATCTTCTAGGGCTGAAGTACATTTTTACTCACCAAATCTGAATGCAAGACAACGAAGATGGTTAGAGTTTTTGTCTCAATATGATTTCAACATAAGTTATATAAAGGGTAAAGAAAATAGAGTTATTAATGCTCTAAGTCATAGCAAGCACATTTTTGCTCTTATAACACTAAGAACTCAGTTTAAGGATGAAGTAAAAAGTGTTATAGAATCTGATTCTTACTTTTAACAAGTAAAAGCAGCACTTGCTGCAGATTCTAATGATTTGAGGTATAAAGGTTTTCACTTTGATAAAGAAGGAATCTTACGATTGTAAAATAGAGTTTATGTACCTTTGCTTAATGGTTTGAGAAAGAAATTGTTAGCTGAATTTCATAATTCACCTTTCTTTGGACACCCTAACATTATAAAGATGCTTTTGATATAAAACAACAATATTTCTTGAAAGGAATGAATAAAGGTTTAAAGGTTTAGATGATTGTTTCAATCCTCACATTTATATATGAACAACAAAGAATCCCTACATGCTATGAATTCGTGTTATAAGGAATTGAGATTGATTATAGAGGAAGACATTCTAAATTGAGGAAGTTAAAATTACAATTGTAAGGTCAAATCTATGGAAGTCCATGAAGAATGGGTAAGTTTTCAGATACTAGATCATCGTACCCCTAATTTCCCCTTAAATAATTTTGAAATCCACGTATAGTCAAGAGCGGAAAATTAAAAATTAACAAGATAAAATGAGGACTATGGAATCTAGCACTTATGTCACCTCGAGTAATATAAGCAATCTGGATGAGGTGTTGGATATGAATTTGTTAAACACATACCTAGCCCATTTTTACAATGATTGCATGCCCCTGATAGGAATGAGTGCATGGAGACCATTAAGATGAGTCATATTTCCATGGTTGCGGCTATCCCACCTTCTATGCATTGCTTAGATTTGATGTGGATTTGTCTTGAGAATTATGTCCCATAAAAGAGAGAGGTCGTGGATGAAAGTGGTGAGAGGGTCCTTACCCTAACACCTAAAGCATTTTGATTGATTTGAGGGCTATAAAAAGTTTTAAAAATCAGCAGCTATTGATATATCCTTGGCCTTAGACAACTATAAATTCCAGCATGGTGAGTATGTCAAAATCCTAAACACCCGGTGGTTATTAATAGATAGGAGATCCTATACTATAACTCTTAAAGAAATGCTCAAGTAACATTTTGTAGAGGAAATTTAGGATATTATCAGTTTATTAAGTAGGATTTTTGGTTTAAAGATGCCTTATATTTTCAAAGAATGGACTTGTCTATATATAATATTTATTCTCGGACAACAATGATGTAATGCCATGTCGACCTTATTTGACCTTTCTCGGCGACCCTATTCAAGGCGGGGGTAGGTGGTGGGTGTGAGTTTGTCGATCATTAGTTAACCTCAAATGTGTCCCAGAGAATGATTAGCACCCTTCCTCCTCGTTCGGCCTTATTGTGTCCATGTCGTTGTCGATGTTGCTAATGGAGGGCCTCCGCAGTGCCGTTTCGATTACCTTGTTAAAGAAAATCTTGTTCTCGAATTCTATAGGTGGTTTAGTGATGTCTTGATGTCATTATGGCATGTCCACTTGAAGGGACATCTACATAATAATTATTATATTGAATTGTTGTTTTGGTACTTATTATTGTTTTACTCATTGTTGACGGGCTATGATTAATAAATTTTGCGTTATTTTTATTATTATTATTATT
This sequence comes from Taxus wallichiana var. yunnanensis, assembly GCA_018340775.1. Taxonomy (NCBI): domain Eukaryota; kingdom Viridiplantae; phylum Streptophyta; class Pinopsida; order Cupressales; family Taxaceae; genus Taxus; species Taxus wallichiana. The sequence goes on along the minus strand of CM031236.1, from coordinate 75,744,057 downwards.
AATAAATTTGTGTTATCTTTGTTAACGTGGTGATCATTATTATTCGTGCTTATTGTTATTCTACTTCATTTTAGGGTTTTATGACTTTTTTATTAAAACAAACAAAAATAAATAGATAAATAAATTTAAAAGGAATTAAAAATAAATAAATGAAAGCCCGTAAAAGGGGCGGATTAGGGAAAAATCCTTCCCTCATTTTTGAAAACGCAAGCCTGCAATGTGTTGGGCGGCTGGTTTGGGGGCACAGGGATTTGCACAAAATGAGTTTGTTGAAAAGGCCTTGGAAACTTTCAAGCAAATGCAGTTGATACGTGTAAAGCTAGGCTCCACAACCGTTTTAGCATCCTCCCAGGCCACAACACATACTGCATGGGCAAATCAAAGGACATTGGAGAGAGGGTTTTGACAGATGTTGTAGTCGCATATGCTTGGGTGGGCACCATTTCAGGTTTTGACCAAATGAAAGAACGAAACAGATCTCATGGGATGCGAGTTTTGCAGTGAACAGAAGTCATGGTTTCCTCACAAGACAGTCACGTTGTCCCCCGTATGCAGTAACTCTGACCCAATCAGTTTACATTTGCCAGCGAATCTCCAGCATGTGAAAAAAAAACGTGGTAGCTTGGAGCAAGGTATGAACAAAAGAATCTATTTTTTTTTGTAAGTGTCTTAGTTGTTATTTGTGAAAATGTGGAAGTGTTTTTAGGGCATGTGAACTGTTTGATAGAATGCCTCAAAGAAATGCGGTCTCATGGAGTGCCATGAGTGCAGGATATGCACAAAATGGATTTGTTAAAAAAGTGTTTGGACTATTTGACAGAATGCCTCAAAGAGATGTGGTCTTATGGAACATACCTTGACCTTGTAAGCTTCATTTTTGTTAATTAGCTTTTAGCCATGCAGGTTCAGTGCATGAGGGTTGTAAATACTTTGATGGCATGAGTGCCTCTTATAGAATCATGCCAAGAATTATTGCCTCACCTCTTCCAAGTGCAAGCTTTTGGACTGTTATGTTAGAACCATTAATTAATGCTTCCTATGCATTGTATTTGAAATTCGTTCCTCAGAGTATTCGTATGCACAAAAATGGATTTTGTTGAAAAGGTGTGTGATCTGTTGACATAGAAAATGTTGTCTCTTGGATTAGGATGACTACTTGAAAACACAAAATGGTTCTTTTCGATGAGACATGGGTGCACAATGAATGGCTTGGTTTGCACGTGACTACCTGGCATCATGTGGCAACAATGGTGGTCTCGATGGATCACGAGTGTAAACCGCTTGGAGCCCCTTGTACCTTTTTGCTCATCATTTCCAGGCATGGTTCTTCTTCCCTTACCTCTCATAATTCTCATGTTTTTAGTTCTCTTTTGTAACTAAATAGAATTTTAAATTATTAGGATTTTTAATACAGTTAAATGTCCCTTCAATTCGTTGCAAAACAATAAATTGTCATGTCGTAACTCACGAAGTCATTATAACTCGTCTACTTTAAACCATGAACTATCACCCTCACTTCGAGATGATTTAGAAAAATCTTACCCATCTTGATCACTCCAATATTGTTTTATCGACCAGACGAAACTTACTTTCCAGAAATAATGTTGACCAATTCCCTGTAAAAAAAAAAAAAAGAAAGAAGAAGTTAATTTTTTTGCATTTTTCAGAGACTCATTAAGTACCCTTCGTAACTCTGGAAACAAGATGTGAAGTTTCATTCGTGTACCTTGGTATACGAGGAGTCACCTCGACCTTTGGTTTGACCCGAAATGAACATATGACATCCTTTTGACGCTCTTATAGGAGCCTGTTACACTAGTTTACAGCAGTAGAAAGCTGTTAAATCTAGAAAGTTGGCTTTCGTTTTGAACCGCCATTTGAAACCTGGATGGAGAAATTACTTCCGTCTTCATAAACCTCTAGTGTTTATACTATAAAAATGCATGGAACATTCAGTATAGGAAAGATAAATTTTTGGGATAGTTTGGCGAAGCCATTTTGTAGGCCTCCGGTCACAGTTTGACGAGGTCAAACTGGACCAATTTCGTCTTGTCGCTCTAGAAAACTTGTCGCCATTTGAAAATGGTTTTCTAGTTCTTAGTCCCATTGACTCTGATGAATTCTCCTTATATAGGGGAACTAGTAGGAGATGTCTTGTTGTGTGCTCCTCCATTGAACGTCAGTTATGGATGTGGTTTTCGGGCCCTCGAGCTAACTTTTGTCATTTTATAACTAGGTGAACTACAACCAATGGCCCCGAAAACTAGCTAGCCAAACACAAACCGTTCACTTTTTCCCAATTCTATCAGTTGCTATGAATTCTTGGTATATCTGGGGACACGTAGAAAGTTAATCATGGTGTGTGTTCTCATCGGAAGATAACTTTTAGAAGTGGTTTCTTAGCCTCTGAGCCCATTTTGATCATTTGTAGCTAGTAAGAAAATGTAAAAATAGGAAGCTGCAGGACCCTCGTAGGGTTGCCAAATCACCCTGGAAACTTTTAACACATGTAAATAACTGTTTAAAACACTATAATGTAACTTGTTGTGTGCATTAGAACTTTTGACAAAACAATGTTTTCTCTCTCTACCCTTCTCTTTCTCTCTCCTAGGTTACAAAAAGCAAAATGAAATGTAATGAATACATGTCTCTAAACCTTTTTATTTCGATTGCAAATTGTAATTTTTATCTTATGTAAATGGGAAACTGAAAAATGATAATTATGATTGATTAGGGTGGATGCCATGCCAGTGAATTATCATTGATATCATGCTCACGTGGTTTTTGCAGGATGAAAGAATGATGACGTAAAGGCGTTGAGTAATTCTTTGTTTATTTTTGGTAATATATTGAAAGACTTATTGTGGAAATTGGTAGTATGTAAAATTCGTTAGATTATTAAGTGCTCGAGAAATTGGTATTTCTTTCATGGATGTTATTTTTATCCCAAAAATTTGTTACGGTAAAAGTGGAATACAAATGTCAAAAGGAATTGAAATTGTTACCTTGTAGTGAACTTTCATTCCGCAATTATTGGTTTAATAATTGGTGTTGTGCATCTTACCTTGAAAATGTAATAAAGGAACCTAACCACAATAGTCAACCCTAGTTCAAAATTTGTATATATAACTAACCTGCAGATGTTAATCCCTTAGCGTAGAAAACTATGACCTTCAAACGAACCTTTACACTCGATGGAACATCCTAGTGTTAGGCAAATACGATCCCAAGAAAGGGGTTTATCATCCTAGTAGGTACATTTAGGGACATCGACATAAACCAGACATATAGGAGCAACACAGTCAAATAAATCTTCTGCATCGAATGAATTTCTTGTGGGATCTAGATGACATCATGGAGCTAGTGAAATAGTGGTTCTATCACTTAAAATTTTGTAAATGAATAGATCCTCTTAGCTATATGTACTATCTTTGGCTAGTGACATTATAGTGCTTTGATCTTTTATGGTGGGTTTATAGGGTAAATATGTTTTGAACCTTAGTCTAATCTATAATAGAGCGTAAAGCCCTAAGTGAAAATTGGAATTAAACGAAACCCTAGTTGACTAGGATGTTAACTTGTGGTTATAAAACCATAATCTAACTCCTTGTATACAAAATTGTTTTGAAAGATGTTGATTTTAGAGAACCTTAGAAACTGAATTCTTGTCTCATAATCCCTTGTTATGTCATTCTATGGCATTAAGGAATAAGGAATATTTCTTATGCGGAATCGTGCAATGCAGAGATATGGGTTCTTTGTGATCATAGGTCACTCGTGGTTCATGTGTAGTTTATAATGCTTCTAACCATGTACTTCCTTAAGATGTCAGACAAGTGCTTTTGTAACTCTTTTGTTGTAAAATGATGGTAATAATGCGACCATAATGTGATGTAAAAGTAAAGTATAGAAGAAAAAAATGAGATTTGAGGTTAGGGATACTGCCCCTCTTGGAGTCCTTATAACTTAATTAAATATCTTTATGTGTTTCAAAGAATATGTATTGCCTTGGTGTGATCAAACTTCGAGAAAACAAAAGATATATAAATATAAATGGAAGTCAATAAGTTATTAAACTTTATTAACTATGGTAGCGAAATAACTATTCCGTGATTGAAGGATGTGTTAGGAATTAGTATTCACATGGTTGTTAGTTTATTATAATTGGTTAGTATGTTTATATTGTTATAACAAATGTATAACAATATATTAGTACGGGAAGGTTATTGTTTTGTATACTTCCTATTTTATAGGAAGTTGTTCAACAACATTCCTGGCTATATAATAGCCATTGTATTAGCATGATGATATCAAGAAGAAATAATATTTGTGTTATTTTTATGATTGACTGAATTGAACTCTATATTTGGTATCAGAGCAGGTGAATCTGCTGACAGAAATTAGAGAGGATTGCTTCATGGAGTGTTAAAGATATTGAAGGGCTTCTCCAAATTTTTGGTTTCCCTGATAATGAGAGATCACGTTTGAGTGAAGAATAAAGTTTGTAGTTTGAGTTATTAGTGTATTGATTAAAGTTTTGAAGTTCTGAAATAATAGATACAGTCTACCATTTGAATCGGTACTAGTCTTCTACACACATCTCTCACCATCCGGGACATACAGACAATAGATTGTTCATTCATGGTGTTTTGTTCTATTAGCAGACAGAGAGCACAGATTTTTTGTAATTCGTTTAAACGTATATACTTCTGAGTACAATTGCTAACACGATTGGCGTATAGGAGAGGCACGATTTCTGCAGGCGTCTTACATTTCATTGAGGACTGCCAGTTCAATCATTTATTTATACATGTAGTTGTGCATTCATTAGACTGAGTAGATCAAAAGGGACAAGTATGGTAAAGGATGCGTCAAGTTAAAAAGGATATATATTTTCTCCTTACAATTGTGCAACGGATTTATTGCAATATACAGTTCTAATTACAATTATGCAGCGGATATCTTTGTGAGAATGTATGTAACACCCTGAAGCTGTTGTTACTTTCCCCGAGCATTCAAGTGTTGATATGTGATTTCTTTGTAAAAGGATGTGTTCCTTGATTGAGAAATCATGCTTGATATGTATTGTATCTTCTTTGCGAGATAGAAAATCTTTGGTCGAGTCGGAATATGATTAGACTCTTTTATTTTTTTCATTTTGTATCTGAGTTTAATCTGATCTCGGAATGAATCATAGAGTTATCCATCTATAAGACCTAGCCTTGGATCAGTGGAATTGATCCAAGTATTTCTTAAGTTTGTTCGTGATGAATTAAAATTGGCGTGACCTTGAACAGTTGCAAGGTCTAGAAGCATGAATAAGCTAGTCCGGAGTATAACTCAGGTTGATCATGTGAAATGGATTGGTTCCCGATATCGAAGTATATCTGGAAGGTCTCGATCGTGGACCAGGTAATAATTCGGTTTCATACAATTTTGTAGCCTAAAGCGGAACAGAGCTAACCCTGTTCAAGAATGCATGTTGTAGGTCTTTTTCTGAGTGTATGGAATGTAGACCTAACTGGAATTATTAATGTTAGTAACCTAAAACTAAACCTAACCTAGGGGTTAGATTAGTGTTAATCTAACCTAGACCTAGGCTAAGAGCTAATGTCCTAAGTTAGTATCTATGTTCTATGAAGTTAGACTAGGTGTTATCCTAAATTCTAACCTAAGTTACTAACCTAACTATTGGGCAAGGATTATGGGGACCTATGGAGGGGATGCGAACCATGGGCGGCAGTTTCTATGTTATTTAATGCAAAGGATAAGTATGAAGGATAGGTATTGGCGGAGGTTTTAGAAACGGCTAACTGAGCCGACGTGGCAGGTCGCCAAAACTGAAAATGGTCTTGAAATTCTATTTGTCTATCGCCAACTTTGGCGGTCGGTGGCAGTGGAGTTTGAGCGGGAAATTTGGAGTAAATGCAATTAATGAGCTCGGTAGTCGAGCTCGGAATTCGTGAGAAGGCATGCAAATTGGAAAGTTGTTGTTTTGTTTGGCTTATCGCGAATTTCGGTTTTCCTTCTGCCTGTTCACTGGTTCTTCGCACCAGTCTTCTTTGTGTTGCATGGCGAGTATGAGCGTATCTAGCTCTTTTCTCTGGCAAGGAAAATATATATGTCATGGAGATAGCAAAATTTTGTTGGTCGCTCTAACTTGGAAAAGGAAAAGGAAGTCCGAGCTCTTTCAGTGGTCTGCTTCGGAAATTTGAGCAAATATCCAGGCATGTTAGGCCCTAACTTTTAAATATCTTGCTCTTCTTCAAGTGATTTCATTAGAACAACTCTGTTCAAATGATTTATGGTAATAGAGGATTTTCTTTGGATGTCTTGTGTGATTTTGACACTGTATCTTCATGCTGGTTCGATTTTTCATTTATCCCTTGATGGGTGTTTATTAAATTCGAACTGTGGCTTTATTTCTTTGTGTTTTGCATTCTGGCTTAAATATGTGAAATATATGAAAGGAATGTATGCTCGGCCTGCTCGGCGAGAGCCCATAAATTATTCTTGTGATGGGTACAGGCCACTGTTATGCTTGTCGATTTTGTCGTCGATGCATGTTGTGAATACTTGTTGGAAGGGAAACTGCTGGACATTTGTTTGATTATTCAGTTTTAAAAGAACCTTGTAAGCTCTGTCGTGGTTATTGATGGGGTGGTTATTGATACTTGTTGGGTTTCGTTTTGTCTTTTAAAGTTGTTTGGGAAGAGGTAACTATTGTGTTACAGTAGTCATTACGACCCTGTGGAAGTTGTTTTTCCTTTTATTGTGGTAATGGGATTCAACCCGTTGACAGTATACAATATGGATATATGTATTTTATTTGAACGACTCTGTAGAGTCCATTAAATGATTCGTATAAATTGGGCCACTGTGGAAGATATATATATATATATATTTGAATGTTGGAAATTGCTTTGTCTGAGTCTTGTTGGAGTAACAGGTAAGGCGACTTCTGTTATTTGGTAATGAATACTTTCGTTTTACAAGGAATTTGTGGTTCAGACTCAGTTGGGCATTTAAATATGTATTCCACTCTATGTAAGCTTGGAGCAAATATAGTTATACGGGCTCCGTTGGATTTCTTGTTACTAAATCATTATATAGCTTTTGTATAAACCTGATTTTAAAGGCTTGCCAATGTTCAGTACAGATGGAATCATCATCTTCTATGTATTTTGTTTATCGTTGTTGGGACTCGAGTTGAATTCTTGATAGATAACCAGTGTAATCGCTTCAAATTATAACTGTTGGGTTTACTTTGTTTTTGACTTGTTGGGTTCTGTGAGTATGGGAAGATATCTTGTATGTCGGCTTCTGGATAAGCTAAACTGTGAATACTGTTTATGGACTTAGTTTTAATTCCTCGAATGGTAATCTATGTCACTGTTTTCCGTATAAGCCTGAGTATGAACATGTAATGTTCTTGGCTTTGTTGGTTTTCTTTAATTAAGCTTGATAACATGAATTATGGCCTTTTAAGTAGGTCGTGAATACCATACTTTCAACTCTGATTGCATTCAGGGGTGATTACGTTATATTATGTTATGTTTTCCTTCTGATTACATTCCAGTTTGATGTGGCTGTGCATGCTGCTTGGATTTCGTTTAAAAATCCCTTCGCATAGTCGTAGGGAAATGTCATTGCTTAAATGATCATGAGTCTTTGGTTGACTGCGATAACAAAGGAGTTCTTTTGATTTCGACCTTGTGTCTAAAATCCTTTCAGTGCTAATCTTCTTTCCTATCTGTCACTTTTGCAAGGTCATACTGAGTCCGCTTGGTAGATAGACACCGTGTTTGGAAAGAGGGTTACTGTACTGTAGTTGCTTTACTTTAAGTTTTAATAGAACAGAGTGCTGTTGATGGACTCGACTGATTTATTTGCATGAGTATTAAGTGAATGCCTTGCTTTTGGAAAGATGGTACAGTCATGAGCTAATTCAGAGGGAAACATGTACAATTTGTTTATTTCTCTTCTGATATAAAGTATAGGTTGAAATAATTGTTTATCTAACCTTTGGAATTGTTCTATCATGCTGATGGAATCATGATAGGTTATTTTTGTATTATGTTGAATATATAATCCATCTGATGTTGCTGTCCTTGGGATTCAGATGGATAGTTGGTTAGATGCATTTGTCTTCTTGATCACTAACGTTTTAATGATTTGATTTCATTTAAACAGGGTGTTTAATGAAAACAATTGATGTTTTGCAATTGTTTTAAAGGTTAGTGCTTATCATGCTCAGTTCATCGAACTGACCCATGTTGACTATTTTTGCAGATGGTTGCCGTAAGTGGTAAAAGCATGCAGATCTGATAGGATAATCAGATTGTTTAAATTTGATTTTAAGTAGAATTTCAGATAGATTCTCTAAAATGTATTATATGAGGAAAGATGTCCTTTTTCCATTGAGCATTGTATTAAGTATGCTGATTGTACAAAATGTATCTGTATAGATCTGAAAAGAATGGAAATAAGTATTTGCTACGTATGTGTTGTATTCTTGTTCTGATTGTTGACCTTCTTCGGTTCATATACCGGAGGGGCATTGTTATCATTGTATGAATTGGAGACTTTGTGATTGTCAATGAAAGTTACAAGAATATGTGATTGAATTTTATGAGTGTTTAGTAGTTCTAATTTGTTCTATCGAAAGCAAAATTGAAATTTAGGTAATGTCTTTTTTGGAAGATAGGGTTAAAATATACCTAAACAGTAACGCTAAACAAATTGAATTAAATTATTAATCCCTAGTCCCGATTATGACAGGACAACATTTAATTGGATTCGAATCATTTATATTTGATGCTAATAAGTATGATATAAATTCAGTTATGAGAACTGATATAAATCTAATGGGGTTCAGATGGCTATCTCGTGAGAAATTTATGAGATATTGACCAATTCCGTTGTTTTAGAATTATGTATATTCTATGAACTCCTTGATGAGACCTTGGCCTTGATAACTCCTCCTCGAATAATGGGTTTTATTGAGAAAGATCATACTTGGATGAGGAATCCCAGGTTTGGGAAAGGCTAACCTTAAGGGAACGTCTTTAATGTAATTTAAACTCAATGTGCGTAACGCATATTAATAAGTAGATCTTTTCGAGGCGGATTTAAAGGTTGATGGCACAAGTCAAGCTGGAGGATGTACCTCCAGAATATTAGGATCTTCTCAAAGTTACAACAATGCAGGTGACTTATGATGACACCCTTTGCATTGATCACTAAGATTTACACTTTGATCTCGAACGAGTTACTCAGGGACCGATTAGGAATGTGGTCACGTTATAAGGCTGCCTAGGAGATTCGGGGTATCTTGACACACTGGTTTAACTAGGGTTGAACCAGTATGTCATCATATCCCTAATCCTCGTGGGCATCCATATAACATTATCACCTTGTTAATCTATCTCCGAGTGATTAAGTTGAGATAGGAAGGACTGACAGAAGTCGGTATAAGACATTCTACATAACATAAGAATGGGGTGAAGGGCGTATTCCAGATTGACGAGTATGCCGTTAAGGAATACGAGACATAAATAGTATGTTTCAAATCTTTGGCCAAAGTATCGCAAGCTGCTGATTGCGTTGTCCTAATTCACCTAGTCTAAGGGATGAGATGCCGATGAATAATGGTAACAATTATTCAGTTAGGTTCCTTGGACAGAGCATTCTGAATCCCAGAATAGGGAAGAGAACCGCAAGAGTGAAGTGTTAAATAAAAACGCCAACTCTTATTACTCATGAATAGATCGGTAGATTACCGAGTCATGGAATGAATAGATTGGAGGTACTCCGAGTCATTACAGCTGCATATGGTTGTCTGTTATATGAATGGTTATTTGATTTGTGAGTTCTAAATTATGTATTTAGAACCAGGATGCAATTTTCAAACAAAAAAAAAAATTTCACTTGTTCTAAGGTATAAAATGAGGATGTTACATCTTGGTATCAGAGCTGAAGGTTGCAGCTCTTGGACCTATTGTGTCCATAATCTGATAAAAACCTGAATTTTCTTGTAACAGAAAATGGTTAGAACAAGGGGGAACGTTGCGAATAATGCTCCACCTGAAGGAGGGGTGGCAACAACCCAGAAACTTGATGAGATCCTTGCTGCCCTGTTGGACACAAGAGATCGTTTAGCTGTACTTGAGCAGCAGGCGATGGGGAATGAGGAGGATGAAGAAGCTGGAAATGACAATCAGCCACCTCCTGAGGACAACCCCAATATGGGTGTTGATGTTAATGCTGTAAATGCACCTGTCCAACCAGAAAACAAAAAGGCCAGATTGGCAGCAGAACTCACTAATGATATAAAAAGGATAAGCCCACCTAAGTATGATGGCACCACATTAGGAGATGGAGCTGAGAACTGGCTCAGCGAAATGGAGAAGTACTTTGCAATAAGGAACTTCTCAGAGGAAACCAAAGCTATTTGGGGAGCCTATCAGCTTTCCCATGAAGCATCTTCATGGTGGGATAGCCGTAAAGTGAACTAAACATTGATGAGACCAATATTACTTGGGATCAATTTAAAGGCTATTTTAGGCTAGCGTTGGCTGCCACAACTTTTCTATGATCAGAAAATGACAGAATTTCAGAACTTAGCTCAAGGGAAGCTAACAGTAACTGAATTCTGGGAGCGGTTTACAAAACTCCTCAAGTATGTACCGCAGTATCAAACTAACGAGAAGTTCAGAATACAGAAATTCATCATGGGATTGAATCCCGTGATAGGGGGAGAGGTCGATGTTCACAGTCCAACCACTATGGAAGGAGTTGTTGAAAAGGCCATAAGGCAGAACATAAATTAAAGGCTATTTCTGCTCATAAAGAGGAAGTGCGGAAGAAGACTGTAAACCCTTCTTCAACCTCTCTTGCACCTAGAAAAGGGCCATGGAAAAATTTTGGAAACAAGAGTAAGTTTCCAGGAGATAACAATAAGAAAGCAGTAGTAAATAAGCCTGCTGGAAATGTAAGGGATAATTTTGTTAAAAATTACAATAATGGGCAGAAGCCCTATGGAGGACAATGTGACAATTACAAGGCTGGAGGCAATTTTGAGCCTAAAAAGGGACCTGTAGGAGGCTGCTACAATTGTGGCAAGGACCACTATGCTAATCAATGCCCTTTGAAGAAGGATGATCGTAATCAGCAGCATAAGATACATGCTACAGTAGCAGACAAGCAAGCTGAAAAGCAAGTAACACCTATAGAAGTTCCGGGTAAGTTATTTGGCATACCTGTCACTATTCTTTTTGATACAGGAGCTACTGAATGTTTTATTTCTAATAAACTTGCTTCTAAACTTAAAAGAAAAGCTGGAAAAATGGATAAATCTTGGACTGTACAGTATGGTAATAACTCTGTTCATACAGTGAGTATGTGTCTTTTTGGGGCAGTCCTTGACTTACCTAACTTTTCCACGGAAGTTGATCTCTATGTTACACCTTTAGGATCGTATGACATTATCATTGGTGTCAATTGGTTAGCTGACCATAAGGCAAAGGTAGATTGCTATGAAAAGAACATAAAGTGTTTAGATGATCAGCTGGAAACAGCAGAGATTCAAGGGGTGAAACGGGAAATTTCAGTTAGAAAACTGTCAGCTATGCAGCTTAAAAAGGCTAAGAATAAAGGATGTACTCTTTATGCGGTAAAGATATCTGAATCTTCAGAAGAAGATGGTGATTACATGAAGCAAATTCCTCTGTTACAAAGTTTCAGGGATGTTTTTCCTGAAGAATTACCAGGGTTACCACCCAAGAGAGAATTTGACTTCACCATTGAAATCAAACGGGAAACTGAACCTATTTCCAAAGCACCTTATAGGATGACTACTACAGAGTTAGTCGAGCTTAAGGCATAGTTGCATGAACTTTTGACAAAAGGTTTGATTAGACCAAGTGTTTCACCTTGGGGAGTGCCCTGTGATATTTGTGAAAAAGAAGGATGGAACACTTAGGCTGTGTATTGATTATCGGATGTTGAATAAAGCAACAATCAAGAACCGATATCCACTTCCAAGGATCGACAATCTATTTGATCGATGCGTGGAGCAAAGTGGTTTATTCTAAGATAGATCTTGATCCGGTTATCATCGATTAAGGATTAAAGAAGAAGACATTCATAAAAGCGCTTCCGAACAAGGTACGGACATTATGAATTCACGGTTCTACCCTTTGGATTAACTAATGCACCCGTAGCCTTTATGAACTTAATGAATAATATTTTTCAAGAATATCTGGACAAGTTTGTACTTGTATTCTTGGACGATATTCTCATTTATTCTAAAAGCGTTGAGGAGCACAATGAGCATTTGAAGATAGTTTTGGAAATTCTGAGAAAAAGAAGGTTGTATGGTAAGTTATCCAAATGTTCTTTCTTTGATTCAGAAGTTCACTATTTGGGTCATGTCATAAGTAAAGAAGGAATTGCTGTAGATCCTTCAAAAATAGTGGCAATAACTGAGTGGCCTACGCCAAAGAATGTGCATGAAGTAAGAAGCTTCATGGGTCTTGCAGGTTACTATAGAAAATTTGTAAAGGACTTTTCTAAGGTAGCTGCACCAATAACTTCATTGCAGAAGAAGGATAAGAAATTCTTATGGAACGACAAGTGCGAAGCGGCTTTCAGAAGTCTGAAAGACCAGTTGACTTCTGCACCTATATTATTTGCTGTCTACAAGACCCTAATGGGAATTTTCTTGTTGTAGCGGATGCTTTAGGGAAGGCCTTGGAGGTTTTTGCTACAAAATGATCAAGTCATTGCATATGAAAGTAGAAAACTCAAGTTACATGAGCTGAACTATGCCCCTCATGATTTGGAGCTTGCTTGCCATTGTTCATGCACTTCAAGTCTGAGACACTATTTACTTGGGAAACCTTTTGAGTTGGCCCGATCACTTAGGGCTGAAATATATTTTTACTCAGCCTAATCTGAATGCCAGACAGAGAAGGTGGTTAGAATTTTTATCACAATATGACTTTGATATTAGTTATATCAAAGGGAAGGAGAATAGAGTAGCTGATGCTCTAAGTCGAAGGAGGCACATTTCTGCTCTTATAACATTAAGAACTCGATTGAGGAGGAGGTAAAGAGTGCCTCAGAATCTGATAATTACTTTCTGCAGGTGAAGGCAGCGCTTGCTGCAGAACCAAAGGATGAAAGGTATAAAGGTTTTCATTTTGATAATGAAGGAATCTTGCGTTATGAAAACAGGTATATGTACACTATCTTTGAGCGACTGAGGAAGAAGTTGTTAGTGGAATTTCATAATTCACCTTTCTCTGGACACCGGGTATCACAAAGATGCTTGCTGATCTGAAACAGCAATACTTTTGGAAAGGTATGAAAAAGGATGTCATAAATTTTGTGACCCATTGTTTGGAGTGTGTCGGCGGGTTAAAGGCGAACACATGCACCTTGATCTGGTGTTATATCCTCATAGCATACCGCTTGATACAAATGGCAAGTAATAACCATGGATTTTGTACAAGGATTACCCATGTCTAGGAATAAACATGATGTTATCTGGTAGTTGTAGATAAACCCGACTAAGGTAGCTCATTTCATCATTTGGAAATCTAAAGGATGATTCACCGGTCTTGGCCAAAAAGATTTGTATACGAAATTTTCAGATTGCATGGTATACTAGAGTTGATTATATCGAGACGGGGATCAAGAATGACGTCAAGGTTTTGGCAAACGCTTAACGCAGCTCTTGGAACAAAGCTAAACTTCAGTTCGCATATCATCCGAAACGGATGGACAAACCGAAAGGGTAAATCAAGTGTTGGAGGACATGTTGCGGATGTATTGTATGGATCAACGGTATAAATGGGAAGAGTATCTTCCATTAGTTGATTTTACATACAACAAAACTTATCATTCATCTCTCAAAATGGCACCCTTTGAAGCACTTTATGGAAGAAAGTGTAGAACTCTTGTTAGTTGGGACAGTGTTGAGGATAGAGTGGTAATTGGACCGAGAGATTCTCACGAAATGGGCAGCAAGTTAAGCTGATTCGTGAAAGATTAAAGGAAGCAGCGGATAGGCAGAAGAGCTATGTTGACCTTAAGCGGGTTGATAGAAGGTTTGAGCTTGGTGAGAAGGTTTTTCTTCGTGTTAAACCCAGAAAGAGTTCTATAACTTTTGGCAAGGCTGCCAAGTTGTCACCTCGATTCGTGGGACCTTTCAAAATTGTCGAAATAATCAATCCTGTAGCTTATCGTTTAGCATTACCACCTGCTTTATCTCGCATGCATGATGTTTTCCATATTTCTTTGCTTAAGAAATACGTTTCAGATCTGTCACATGTTTTAAATTGGAATTCCTTGCAGGTCCAAGACCCAGGAATAATCGTGGTTAAACCCACACGAGTCTTTGAAACTCGCCATGATTGCATTTAAGAAATCGTGAGATACACAATGTAAGGTCCAGTGGGACCAGTTTAACGAAGAAAGTGCAACTTGGGAAAATCTGGAAGAGATGAAAACTGCTTTTCCTTCTCTTTTTCAACAGAATGAAATCTGTTAACAAAACATTCTTTAATGAACTTATTTTTTTATAAGTATTTATGAAAGCCAGATGAAGGCAAACATTATTCAGGTTGAATAAAATGTGTTGTGACATTGATTTCTGGAACTATTCAAGTTGGAAAATAGTCGCATTGATTTGTGAACTAATAAATTGATTGACCTGAAGGTTAATCGAATATGTAATCATCGGGACGATGAATCTTTTTAGGAGGGAAGCATGTAACACCACTGAAGCTGTTGTTACTTTCCCGAGCATACAAGTGTTGATATGTGATTTCTTTGTAAAAGGATGTGTTCCTTGATTGAGAAATCATGCTTGATATATCTTGTATCTTCTTTGCAGATTGCAGATCTTTGACTGAGTCGGAATATGATTGGACTCTTTTATTTCTTTCATTTTGTATCTGAGTTTAATCTGATCTCGGAATGAATCATAGAGTTATCCATCTATAAGACCTAGCCTTGGATCAGTGGAATTGATCCAAGTATTGCTTTAAGTTTGTTCGTGATGAATTAAAATTACAGACCTTGAACAGGTTGCAAGGTCTAGAAGCATTGAATAAGCTAGTCCGGAGTATAACTCAGGTTGATCATGTGAAATGGATTGGTTCCCGATATCGAAGTATATCTGGAAGGTCTCGATCGTGGACCAGGTAATAATTCGGTTTCATACAATTTTGTAGCCTAAAGGCAGAACAGGAGCTAACCCTGTTCAAGAATGCATGTTGTAGGTCTTTTTCTGAGTGTACGGAATGTAGACCTAACTGGAATTATTAATGTTAGTAACCTAAAACTAAACCTAACCTAGGGGTTAGATTAGTGTTAATCTAACCTAGACCTAGGCTAAGAGCTAATGTCCTAAGTTAGTATCTATGTTCTATGAAGTTAGACTAGGTGTTATCCTAAATTCTAACCTAAGTTACTAACCTAACTATTGGGCAAGGATTATGGGGACCTATGGAGGGGATGCGAACCATGGGCGGCAGTTTCTATGTTATTTAATGCAAAGGATAAGTATGAAGGACAGGTATTGGCGGAGGTTTTAGAAACGGCTAACTGAGCCGACGTGGTAGGTCGCCAAAACTGAAAATGGTCTTGAAATTCTATTTGTCTATCGCCAACTTTGGCGGTCGGTGGCAGTGGAGTTTGAGCGGGAAATTTGGAGTAAATGCAATTAATGAGCTCGGTAGTCGAGCTCGGAATTCGCGAGAAGGCATGCAAATTGGAAAGTTGTTGTTTTGTTTGGCTTATCACAAATTTCGGTTTTCCTTCGCTCGCATTCACTTTGGTTCTTCTTTTGATCTTCTTTGTGTTGCATGGCGAGTATGAGCGTATCTAGCTCTTTTCTCGCAGCAAGGAAAATATATATGTCATGGAGATAGTGAAATTTTGTTGGTCGCTCTAACTTGGAAAAGGAAAAGAAAGTCAGAGCTCTTTCAAAGTGATGCTTCGGAAATTTGAGCAAATACCCGGGCATGTTAGGCCCTAACTTTTAAATATCTTGCTCTTCTTCAAATGATTTCATTAGAACAACTCTATTCAAATGATTTATGGTAATAGAGTATTTTCTTTGGATGTCTTGTGTGATTTTGACACTGTATCTTCATGCTGGTTCGATATTTCATTTATCCCTTGATGGGTGTTTATTAAATTCAAACTGTGGCTTTGTTTCTTTGTGTTTGCATTCTGGCTTAAATATGTGAAATATATGAAAGGAATGTATGCTCGGCTTTGCTCGGCGAGCCCATAAATTATTCTTGTGATGGGTACAGGCCACTGTTATGCTTGTCGATTTTGTCGTCGATGCATGTTGTGAATACTTGTTGGAAGGGAAACTGCTGGACATTTGTTTGATTATTCAGTTTTAAAAGAACCTTGTAAGCTCTGTCGTGGTTATTGATGGGGTGGTTATTGATACTTGTTGGGTTTCGTTTTGTCTTTTAAAGTTGTTTGGGAAGAGGTAACTACTGTGTTACAGTAGTCATTACGACCCTGTGGAAGTTGTTTTTCCTTTTTATTGTGGTAATGGGATTCAACCCGTTGACAGTATACAATATGGATATATGTATTTTATTTGAACGACTCTGTAGAGTCCATTAAATGATTCATATAAATTGGGCCACTGTGGAAGATATATATATATATATATATATTTGAATGTTGGAAATTGCTTTTTTACGAGTCTTGTTGGAGTACAGTAAGGCGACACATTATTTGGTAATGAATACTTTCGTTTTACAAGGAATTTGTGGTTCAGACTCAGTTGGGCATTTAAATATGTATTCCACTCTATGTAAGCTTGGAGCAAATATAGTTATACGGGCTCCGTTGGATTTCTTGTTACTAAATCATTATATAGCTTTTGTATAAACCTGATTTTAAAGGCTTGCCAATGTTGGCACGGATGGAATCATTATCTTCTATGTATTTTGTTTACTGTTGTTGGGACTCAGTTGAATTCTTGATAGATAAACAGTGTAACTGCTTCAAATTATAACTGTTGGGTTTACTTTGTTTTTGACTTGTTGGGTTCTGTGAGTATGGGAAGATATCTTGTATGTCGGCTTCTGGATAAGCTAAACTGTGAATACTGTTTATGGACTTAGTTTTAATTCCTCGAATGGTAATCTATGTCACTGTTTTCCGTATAAGCCTGAGTATGAACATGTAATGTTCTTGGCTTTGTTGGTTTTCTTTAATAAGCTTGACTTCATGAATTTTGGCTTCTATGAAGTAGGTCGTGAATACCATACTTTCAACTCTGGATGCGTTCAGAAGTGACTAAGTTATGTTATGTTATGTTTTCTTTCTGATTACATTCCAGTTTGATGTGGCTGTGCATGTTGCTTGGATTTCGTTTAAAAATCCCTTCGCATAGTCGTAGGGAAATGTCATTGCTTAAATGATCATGAGTCTTTGGTTGACTGCGATAACAAAGGAGATCTTTTGAATTCGACCTTGTGTCTAAAAGCCTTTCAGTGTTTATCTTCTTGTCTGTCGCTTCTTGCGCAAGGTCATACTGAGTCTGCTTGGTAGATAGACACCGTTGTTTGGCAAGAGGGTTACTGTACTGTAGTTGCTTTACTTTAAGTTTTAACAAAACAGAGTGCTGATTGAGGGACTCGACTGATTTATTTGCATGAGTATTAGGTGAATGCCTTGCTTTTGAAAAGATGGTACAGTCATGAGCTAATTCAGAGGGAAACATGTACAATTTGTTTATTTCTCTTCTGATATAAAGTATAGGTTGAAATAATTGTTTATCTAACCTTTGGAATTGTTCTATCATGCTGATGGAATCATGATAGGTTATTTTTGTATTATGTTGAATATATAATCCGTCTGATGTTGCTGTCCTTGGGATTCAGATGGATAGTTGGTTAGATGCATTTGTCTTCTTGATCACTAACGTTTTAATGATTTGATTTCATTTAAACAGGGTGTTTAATGAAAACAATTGATGTTTTGCAATTGTTTTAAAGGTTAGTGCTTATCATGCTCAGTTCATCGAACTGACCCATGTTGACTATTTTTGCAGATGGTTGCCGTAAGTGGTAAAAGCATGCAGATCTGATAGGATAATCAGATTGATTAAATTTGATTTTAAGTAGAATTTCAGATAGATTCTCTAAAATGTATTATATGAGGAAAGATGTCCTTTTTCCGTTGAGCATTGTATTAAGTATGCTGATTGTACAAAATGTATCTGTATAGATCTGAAAAGAATGGAAATAAGTATTTGCTACTTATGTGTTGTATTCTTATTCTGATTGTTGACCTTCTTCGGTTTATATACCGGAGGGGCATTGTTATCATTGTATAAATTGGAGACTTTGTGATTGTCAATGAAAGTTACAAGAATATGAGATTGAATTCTTATGAGTGTTTAGTAGTTCTAATTTGTTCTATCGAAAGCAAAATTGAAATTTAGGTAACTGTCTTTTTGGAAGATAGGGTTAAAATATACCTAAACAGAACGCTAAACAAATTGAATTAAATTATTAATCCCTAGTCCTGATTATGACAGGACAACATTTAATTGGATTCTGAATCATTTATATTTGATGCTAATAAGTATGATATAAATTCAGTTATGAGAACTGATATAAATCTAATGGGGTTCAGATGGCTATCTCATGAGAAATTTATGAGATATTGACCAATTCCGTTGTTTTAGAATTATGTATATTCTATGAACTCCTTGATGAGACCTTGGCCTTGATAACTCCTCTGAGTAATGGGTTTTATTGAGAAAGGTCATCCTAGGATGAGGAATCCAGGGATTGGGAAAGGCTAACCTTAAGGGAACGTCTTTAATGTAATTTAAACTCAATGTGCGTAACGCATATTAATAAGTAGATCTTTTCGAGGCAGATTTAAAGGTTGACGGCACAAGTCAACTGCAGGGTTGTACCTCGAGAAGATTAGGATCTTCTCAAAGTTACAACAATGCAGGTGACTTATGACGACACCCTTTGCATTGATCGCTAAGATTTACACTTTGATCTCGAACGAGTTACTCAGGGACCGATTAGGAATGTGGTCACGTTATAAGGCTGCCTAGGAGATTGGGGTATCTTGACACCTTTGGTTTAACTAGGGTTGAACCAAGTATGTCATCATATCCCTAATCCTCGTGGGCATCCATATAACATTATCACCTTGTTAATCTATCTCCGAGTGATTAAGTTGAGATAGGAAGGACTGACAGAAGTCGGTATAAGACATTCTACATAACATAAGAATGGGGTGAAGGGCGTATTCAGTTGGCGAGTATATGCCGTTAAGTAATACGAGACATAAACAGTATGTTTCAAATCTTTGGCCAAAGTATCGCAAGCTCTTGATTGCGTTGTCCTAATTCACCTAGTCTAAGGGATGAGATGTCGATGAATAATGGTAGCAATTATTCGGTTAGGTTCCTTGGGAGATTATTCGAATCCCGGAATAGAGAAGAGAACCGCAAGAGTGAAGTGTTAAATAAAAACGCCAACTCTTATTACTCATGAATAGATCGGTAGATTTGAGTCATGGAATGAATAGATCGAAGGTACTCAGAGTCATTACATTTTAAGCTGCATATGGTTATCTGTTATATGAATGGTTATTTGATTTGTGAGTTCTAAATTATGTATTTAGAACAGGATGCAATTTTCAAAAAAATAAAAAATCACTTATTCTAAGGTATAAAATGAGGATGTTACAAATCTTGTCGAAGATCAACATAGGAAGATATGGTTTGAAAATAAGATTTGTTTTGATTACAATACTATAAAAAATCTGATTGTGGATTGGTGCGGTGTGCCCATCTTAAGCTCCTTCCAGCCAGTTGTCAAGCCGTTCACAGCTGTAGTCTCCACGTACCTGACACAGTGGACATTGCGACTTCCATCGGCATTTGTCAGCATATCAAATCGTATTATATGTATGCACAGTCGATCATCCATTGGGCAGGCCTGCGTATTGTTCAGAGTGAAGATATTTGGAGAATTATTCCAACCATACGCCGATTGCAAGGATCTTACCAAGATTGTGTAATGCCACGGTTGAAGGAGCTCGCTGGTCAGATGTCTTTATTGTAATTGTCATTAAGATAAGTGAGAAAGCCATTTATGTATTTAGGCTATGTTTAATAGTTGGTGGGATAATATTCATTAGTCATAGGTATTTATTGTTGTCTTAGAAACCCATGTATGTTATAGTCTCAGTGGTATAGTCTTTTTATTGCCAAAAGTATTAATTTGTCTATGTCAAATTGTTACGTTGAAAAAACAAAAGTTGTATTGTCAATATTGTTAAATTGTGTTTAGGTGAATAATAGGTAGTCAATGTCATATAGGTGATTTTAGGTTTTTTAATAGTCATTTTCTAAATCTTATGTCATATAAAGTCAAAATTGTTGTTTTTAAATTTGTGAATTGTCGTCAAAAGTCGTATAATTGTAAAAAAGTCCAAAAACTTGTTAAAAAATAAAAAATAAAATTTTTCCCGCATTTCAAATTTGGACGCATTTTCACTTGTACGTGACGTCCAAATTATTGAAGGTATTTTGAACTTCATGACCACATCCGGCTGAACTAGCAGCATGAAGATGGAGGAAGGAGGCATCGGAGGAAGGAGGTCGAACAGCGACCTCTCGTCAGTCACCAACGATGGGGCTGCACAGAATGATTTGGTGGCATAGGTGTGCAGTGTGAGTACTTGTTTTTGAGTTTTGCAGTGTTCCAGATTCAGTTGTGTGGTGTGAATTTCAGCTTGGTGTGATTCTTTTTCAGAGTTCCTGTTTTGTTTGGTATTTGATGGATGTTGGAAAGAAAGTTGTGTTGGAGCACAGATGACTGTCAGTGATCCTCTGACTGACTTGGTCCTCTGACTGCCGTACTTCGTTGGAAGATGGTCAGCTAGGAGAATACGTTCACTAGCATTAGTGACCATGTGCAGCAAGACCTAACTAGCAAGATCCATTCAGGAGTATGTTCTTCGATGCAGTTTGCTTCTCAGTATCTATATGAGTGGAATTTCACATTGTGGGGGGGAATACATACCAATGTTCCATTCCCATTCTGCACCCAAAATGACTTAGTCAAGGAAAGCTTCTAGTAGCGATGGCGTTTTCTATCTTTATTCGAGATCGAGTGGCATTATCAATGAGCGAGAGACTACAATTAAGAACATTACGATTCTTATAGGAAGTAATGTGAAATTTTTTCAGTATATCTTCTATTGTGTAGTTTTGTGATATGCAAGTTGTGTTTCCTACATAATTCCCTAATGTATAAGCATAGTGGTGAACAGTAGCACCAGAGTAAGTCAGTTCATGCATCTTGAAAGGGTTTGTGGGAGAATCCAGAAAACCACATGAGGTGGAAAGTTGATGAGGTTCCTGTCACTTTAAGGTCTGTGGTAAGCCTATTTGAAACCATGGAAGGAGAGAGCATTTCTTTTGGATCAAGGTCATGAGTCAGAGTTGGACATGCCACGGGGTGAGCATCTTTGCGGTTGAGTGTGCGGATGTTTTTCTACCATGTAAACACTAAGGGGGAATGTTAGGAATTAGTATTCACATGGTTAGTTTATTATAATTGGTTAGTATGTTTATATTGTTATAAAAATGTATAACAATATATTAGTACGGAAGGTTATTGTTTTTTATACTCCTATTTTATAGGAAGTTGTTCAACAACATTCCTAGCTATATAATAGCCATTTTATTAGCATGATGATATATCAAGAAGAAATAATATTTTGTTATTTTTATGATTGATTGAATTGAACTCTATAGGATGTTCTTGGGAAAAAGCTATCTCGAATCTATGTCTTCCTAAACTCCAAGATTTCACCTTGACATCACGTAAATTCACTTGTGTAGCAAGGGTAAATTTTAAAACATGGAATAAGCATTTTGGGAAGCATAATCTTAACATAAGAATTCGAGAGTTATAATTTTGTATGAAATTTGAAATATGGAAAATACTTATGTAAGTTATGAAGATTGGCATAAGGGTAAAGAGCAAAATTAACTGGTTGAACAATAAGCGAAATGTGAAATGAATTTTCAGAACATGTAGGTGGAAAAAGGGAGAAAATTATGCTTACATAATAATGTTCTTAGAATGTTAATCATAACTAAGATGTAATTAAAGAAATGATGTGTTGTGGGATTCACCGTCCTGAAGTCATGTTTCTTGTGGTTGGGTCATTGCTAGTAACCGTTCATTGGGAAAAATGTGGCATCGACATGCCTATGTCATTTTCATGTGTCTATGTGAGTCGATGACTTATGTGGTTGTCGTATGCGAGTCAAGTTTTATGCTCAGAGCCCTTGTTGTGTTGTGTGTAGTGAGCAATGTAAGTCAAAAAAAAAAATTATCCTAGTATTTTAATGTTGTAATTGTGTGTGTAAAGTGTGGGCACTACAAATGAAGGAATTTTTGGGCAACTTTCATATCGATAACAATTCATAACCAAATCCTTAGAATGGTTATAAAAAAAAAAAACAAGTATCACAAATAATTGTGAATTTTATATGATGTCATACCTAATTTATAATATTGCATGCCATAAGAGTTTCTTGGGTCTCCCACAAGTAGTAAGTTTTAAATATCACAAGGTATATGATGTTTATCCCAAGTGAACTTGGATAACTAGAAGAAGAATTTTAGAAGGGTGAATGATGTATTCTTTACACCTATCATATGCCTCTTTAGGCCAAAGTGGGAACAATATAGACTATATGATGAGGCTAAAAGAGTGATACAAGAATATGGGTGCTATTTTATCTAGTTCAAATTCTTCACTTACATCAGGGCAAGTGGTTTTGAAGGTCACCCATTCATGTTGCCTAGGTACTTAGATGATAAATGGGTCCTCCTAGAACTTTTAAGGTAATTAGCATTACTAGACATTTTAATTTCAAGAAAACATAACACCAATGTTAAGTTTCTTGTCAAGATAGGAAGCTATTCATGCCCAACAATTACAAAAGCAAGAATTGTTAAGGGAGAGATGAACATGTATCAATTAGACAAATTTGAGCCAAGACCCAATTATGACATCAAATGGGCTGTAGGTTCTAAACATAAGCCTTAACTTGAATACTTTGAATGAATTTTAGGGATGAGGAGGAATTTAGATTGAGGGATATCTCTAGGATGACTCTCGGGAAGATAATTGACTTTAAGATTGCAATTGTCCCTTGGGGCTAAATGATTATAAGAAAATAGTGAGAAATTATTATCATGATAAAAACATTATTCATTTCTAATTGCACCTTTAGATTGGGATGAAGTGGAATCAATTAGTTTACATGATAGGATAGCTAATGTAATGAGGAGAACATTATCCTAGTTGAAATTGAAAGGTATGGACTTGTCTCTCCAAAATAAAAAAGTGCTAAATGAGTTCAGAAATTTGACAAACTTGGAGGGAGACATCCCTCCTTTGAATAAGGAGTTGAAAAAATAGATCCATTAGGTGGAAAGACTCCTCAATTTCCACCAAAATAGTAACTTTAGGCATTATTGATGAGTGTTTCACTAGCAGGACTACCACTTCCATGTCAGTTTTAACCCAAAAGGCTGAAGGGATGCTTTTAAAAGAAATGCAAGATGCCCCTATAACTAAATCAATTCCACTATAGACCAAAGGGTTATGTTCTTCAAAACCTAGGACTCTAATGGTGACTCTAATAGAGTCATCTAGTGTATCCAAAAAGATTAATGGGAGCTTGCCAAGTATTGATCCTCAGTTTGTGAAAAAGGGTGATTAAGAAAAGGAAGGAGATGAGATCAAATATTTTTAGAGGGTTGTAAAGAAAGATAAGGTGATACCCCCATTATAAGAGGACACTAAAGTTATAAAGATGAAAAGTATCTCAGCCATTAAAGATCGTGTTCCTAAAAGTAAGGAGCTAGAAATGGTTAGCTCGATTCTATTAACTGAATCTCAACAAAATGTTATTGCAAGAGTGGAAAAATAGGTTGCTTTACATCACCACTTAGTACAAGTGAATCATCAATAATGAAAGAATCTACAGATTGTAACTCCATTTCCTATAGGGATAGTATCGGGTTTGGTTATGGAGCAAATAATTCATGATTCTCCCCAAATACTCAACAAATAAAGATCATGTAAGAACAAGGTCCAAAAATATTTTAATTGAGAAGGAACGATGCTGCCAAAACCATACCCATTCAATAATAAGTGAATGAACCAATTGAAGTGGTGGATGTAGAATCATTTGAGGAGACTCCTACACTTGAAATTTCAGGTTTAACGGTTGAAGTACCTACAAGTGGAGTATGATAATGTTTCTCAAATGAAAATTCAGATGGAATAAACTCCTAAACGCCAATTTTGAATCGGATGTTCGGGTTCAAAGTGTTCAAGTTGAAAGTACAATACCATCAAGAGAAGAGGAACCAGTAATTCAAAAGCTTACAAGTGAACCATCCATAGAGGTTATTATCTCCATTAAACATCAACCTCAGAAAGAAGAATATAGTGCAAAGGTTGATAAACCACCTAAAAGTGAAAACCCTACCAAATAAGTTTTGATGTAAACTATAGAAAGCAGTTGTTAATCTAGTAGAGACCAACACCAAGAAGAAGGATATACTAATTGATGACAAATTTCATGGATTAGTGATTGGGTCTCGGCCTATAGAAAAAAATGATAAGGAATTATAGGTGGAGGCATTACATGTAGAGCCAAAGGAGCAAACAAAGGAAATTGAATATAAAGGGTTCAGATCGCTTTGCCGGAACAACGTGACAAGTGCCCCGATGATGATACAGAGTCTCTCTGGCAAAATGTTCGGGATCAGAAAAATCTCTCCAAGTATGCGTTAACATCCCACATGCCCCGCTTAGCGCGTGCCTTAGTTTTCTTTTTTTTTCCTCTTCTTTTAGCCCTTTTCTCTTTAAGTAATGAAACCGCCGCCCTGCCAGGCGGTGACCGTGCCACTGCCCACAGGCGGCGGTCCTAACCGCCGCCCTGCTCAGAGCGGCGGTCCTTTACGCATTTTCCAGAAGGCTGTTTTTACACGACTCACGTAAATTCAACGATTTACCTGCTTTCTTTTACTGCCATGAGCTTGCATTTATGGTTCTGGTTCCCTGGAATAGTGTTTTGCCTTTGTTTATTGTTTGAGAGTTCAGTTTGGTTTTGATCTTTGGGTGAATGCAATTCCTATAAATAGATTGCTTGTGCTCAAGCAAATGGCCCCAAAGTTTGCCTCTGGATTTCTTGTTGCAATAGGTTTAGTTTTCCTTTTTTAGAATGTTTAGTTTCTTTCAATACATGCTTAGTTAGCATTGTTTTGCAGTTGGTAAGCCACATATCCATCTTGTGCAAGTGTTGCCATTACTTCAGGCCCCTCATTCACTTCTCATCTTCTCATTTCAGTAGTTCAGTGCTTTTATTAGGATTTCTTAGTTTCTTTCAATACATGCTTAGTTAGCATTTTCCTTTTGTTAGAATCCAGTTTCTTTCAATACATGCTTAGTTAGCATTGTTTTACTGTTGGTAAGCCACAAATCCATCTTGTGCAAACAGTGTTGTTGTTTAGTTCACTGTCTTACTGTTGGTAAGCCACATATCCAGCTTGTGCAAACAGTGTTGTTGTTTTATCCAATCCATTGGAGTAGAATAGCTTAGGAAGCCATTAAAGTTGCAGGTTTTGCTCCTCAAACAGGATAGTTTCAGGTTCTGGACGCTTTATGTTGCATGACTCGCAATAAATCCCGCTAGGAATTGCATAAGCCAAGCTCTGTACTCTTGCGCTATCCCTCTCCTACTCGCATTGTATTCGGTGTGTATTTTGAGTTGCCTTTATCCCAATATCTACTTCTGTTGATGCTAGCATTACACGCTTTTCTGGATCCACGTGAACATGAAAGAACGAGGAGATCACACTGAGGGGACAAGATCACACACACCATCGGATTCGCCACTATTCTGCGGAATCCAGGTTCTAGCTTTCAAAGTTCTAGTTAGAATCATATCAAATAGAGTAGTTAATTGCTTCATTTCAGTAAATTCTATTCTCGATATTGCCCGGGGAAGAAGTGTGGGGATTGATAGTTTTACGAGAAACTATGATTCACTCCTCACTTCTGAGGTAGGATCGAGAATCTTGCAAATAGATTAGATAAGCTATTATTTAGAATAGATCTATAAATCACACAGGCAAATAACTACACTCGGTTATCTTGTTTGTTTTAAATTATTATTTAGTTGTCATTTCTAGATATTTTAATAGCTGCTTTCTTAAATTCATATAGTTCGTCAGAAAATACAAAAATAGAGAAATCATATATCGCTATAGATATATTGCAAATAGTTAACTTTCATTTTTCTACAATTCGTTTACATCATTGCTTTTGCATGACCATCACGGGACCTAGAGAGCCCAGGGAATACGTATTCGAGCCAATCGTGCCTCAGCCCAATCTCATCACGGCAATAACCGATATAGACCAGAACCTTAGAATACAAGTCTTCCAAACAACAACAGATTTACAACTGATCAGTTCTCAGTTGAGAGGGTTAAATATAGAAGACGACCAAGCATACACGTTTTGGTCAAATCAACCAAACTATAGATTACCCTAGGCAAACATTCACATGACTGTAGAAGGGTTCGAAAGAGAACAAACCTTTGGTTGTGATCCTTTAGTCCCACAGCCAGGTGTAGGAGACACTCTCACAGACATAGATACTAGTTTAAGGATCCAGGTTGCACGAACGCCTGTGAGATATTCTGAGAAGATCACACAGTTGTTGGTCCTAAACATAGAAGCTGAGAAAGCGTACGATTACTGGATATTAGGGATTAGGACTTGATTTCGTACATGACCATAGCAGGTCCACAACAACCAAGAGTCTACGGTTGTGATCCACAAATCCCACAGCCTAATGAATCCATAGGTCAATCAGATATAGACACTGGCCTACGCACACGTTAGTATTCAGATCTACTCCACTCCCACCCATCATCATCGAACAATTGTCCTTACTAGATATAGCGACTAACGAAGCTAGAGAATTCTGGACTAGGCAGAGAATCACCCGTAAAGTCAATTGTATTCACCATCCACCATATGACCTTATCTGGGGACGTACACGAAACTATCCCAGGTCATTTTCCACGTATTCCACAACCCATAGATCGAATCACGCCAGAGCTCGATATTGATTGGAGCCTTCGAGCAGTCATCCTTGCCGATCGATCTATCACACCAGTCCAAGTTAGAAGGGCCTTCTTTGCCTTAGATTCACAAATTCCATTAGTGCGTGTCGAAGACATTAGATTGCCTAACTAGTTTGTCTACATCCCACGCATATTCCATCCCCCTTTGGCTGTCTCTCGACCTCGGGACCTCGGAGGAGTCGGGTAGATTCCCACATGCTCGCTTGTCACGGAAGAGTTAATTGGTAGATTCCCACGCTCGTTTTTTACTTCATTAGCCTTCACATCAGCTTCACGTACAAAATTGGTGAACCCGACGTGAAACAAACAAGCTGTTTCACCTTCTAAAATACCTTAGAAGCCTTCATCTTCACCAACAAAATTGGTGAACCCGACGTGAAACAAACAACTGTTGTTTCACCAGAAGTTTCATCTCATTCTTTCACCTTCGCTCCTTCCATTATTCTGCGGGTATTCATATACCCCCGAATATGTCGGGATTCGATGCATGGCGAGACCCCTCTTGGGTCTTGAGGCATACTACGCCCAATGAGAATAGACAATCATCACCCTCACTCTCGGTATGGGGCGATAACTATTCAACTAATCGATTGTCAACACAAACCCAAGGACCGAGATATAGCTCGTCTTTTCAAACGGGGAGTTAGATCAACCCCTCAAACGCAACAACAAGCAGAGCCTTGAGCTCGAACAATATGGCGTTTGGAGAATCTGGTTCATCTCCTCAGATGCTACTTAGACCACAAATTAGTAGACAATCAGACCCATACCTAGTCTTAGATGATGAACAGTCAATACGTTATCCTAGGAGTGAACAACATTCTTGGGGTATGTACCCACCTATAGGAGGTTTACAAATACAACCCGAGATCTCTTTCAAGAAAATACCTCTATGCCACTTTGCATATAGGAAATACTCTCGGAGAAACTTGGCAAGATAATGATCAATTCATAGCAGGATATCACATGCCTATACAACACCAGGGTATACAACAAACGCCGCTAAGGCAAAGCACCGTGACTTCACCAAATGAAGTCATTTCAACGTTAGTAGAAAAAGTGAGAGGGTTAGAACTTGCTCAAGCAAGCCAAAATTCTCGGTTCATGCAAGTAGGAAGTTCCGATCCTCCATACCACCTGGCAAGTAGATCTCCTCACGGGAGTAGGCACGTTAGGCATGCCTCCTCGGTATCCACCAAACGCCAACAAGGCCCATCATCTCTAACACTATTCCTCCCGGTCTAGTATCAAACAATCCATTACTAGACAATACCCCGTCATACTTAAACATGTACTCCAAATCACCACAAGGAGATATGTTCTCCTCTCTCGGCATTTTTCTCAAACACAGGGACTTCCCTATGCCCCTGCCAATGCATACGCTGCGCCATATCAACAACCCATCCCACCATCACTCCCTCAGCAACCACCATCAATGGTCGAAACCTATGCGATAGGGACTTATTCAGAATATCTGAAAGAGCCCTTAGACTTCACCATATGAAGCGTCATGCTTCCAAGACCTCTTCCCGATTTACCCAAGTACAAAGGTGAGGGAGATCCAAATGCGCATATCAAAGCTTACGCTACAGCCATACGTGAATTACTCCCTTGGGATGGGGTTGTTGCTAAAATATTCCCCAAAACCTTGGAAGGCATTGCTCTCGATTGGTATTATAGAATACCTGAGGCTTCCATCCATTCATTTAAACAACTCGTATCAGAGTTCATTAAGGCATTCGACATGAACAAACTGTTGAGAACAGGAATCAGGGAATTCTTGCACATCAAACAAGAACACAATGAATCTGTCGCCCATTTCATCCAGAGGTGGCGTACAGTTCTTTATTCTTTAGCAAGTGCTCCAAACATGGATCAGATGGAACTATGTGATTTATTCCTTCATTCTCTCAGTAGAGAGGTGAAGGAAGAAGTCCATAAAAGTTCCCATTAAGAACTTACGATGAAGTACTTGAGAGCGCTCTTCGAATAGATCAAGCAGCGATAGATAGTGGTCGTAAGACATATGGAACAAACGGGAGGTTAATCACCCCCAATCAGAACACTGCAAATTATCCCACTACCACAAACATTAATCAAGGACCTAAAATCCTTAACAAAAATCGGGGTGTAACAACCGATGGAGTAACCGACCAGCCCAAGAAGGTAAATGTTGTCAATACTCCATCACAAACAAACAACCAACGAAACAACAACTTTACCCCGACAATCAACACAGTGGATTTTAACCATCCACAACAACAACAACGGTGAAATCCCATACAAGGGCCAAGCCAAAATTCAACTAGGTATCAAGACCAGAATTCAAACCAAAGACAACAAACGTAAAATTTTAATAGACAACGGTTTGATCAAAATTACGGGCCACAATACACATCAAACCAACAAACTAGGAATTACAATCCTAACTCATATTGTGGTTTCCACAAGATTCGAGGTCATGACACTAGAACGTGCCGTGATTATAATAAATTCATACAACACTTGCCAAATGAACAAAAACAACTGTTTATGGATATGTTCTTAGCGGATCCTACGTCACCAACGTCAAATACTTTTTCAGGGGCAGTTTCCCCTCAAAACGCACCCCTAAAGATCTTTAATGATCCACTCCCAAATCACGATAACAACAAACTAAATCCAACTGGGACAAACAAGGGTGCAATGACGGGAAACAATGATCATGAAGCCTCGACTTCACTAAACTCATCAGTTGCGCCACAATTAGGAAATCAGCCAAGACCCAAGATAGTCAGTTTGGTGGAGTTAGACACTGAATTACCCATCGAAGCTATAACAAGGACACGAGAATATTTCTCTCAGCCAAGTCCAAGCCACCTGCCAGAAACGGATAACATCCAACAAATCGTAGCAAAGCCAGTGGGTGCTTATGATTTAATTAATGATCTAACGAGAACCTTCTCGCATATCTCATTTTTAGACTTACTAAAGAACTCTCCTACCCACAGGGCTGCTCTTTTAGAAGCATTGGGTTTAGGTCATTTAATTAACATCACTCCACCTCCTGAAACACAAGTAAATCATGTAGATTTTGATATCCACCCTCCGGGGCAGCCGGACAAGGATGTCGAATTCATATTCGAAATAAGTAAAATGCCTACGAGATCTTTGAGATCGCACGCCGAGGTGATCCAGCCTTACACTTACAAGTATGGGTTTATAATAACTACGTAAAACGGGCAATGGTTGATGATGGGGCCAGCGGTTAACATAGTCCCCTTCTCTTTCCTCCAAAAACTAGGATATGGGGAAACAAACTGTTCCACCACTCGAAATACATTGAGAGGCTATGATAGCCTTAAAGCCACTTTGATAGGAACCATAATACTACCGGTCACCTTAGGACCCAAAACAATCCTGACTGAGTTTTATATTATAGATCGGGAAACTAATTATAATATGATCCTCGACCGACCATGGATACACCGAATGAAGGCAATCCCTTCTACTTTATTCCAAGAAGTAAGATTCCTGCATCTAGGAAAGGTATTTGTAGCCAAAGGTGATCCAAAACCTTTCGATATACACCTAGCCGACTTAAAGAAAAGACCAGGTGTGCACTCGGAATTTGAACTTCCAAAGCAAACCAACTTAATAAACCCACTGACGCAAAACCAGAGGAGAAGTTGGTACCTACGACGGATCTTGAAACTATCAGCATAGCCAAAACAACCCCAACCCCCAAAGATAAGGCTAACACTATAGAAACAGTGTCATTAGGGACTACTGCAAAAATCGTTGAGTTAATAGAACAAGATTTACCAATGTTCTTACCATTTGATTCAGTAGGCATAGGATATTCCCTAGGGGTTGGTTCTCTTCCAGCAGAGGATCTCTGCATGGTGGAAGTAGAGTGCGCAAACACAGTAAATACCCCAACATCTATATTCCCAGCTAAGTATTGGACTCTCCATTTTGATGGGGCTAAATGCCGTTATGGAGCAGGGGAAGGTATAATTCTTACTTCGCCTGAGGGAAAGTCATGCCATTTGCCTTTAAACTAAATTTTGAATGCACAAACAATGGCATTGAGTACGAAGCCCTCCTCCTTGGCCTCACCTTAGCCAAGAGAATTGGTGTTGACAACATCAGAGTCTTAGGAGACTCGCAATTAGTGGCAAACCAAGTTTTTGAGGTATATGAAACTAAAGCCGAACACTTGCAGCTTTACAAAAATGCCGTATTAGATTTAAGCAAGGCATTTAACTTCATATCCATTGAAGCAATCCCGCGAGAGAAAAATCTTCTCGCCGATTCAATAGCAACTTCAGCATCACGTTTTACTCCAAGCAATGAGTTAGAAGATACCCATTTCACGGTGTCCATTCGTGATGAACCATTGATAAAAACAATGACAAATCCCCTTGCAAGCGGAAGTGAATCTACCACCCCAGACCATGTTGATAATGATATGGCCACTTTGGAATACTTAAACGCCTATGCGGCATTACATCTCTCCTATCATATGCTAGATTTGTCCTTAATTCCACATTCGTCTTCCTATTTCGGAAATCCCATGATGAGTTTTCCCTCACAAATGGAACCTAGCATATACGCAGTAGAAAATGGGGATGATTTGGATTTACCCCCAGCACCGCCTGAGTTTGAAGAGGGTAACGCCTCTTTGATCGAAGAAACAATCGATGTCAACATCGGAACGGAAGATGAACCAAGAATTTTAAAACTAGGATCCTCGTTAACCCCAGAAGAAGTAGAAATACACACTCGGATCCTCAAAGAACATCAGAAGGTGTTTGCATTTAATTATAAGGAGATGACAGGAGTCGCACCCCACATTGCGGTGCACAACCTCGTCACTAAATCAGATGCAAAACCAGTTAAACAAAAATCGAGACCCATGAAACCCAAGGTAGCTCTCATGGTAAAGGAGGAGGTAATAAAACTCCTCCAGGTAGGATTTATCAAACCAGTTGACTATTCCCAATGGGTATCTAACATCGTTCCCGTTCTCAAGAAGAATGGAAAGATACGCATCTGCATAGATTTTCGAGACATCAACAAAGCATGTCCTAAGGACGACTTCCCATTACCATCCATAGATGTCATTGTTGATGCAACAGCTGGATTTGAACTTTTGTCTCTCATGGATGGATTCTCGGGATACAATCAAATCAGAATATCTGAGCAAGATCAAGCTAAAACTACGTTTATAACTCCTTGGGGAACCTATTGCTATGTTGTTATGCCATTCGGTCTCAAAAACACGGTGCTACGTACCAGCGAGCTATGACATACATATTTCATGATCTAATCCATAAAATCATGGAATCTTACGTTGACGACTTATTGGCTAAGGCCAAGAAGCGTTGTGACCATCCGGAAGTACTCCGCGTAATTCTTTCACGCCTAATAGAATACGGAGTCACGCTAAATCCAGAGAAATGCGTCTTTGGTGTAACAGGAGGGAAGCTCCTAGGTTATATCATATCGTCACGAGGGATAGATGTCGACCCAACCAAAATCCGGGCTGTCCTCGAAATGGTTCCACCTTCGAATGAATCTGGAGTCAGGTCATTCCTCGGAAAGCTGGGTGCAATCCGAAGATTCATCCCGGACTTAAGCTTCGCCGTTCATCCAATCAACAATTTACTCAAGAAAGACTATAGCATTGATTGGACCAAAGACTGCAATGAAGCTTTTGATGCAATTAAGCGTTTTTATTATCACCACCTACGCTAATGCCACCTAAGCTAGATCGCCCGTTAATTTTATATTCACGAGCTACCAATGTCTCGTTGGCTTGTATGTTGGCCCAAGAAGACGATGACAAGAGAGAACGTGTGATTTATTTCATTAGCCGAACACTACTCGACTATGAAACACGCTATACACAAGCAGAACGAGAATGCCTTGCCATAGTCTTTGCTACTAAACGCTTAAGACATTATATGTTGAACCAAGAAACAAGGGTCATGGTAAAAACGGACCATTTACGAACTTTCCTCACACAAGGGTCCTTGTCTAAAAAGGCTGGACGTTTTATAACCTTAATGGGAGAATTGAATTAACATTTGTAAATCAGAAGTCGGTTAAAGGACAAATCATCGGATTGGTTAGTGATAACCCATTAGACGGAGGTGATTTAGTAGATTTAGACTTTCCGGATGAGTGTGTATACTACATCAAAACCCAACCCTCTATCTCTGAATGCCCCTGGTACACCGATATCATTAATTATATCATGGACCGTACGTACCCAGAAGGAGTTACACCGCAGCAAAGAAGATGGTTACGCATTATCGTAGCTAAATACGTCATTATAGAGCAAGTGCTCTATCGAAAAGCATTCGATGGAATGCTCCTAAGATGTGTCGACATAGAAGAATCCAAGAAGATTCTCCATGAATCTCACAGTGGAATGTGTGGAGGCCACTTCGGTGGCCACGCCACTGCTCGAAAAATACATCGAATGGGCTATTTCTGGCCCACTCTAGAACATGTGTGCAATAGAGTTTGTACGCAGGTGTCATAAGTGCAAGAATTCTCCCATGAGATCCACATGCCGGCACAAGCCCTCTGCAACCAATCGCTACTCCATGGCCCTTTTCTACATGGGGTCTAGACTTAATAGGGAAATTCTCTCCCTCATCCACAGACGGCCATAATTTCATAATCACGGCCATTGAATATTTTACTAAATGGGTAGAGGCTATGCCTCTTACTACTATACCTAGTTCTGTAATCGCCAAGTTCATTTTAAACCAAATCATTTGCAGTACGGTATCCCAAATCATTATCTCGATAATGGAACTTCTTTTAAAAATGAAGAGGTTCGCGAGCTATGCAATAAATTTAAGATAAGCCATCATACGGCTTCCTTATATTACCCTCAAGCCAACGGACAGGCTGAAGCGACAAACAAAACGCTAAAATCCATTCTCCTTAAAACGGTGAAAGAAAACAAACGAGATTGGCATTTGAAATTATATCCGGCCTTATGGGCCCACCGAACCTCAATAAGAACACCAACGGGAGCAACTCCTTTTTCACTAGTGTTCGGGGCAGAGGCAGTTCTCCCACTCGAGGTCGAAATACCCAGTCTCCGCATTTCATTACAAGGGATTATGGATGAAGACGCTTATAGAGAAGCACGTCTTTCCCAACTCGAAAGCCTAGATGAAACTAGGTTAGATGCTGAACAACGACATAGAGTCTATGCTGACCGGATGTGCCGGCAGTACAACAAGAAAATCTATGAACGCAACATATACGAAGGTGATCTAGTTCTAAGGCTAGACAGCCGGATCGACAAGAAGACCGGTGAAGGAAGGAAATTCCGGCCCAAATGGTTGGGCCCATACCGAGTCATGAAGGACTATGGAAATGGTGCATACCTCTTATGTACGCTAGAAGGTGAGGAATTTGGTGAAACAGTCAATTCCCTGCACCTCAAGCGGTTCTATGCATAAGCAGCTAGCACTACTTATATAACTACTTACATTGCATCTTCATATAGATTAAGATCATTTTGTCCACTTGTTTCTTACATAAATTGTGATCAAGGAATCTATTCTCAAAGCAATTCATTACAAACTCATGATGTTGTTGGCATAAAACTCTTTAATCATACCTCTCCATCTTCATATATCATCAAATCATCTTGGAATCTTTTATCAAATAAAATCAGACATGACGAAGTCTTAACGGTAACCATACCAAGATCTGCAAGTTTATTCTCGCTTTGATTTCTTCTTAGGATAGGTGTCTTGCCTATGGTCTATTCTAGAAGCTTCATGGTGTCACATCTATCCCATATATATATCTCTTTGGAAATAAGCACATACTGACATTTTACTCAAGAAAACAAGTCAACAAGTGATTAAACAGAAAATTTTAATTTTACACATTTCCTTGCCCCACCAACCTTCGGTGATGAGCTTGCGTCTCTTACTAGTGACGTAGGGTTGGGAAAGGATGGAAATGCCCTTACTCGCCTATACCTTGCCCACGGTGATAAACCCACGCTTCTTACTAGTAGCATGGGGCAAAGTGTAGGGGGTCTTCTTGACAAATAAGTACAAACAATCATACGCAAACAATTCAAACTCTGAAACTTTGAGTCAAAAACAAATGAATCAGATGTGCAAAATCCCAAAAGAATTAAAATCCTAAAAACCCAGATCTTGTCTACTATGTGGCCATCTACGGGTCTAAGTCTGGATAAACCGCAAAGCAAGTGCATTCTAAACTATGAAGTCATTCGGGTAGAGTAAGCTTGTAGCTTCCAATTTGGTTCCACCAAAGCTTTGTCTGTCTTTCATCACTATCATTTCACCACATTTCATAACTTTGCCCTTTCTAGCTCTCGGTGATGAGCCCTCGCATCTTACTAGTTGCGTGGAGTTAGGAATGGGGCAAATTAATCTGTTCATCATACTGGTTATATTCATCACTCTGCAAAACAAACATGAGGTATCCAAATTGCTCACAGAAGCTAAGATTCAAAATCACAATATATCTACATTATCATGTATCAGCATCATGAAACACAAAAAGAAAGCAAACATTTGCATCATCTGTTCTCCATTGCATACATTCTAAAAAGCATATAAACATACATCGTAGTATATACAAAGGAACTGGAAATAAAAGGAAAACATGAGTGCCAAGCTTTTGATCCAAAACGAATGCATATATATAAATAATCAATGTTTATATACAATGCCATCATGCACTAAGCATGGTCAAAACGCTCAAAGAGCCCGTGATATACAAAGAATATATAAATACACGAGGGCCAAGAGGCCTCTCAATCCCTACGCGACCCCTCCGAAGGTGCACGCCCACGCCTAGGACTCCGGCTACGCCGGCGCTCTGAATGAACGGAGGGCTCGGGGTCTCGAGGAGCAGCTGCGGTCTCACCGCGAGAATGGCTCCTCATAAGGCTCAGCCGTCCTATAGCCCGCTAACTCAGTGCGGAGGGTCGACACCATCCTGGCCACGTGCCAAACAGGAGCAAAAACATCGGTATGTCTACCGGCTGCTTGAAGGCTCCCAGCATCCACGAACAGCTCTATGCGGGTCCTATCCATGGGGATCATCAGGGAATCGGTACATACCCTGCGGATCAGATCCCGCCACTCATCAACAGTCTCTACAAACAAAGGAGAAAACAAATTAGAAACTAAGCAAGAGGCTAAAAGATACAAAATAACAACTAAGGAGAGCCTACAAATAAACATTAAAAGGGAGAAAGGGTAACTTACTCGGATCCCCAGGCCTCCAAGATGGGTCGCTGGGACCGGCACCTGCGCGGATGCCGCTGCTGACTGAGGGGCTGCTCCTGTGGTGGGGCAACATGTCACCCCACAACGGACTCATCCTCTCCACCATGGCCCTAGGAGAGTGGCTCCTCTGAAACTAGAGTCACCCTCTCTGCGCTCTGCTCGGCCCTCTCTGCTGCATAATATCCTGAGTGTCATGCCACTCAGGATCACTATCTCGGTCTCCTCCTCTGTCCCTCCCTCTGTGAACTCCTCAGACTCGGAGTCAATATCTATGGGGTCATCGCTGCTATGAGTAGGACCCGCAGCAATCTGAAGCAAAGGTGCCCGAGGTGCACCGGCTCTCCCTCTAGCGTGAACTATCCTCCTGGCTGCAATGGGAATGCCAGGAGTAATCACTGTCCAACCTCGGCCTCTAGGCCCCCCTCTGGCCTCGCGAACTGATCTGTAAACTGGTGCCACTGGGGGAAGCATGCCCGTATATGGAAGGCCAAACTGCTGAGGAACCCGGTGAAAGGATGTACCTCCACTCGTCCCACTCGATCAATAAGCTGCCCTGTGGTGGAGCAGGAGATCAGGGTAAGAGTCTCCTCGCCCCATATGCCGGCCATAAGCTGGTACGGTGTCGCCTCCATGTCTGCAGTAGTAAGGGAGGCAACTGGCTGATGAGGTGCTCTGAGCACCGACATGTCCATCCATCTGGCTGCCCTCACAGCCCCAGGATCTGCCACCTCCACACCCCTGCCATAAGGGATAAAATGCTCATACACCCAACTCATGACTAGAGTTGGGTGGCTCAATGACTGTCCCTGAAAACGGACCACCCTATATAGATCATGGTAGGTGGTCCCCAGAATATCTGCACCCCAGGCGTATATCCGGCCATGCCCCTCTATCTGTGCAATGATGGGGGCCCAGCAATATAACAATGTGTCCCCTCCCTTGTCCCCGATC
The DNA here is from genome assembly GCA_018340775.1 of Taxus wallichiana var. yunnanensis. Classification (NCBI taxonomy): domain Eukaryota; kingdom Viridiplantae; phylum Streptophyta; class Pinopsida; order Cupressales; family Taxaceae; genus Taxus; species Taxus wallichiana. The sequence continues at coordinate 75,706,544 of CM031236.1, read as the reverse complement.
AATCTCGAGGCAAGGATCCCCATGATGGCCTGTCGAAATATGGGGATAGGCAAAGAAGGAATGGATCGAACTCTCACCCCCTTCTTCAACCCCGTGGAGATGACTGCATCTCCCATATAAGCTGCCCACTGTGCAATCTGTGCCCGTGAGCCTGCTGTCTCTAATGTAAGTCACCTCCCGATGATCGGGACCCCCAGAATGCGGTAGACATCCTCTAATGTGATGGTCCACTCACCACGGACCCCTGGCAGTCGGAAGGTGTTCCGATCTGCATCCCAGTAAGAGAATAAGTCACAAAGGATGTGACTAGATGGTGCAACATGGGGCACGCGCGATATGCGCAGTATACCAGCCCTCTGAAGTGTGTCCTCCTCGTCCTGTGAGAGGGCATCCAGTACCCCTGAGAGCCAATCACACACTCTCTCTCTCTGCTCCATCTAATGTACTCCTCTCTCGCCTGCATACACCCAAAAACACACAAAACACAGCAAGTTAATATCCAAACAATACTGAGAAAGTCATAAAAACACGTAGAAATGCTAAAAATACAAGTGCACAATCTCAAAATAAGTTCCTTTTGCATTTGCAAAACACGTGCAAATGGGTGGTTTTGCCGCCCGAGCAAAGGAGGCGGTTTTGTAACCACCGCCTTAAAGGCGGCGGTCGTGTAACCGCCGCCCTGAACAGGGCGGCGGTCATGTATAACCGCGCCCCGGCTGGCGGCGGCGGTCGTGGTCGAAAACCCACGCGGGTTTTAATCTAAAAAAGCCTAAAAACAAGCAAAAAAATGACCATTTAACCTAAAAACGGAGCCTACCCAGTAGGCGCCCCCCCTAGATGAACCTTTTAACACTAGCATTTTCAAAAATGACCCCCCCATTACAACAAATTTAGCATTTCAAATTAAAGGGGGAAAAACACAAAATTGAAGAAAACCAACCTGTGATCTAGCGGGGCGGTGTTCCGCACGTGGAGGCATGATCACGATCTCGTTATGAACGTTTCGACTCTACTCACGCGAGAAACCGTCACCGTGGGTCCCAGAGCTCAAAATCAATCAAATCAACTCGCGCAAATGAATAGGAAAATGGGCCCACTTTCATATATATAGCACCTGATTCATTTTAAAAGACTTTTCCCGAGGTTTGGAGCTGATGGAGGTAAGTTCCTATCCCCGCACAAATGGTACGATCTCATTCCCTATTATTTTAGTGTTTATTTTCCAAATTATTGTATCTATCTGCACTTGAGTTCTCTTTTCGTTTTGCAGATAGCGGGAATTTTGGATGGCGTCATTTCAACACACGGACGTGTAAGGTATAACTTCTAACTTCCCATTTCGGGACTGCCATACTCGGACCCACCGTTTTACGCCTCTTCATGGCTAAAACGCTTCTCCGAGGGGGCAATATGTACGTACCCAAAATTGTAAAGGTATTGTACTGCCGGAACAACGTGACAAGTGCCCCGATGATGATACAGGTCTCCTCGCAAGGTGTTCGGGATCCGAGAAAAGCTCTCCAAGTATGCGTTAACATCCCGCATGCCCCGCTTAGCCCCGCGTGCCTTAGTTTTCTTTTTTTTCCTCTTCTTTTAGCCCTTTTCTCTTTAGTAACGAAACCGCCGCCCTGGCAGGCGGCGGTCTGTAACCGCCTTGCTTGGTCGTAACCGCGCCTGCTCAGAGCGGCGGTCCTTTACGCGTTTTCCAGAAGGTTGTTTTTACACGACTCACGTAAATTCAATGATTTACCTGCTTTCTTTTACTGCCATGAGCTTGCATTTATGGTTCTGGTTCCCTGGAATAGTGTTTTGCCTTTGTTTATTGTTTGAGAGTTCAGTTTGGTTTTGATCTTTGGGTGAATGCAATTCCTATAAATAGATTGCTTGTGCTCAAGCAAATGGCCCCTCATTCACTTCTCATCTTCTCATTTCAGTAGTTCAGTACTTTTATTAGGATTCATAGTTTAGTTTCTTTCAATACATGCTTAGTTAGCATTGTTTTGCAGTTGGTAAGCCACATATCCATCTTGTGCAAGTGCTGTCATTGCTTCAGGCCCCAAAGTTTGCCTCTGGATTCACTTCTCATCTTCTCATTAGGTAGTTTTCTTTTATTAGAATGTTTAGTTTCTTTCAATACATGCTTAGTTAGCATTGTTTTGCTGTTGGTAAGCCACAAATCCATCTTGTGCAAACAGTGTTGTTGTTTAGTTCAATCCATTACTTTGGTAAGCCCCACAAATCCATCTTGTTGGTAAGCCACATATCCAGCTTGTGCAAACAATGTTGTTGTTTTATCCAATCCATTGGAGTAGAATAGCTTAGGAAGCCATTAAAGTTGCAGGTTTTGCTCCTCAAACAGGATAGTTTCAGGTTCTGGACGCTTTATGTTGCATGACTCGCAATAAATCCCGCTAGGAATTGCATAAGCCAAGCTCTGTACTCTTGCGCTATCCCTCTCCTACTCGCATTGTATTCGGTGTGTATTCTGAGCTGCCTTTATCCCAATATCTACTTGTTGATGATTCAGCACTAGCATTACACGCTTTTCTGGATCCACGTGAACACGAAAGAACGAGGAGATCACACTGAGGGGACAAGATCACACACACCATCGGATTCGCCACTGTTCTGCGGAATCCAGGTTCTAGCTTTCAAAGTTCTAGTTAGAATCATATCAAATAGAGTAGTTAATTGTTTCATTTCAGTAAATTCTATTCTCGATATTGCCAGGGAAGCTGTGGGGATTGATAGTTTCTGAGAAACTATGATTCACTCCTCACTTCTGAGGTAGGATCGAGAATCTTGCAAATAGATTAGATAAGCTATTGTTTAGAATAGATCTATAAATTACACAGACAAATAGCTACACTCGGTTATTTTGTTTGTTTTAAATTATTATTTAGTTGTCATTTCTAGATATTTTAATAGTTGCTTTCTTAAATTCATATAGTTCGTCAGAAAATACAAAAATAGAGAAATCATATACGCTATAGATATATTGCAAATAGTTAACTTTCATTTGCTACTGATTCGTTTACATTATTGCTTTTGCATGACCATCACGGGACCTAGAGAGCCCAGGGAATACGTATTCGAGCCAATCGTGCCTCAGCCCAATCTCATCATGGCAATAACCGATATAGACCAGAACCTTAGAATACAAGTCTTCCAAACAACAACAGATTTACAGATGATCAGTTCTCAGTTGAGAGGGTTAAATATAGAAGACGACCAAGCACACACATTTTGGTCAAATCAACCAAACTATAGATTACCCTAGGCAAACATTCACATGACTGTAGAAGGGTTCGAAAGAGAACAAACCTTTGGTTGTGATCCTTTGGTCCCACAGCCAGGTGCAGGAGACACTCTCATAGACATAGATACTAGTTTAAGGATCCAGGTTGCACGAACACCTGTGAGATATTCTGAGAAGATCACGCAGTTATTGGTCTTAAACATAGAAGCTGAGAAAGCGTACGATTACTGGATATTAGGGATTAGGACTTGATTTCGTACATGACCATAGCAGGTCCACAACAACCAAGAGTCTACGGTTGTGATCCACAAATCCCACAGCCTAATGAATCCATAGGTCAATCAGATATAGACACTGGCCTACGCATGTTAGTATTCAGATCTACTCCACTCCCACCCATCATCATCGAACAATTGTCCTTACTAGATATAGCGACTAACGAAGCTAGAGAATTCTGGACTAGGCCAGAGAATCACCCGTAGAGTCAATTGTATTCACCATCCACCATATGACCTTATCTGGGGACGTACACGAAACTATCCCAGGTCATTTTCCACGTATTCCATAACCCATAGATCGAATCACGCCAGAGCTCGATATTGATTGGAGCCTTCGAGCAGTCATCCTTGCCGATCGATCTATCATGCCGGTCAAGTTAGAAGGGCCTTCTTTGCCTTAGATTCACAAATTCCATTAGTATGTGTCAAAGACATTAGATTGCCTAACTAGTTGGTCTGTACCCCACGCATATTCCATCCCCACCGGCTGTCTCGGCCCGACCGCTTGTTACTTTTCCAACGTAAAGAATCCTACCAAGGAAAAGTTCAAACAAGATAACACATTAGTTTTTGGGGTTTGATATAAAATATTGATGAGGACATAGAGACAAAAAGGCAATCAAGGATAAAATCAATATATTGTTTTCATATGTGCAAATATGGATACAACCTCACGATGAAGGGAAGGAAGTTGATGTCAGCATAACTCCAAAAGTTTTGAGTGCAGTTGAGAGAGCAAGTGAAAATTTTAGTGTAGTGGACAAGTGGAAAGAAGAGTTGTCTAAAAAAGGAAATAAAATCATAGAAGGTACAATGAAGTGTTATGCCTAATTAACTGAGAGAGTCAATGATTCCAAAGACCAATATGATAAATGCAATGATGAATTGTATTATTGGGAGGGTATCCTTCCAAAACTAGAGGCAGTGAATCGAGTTGGATGATCAAATAGTATAAGAGGATTAAATAATTCCCCATGAATAAAGTGGGATGCAACATACTTATCTGGAATCAATTTGACTTATAATTGAGACTCTAAATCAGATCAAAGAAAAATTGATTGCAAGAAGGGGCACAATTACAAAGTGTATTGACTTTTGGATAGTATACTTCAACAAATAGTACCGAGGAGGATAAAATTACTTATGGAGACTTAGGGACATTTACCCTAACACAAAATTTTGATCAAAACATCTCTAAGGTCCCTTTCAATTATGATACTATTCAGAGGTTTGTTAATTTGGAGCACCAAATAACCAAATTATCAAAAATGATGAAGAAGATTAAGATTTAATTCTAATAATTTGATCAAATGATGAGAAGACAAAATATGATATTCATGTTCCATGTTGTGCTAGATGAAGAAGATGTCACCAAATATTTCAAAAATTTGATGCATAAAACAAAATGATGTCTCATAAGAGGAGGATGTCAAGGAATTTACAACAATGATACCAATATGTTTGGACAAGGTTAGGCTTGTTCCTAACATTTTTTTAATTTTTATCAAGTTTTTTCTCTCTCTTTTACTAATTAAATTTTATAGTCTTTGAATTTTGTAAATTTCAAATTGTGTATGGCATGACATATTGAAAATGTAAATTCAAACAAAGTGATAATATATAGAAAAAAAAATCCAAGCATAAAACATTTTAAAAATATTGAATTCCTTTTATTCGCAAGTGTAAAAAAATGGGGATTTTATAGGGGCCCCAATCCATGAAAATATTTGCATGCATTTTGGCATCATTACAAAATAGAAAGATACACTATTAGTTTACAACTATGAAATCCTCTGCGAAGGCATGTATTCGATGTAATAGTCTATTTTCTCTTAATACAAACTCTTCAACATTTTCAACTCCTTGAACAAACAAAATGTCCTTGCAAGATCATGGGACATATTCAAGTGCCATAAGCTCAAAAATACTTTCCTGGGGGCCATATCAGATTTGAATCAGTTCTAATTTCTTCTCATAAGAAGAAACCCATTCTAAAAAGCTTAAACCACCTTTCAAATAAGCCTTTCTTCCCATGGATTTCAAGGATGAGGGAAGCATGAAAGAACTTACAAGAATAATAAGGGAAATTTCGGTCATTCTTGGAGTTGGTTGGTCTAAATGCTTCGAGATAGACACACCTCGTCTATATTTTTTTAAAGAATATGGTTGTACTTTAGAATCCTTTAAGTAACAGATTTCATGGTATTTTCTCCAGGTGAGTAAGACATTGCTAAATTGCAGCCACTTTATGAGAGAGCAAAGATATATTATCCACAAGAACCTCCTCTGAAAAATGTATACATCTATGGGAATTTATTTCTTATCTAATTCCTTGATAAAGAAGAGGGGAGATATTTTATCGTGTTTTTGATATAGAGGTCATAAAATTAAGATAAAAAAAAATTTATTGATCGGGAGTCGTCTCGATCCTCCCAATAAAAATGATGATAGTACATGACTTGAAAGGAAGAAAAAAATGGATTTATCTTGATCAATCTCCATATCAGTGCCACACTAACATCATGAGTTATTAAGGTCCCATCACATTCCTCTTGGTCTACAATTTTAAAAATCATTCTTACCAATGCTTCATTAGGACCGGACAAATCGAAAACCGAGTGCAATGTTTCGAGGAGAGTTCTTTCAAGATGGCTCCCAACTCTACTTCTTCTATTTTGTAGAAAAGGATTTATGTTAATTTCTTCAAACTAAAGCTAGAAGGAAAGACATGAGACTATAAAAGAGTGGTCAAAATTTATAGAAAAAATGGAGTCGAATGGTTGTGCAACAAATCATGTCAAACTTAAAATTTGGATTATTTTTTTATAATCGCACGAGGATAGGAAAGGTGAAATTGATTGGTGCCACTTAGAAAGGGTTAGTTTTGATTGATTTAAAAGATCAAACAAAATAACATTCAATTCAAAAGGAATAATAATCATTGTGTGCATCTTGAAATGGATTCCCAGAAGGAGAAGATGGTTAGTGTCAAATCAAGTTACATTGAGAAATCAAAATAATCATCAAAATTTTATCCCTTCTATAAGGCTTGACTTTCTCAAAAGTGGAAAGAATCATATTGATGCACAAAATAACATTACTAGATGGAGAATGATGACATGGCACCTCGGCCATCATAACAAGATAATGGAGTACAAATCAAACCTATCAATACTTAGCAATAATTTCTCCACATGGAAAAATACAAATTGAATGGTCCCAAGGAAATAACTAAAAATCAAGTGTTGTTATTTGAGTGGAGTATATTCCTTGAAAATATTCATCATTGTAAAGAGGACTAAATATTCTCTAGTTATTTAGGGATATTTTCCTAACTATTTTGGGGGGGAGTAAATTACAAGGGAATATCAATATTGTATAAATATGAGGGCATGTCCTCATACGATGGGTGATTGACTTTTCAACTTGCTTGAAAACACTGAAGGATACTAATGTAAAACTCAAAAAAAATAAAATTAATGAGATACATCTTATTTGTTTTGTTCTTAAAAATATGGTGTTAGGGTGGTTACAATTGTACAACCGTTGATAGGAATTGAGAGCATATGTTTCATGTTCCCTTGTTAATAATTTTGGAAATGAAAATGAATTGTGTATGCTCATGGATTTATCTTATTACATTCTAGGTTATGTGATTTAATTAATTAGTTCCATTTCTTACTGCGTGATCTTATGCTCATATCACCTTTGAATTACACCTACATTTGTCCTTTATGGTTATATTCAATTAATATGGTCATTGTTGTGTTGAAATATTTCTCTTTACTGATATTGTGCACAACTTTAAAATCATCTTTACAATGATTTTTTTTTAAATCATTAGTCTTTGATTGAATCTTAGGCGTAATGGATCAGGAGCCATGAATGTTTTATTGGGTTATTGGCATGAATCTTTTTGTCTAATTTCTTAAGGGTTGTATGGGATCTTCCATTTTTGGGTATCCATGAATGCAAATCTTCTTTCCAAGGGATTGTTTCAAATTGATTGAATGTTCTTTGCATCTAGGATGACATTCTACCATTGTTAAGTTTTGATAATTATGTTGTAGTCATTTCCATCGTGGTATAATCTCCCATCCCCACACAAATATAGACCTATTATCATCATAATCCTATATACCATTTCCATTTGCTCTCGCTTATAAGATCTATTAAGGAACATTATAAATCTCATCTCCCTACTAAAATTATGCATAAGAACATGGAATTTATTACTTTCTATAGTAACTTGAGTCTGGATGGATTGACATATGTAAAATTTAGTGTGACAACTTGTGAGAGTTAAGTGTTGCATCCATGGTCATGTTCATCCTAGACTAATCTACATATTTTGAAGAAACTGAGAAACAAAGATCCCATTCTCTCCTCTGCATTTTCAAGTTACCTAGTGGGTTATCACACCCGGTAGACCGGCGGGGTTAGAAGCAGGAGAGTAGGTCATTCCCTTTGTACGTGTCACTTAATCCCTCCAAAGATCAGTCCCAACAAGTTTTTCAAAAAGTTCCCTAACTACAAATGACATAAATCTCTAATTCTCCCATCCTTAAAGCACCCCAGTCCATTTGTTGATAATTTTAGGCCCTCGAAGGAGGTATAAGATTGAGTACTGACACACTTTTGGTGTCATTGTTAGGTATCTAGTCCTTGGATTTAAATTTGTTGGTGAGAAAAATTTTGGGGAAAAATTGGTGGATATTTTGCAACCACTATGGGAATCTAAGTCCCTATACTTAACCGGTGTAGATGTCGTATATGCATGCGTGAGTAAAAAGGTGGATTTTTGGGTTGACCTTTTGACCAAGGATATAACAGGGGCACTCCACTAACCCTGCTGAAAAAGCTTACAAATTTATGTAAGGGAAGAATTTAATAGGAGAGTAGGAAATGGAGTGATAAAGCTAGGAAAGAGAAACTAATGTTGCAAGTAGAAAATCAGAGACTTACATACACCAGTTAGAAATTACATCACATGCACTGAAATTAAGAAGAAACAAATCTACATAACAACAACAAGACCAAATAGCATTTAATGAGCACAAAGTATCACTAAACTCCTTAGTAAAAAAAACCTAAAATTCCTTCTTCTTGTATTGATGCTCAAGAAGAAATTGTACATAGCATAGAAATGGAAGACATTTTAGAATAAGGGAAATGGAATAAATTTTCTATCTCTTTGTTCTCTTCACAAGGATATCTCTCTCATGAATTCATAAAAAAACTCAAAATTATATTAAGATATAAGAATTCTAAGAAGGCCCATGAATAAGGAGCTTGCTACAATTTATAGAAGAGAAGGAAAATATTCATCTTCCTAGTGAATTTTTCAAATAGCATATTCTGACTTTAGACTGTTCATATTCCAATTAAATATTTAAGTCCCTTTTATAAAAACAAGGTGACTTAAAGTTTACATTATGTTTCTAAAGTCACTTAAAGATATATCAAAAAGTGCAAACCCCAACGCAAAATTATAACATTGAAGAGAGAGAGAGTTGGGTGAGAAGAGAAGAGAGAGAAAGAGGAGAAGAAGAAGAAGAAGGAAGGAGGAAGAAACATTATGCAAAATAATGAGCCGCTACGGTGGATTTTATCTTGCTCCCTGACTGGTTTCCATCTCGTGCTCCTAAGAAGATATTTGTCTCTCCAAATTCCTTACTAAAAAGTTGTTACAGGTTCCACTTTGTCAGCATGAGGAATACAAATACTCCTAGGGTATTTTTCCATCCATCATACACACATTTAATATCTTTGCACTTCCGAACCATGATGGATGTTTCTTTGTGATAAGTGCAATGGCAGCCCGAATCTCTGAAAGGAACTCTAGGGTGTCCTTGGTGAAGGAACATGGGTTGCTTTGCCCTTTTCTTTACATGTTCCTCAAATGGACCAATTAGCTCATCAAGTAGTTGTGTCTTCTCCCATTGCAGGTACTCCAAGTTTCTGAATTTTATGATTTATACTATCCTACAACTTGTACACTTGTCCCTCTTTTTCCTCTAGTTCGTGATGGCTCGATTAACTGCTTCAAATATGATTTCAAAAGACCTTTCCCATACACATGACAATTCTTCTGAAATATTTTCAAAAATATTCTTTTTGATCAACTCTTGAAGACAAGTGTTTCTCATTTCATTCACTACTAGACCCAGAGGATCCTAGTAGTCCCTTTCTTTCTCCAAGTCTTCTTTGAGTGTATGTGACCTATTTTTTGTCACACGCATTTAAGCGAAGAGTTTGACTGCCTCTTGGAGGAATTAACTTCCCTTTTATGAAATTGAATTGATCCATTCATTATTCACTCGCCCCTACTTTGTAAACTCATGCGTCTTCTTGATAGATTCTAGATTAAAGCTACTTATGGGTACAAATTCTTCAATGGGGATGGTCATGGCATTTATCTCAACTAGATGTTACACATAGGATGACAGAGTTTTCACATGTTCCTTTAGTTCATCAATATTATTCTTATATTTCATATTCCTTGCCACCATGCGAGAAACAAATTGCTTATACACATGGAAATCCCCTTCATGAGTTGTCGGTCCCAGTTGGATCATGCTCATCTCATAGTCATCCAATGTCATCTCATCGGCTTGATAACCTTTATTGGGCTACCTCAATGTACCGATTACCTATTTCCCCATTATATAACCATGAGGCCATATTTTCAAACTTCCTTTTCTTTCATTTAGCCAGTGAGGAAATTGTTGATAAGTCAGGGGTTACTACTTGTTGAATAGTACAGGTGTTAAGGGAAATTATTTCCTACATCTAAGGGAACATCTCATTGGACTCAAGTTCTATGATAGGTGCATCAACCATTCCCTATTCTGGAAGAGAAGGCACATCTTGGATGGGAGATACATTGGTGTTAACAAGAGGTGAGGCCTCTTGTGGTGGTTCAAAGATTGGGTCTTAAACTATGTGCTCTTCCTCCGCTTGTGCTTCTGCCACTAGATCTTCTTCTTACATTGTTGCAATTGAGCCTTCTTCCACCCTAGCTTTCTTTGGTGACCTTCCATGAGAAGAAGTCTCTAATTATATGGATCTTCATTTAGAACTTGCTCCAGAATGCCTTGAACTTGAGGAAACTTCCACGACTCTTGATGATGATTGATGAGAGGCTTGTTTCTGACTTGTGGGCATACCTCATGACTGGATGATCATGGTTCTCTTCTTCTTAAAAACCAATTCCTCATTCTCTTCATCACCTTCTCAGTCTGCTCCTTTATATCCCCTGATTCATGAACATACTAGTTGACTTGAGGCAATGGAGACATTTTGACTACCACGTACTCATGATCATACATCTCTGTCCCATCATCCTACAATATGTCTTTGTATCGAGGGAGCTTAAATTTCTTCATTTCATTGCTTTTTATTCTCATATGGTATTTTTCCCGCACTTCAAATTCATCAACAAAATTGGACCAATAGTCCTCAATTTGTGACTCATATTGCAAGTCAAGAATGTGGAAAGAGTCGAGATCATCTCGGATGTCAAAAATAAGGCCTAGCAGTGTAGGAATGCAAATTCAAATAAGCAAAGGTGGCCTCCAGATGTGATGCATCATTTACATTCTTACATGTGAATACTCCAAGAGATATGGGAAACGAGATCAACTTCTTCTTCCTACTCCTAAGTCTATTGTTCACCATAATAATCTGCCTACATAGCTTGAATAGTAAAATTTGATCACTAAGGTACTTGGGTAGCCTTAGTAAAGTTTGGTCAAAGCTAGGAACGCGTAGGTAGGAGAAGGTTAAGAATTGAATGAAGTAATATCCATACTTCTTGATCATCGACGTTGCTTGAGGAGACATCCTGGCCTATAAATCACCTTCCATGTTTCAGACCACATACATTGTGAATATATAATTCACGTGAGCAAAGTGCCTATGGCTTTCCTCCATCACCAACTATTGAAGTTTCTCATGTGGGGAACCTTGGTAGAAATGTTTTTCATGAAAGATAATCCTTTGAATGATCTTGAGCTAGCAAAAATACACCAAGTAAGAATTCATGTGGAAATTCTTTGTCATGGGTAGTCAAGAATTTTAGATGTAGATTATCACCGATAATCTACCCCGATCAATTCTTTACTTTCCTTTAATCACATTCAAGATAAATAGGCCCACCCACTATTTAAAGTCTCTTTTTTTTCTTCTTTCATCATTCTATTGAGGAGGGTGATTACATCGATTACCCTCGCATAACTCATAACTCGAAAGGATCTTGTGAATTCTTGAGGGATTTCTCTCTATCTTCATCCATGAACCAAGTACAACCCCTTGCACATATGCATCCATCATTTCCCAGTCATGCAAGGCCTTGTTCTTTGAGATGAAAACCTTACTCGATGATGTCGGAATTCTGAGTGAGTGAGATGTTTATGGGACTAATGACCACCATTTCGTACCATTTTAGATAAAATTGGTCATTTTTCTAGTTCATAGTGGTGTGAACAAGCCAAGACCAACTCAAGGCTTTGCATACAGACACGGGGTGTCCTACAACTATGAACAATCCACTTGTGAATACCTGATCCTCGATCTTCCCTCGTTCCTTGGTTATCATGCGATCCCTTAGGTCATTTAGGTCCATGTATGAGAAATCACTATCTTATATCTTATACTTACAAGTGAAAGGTTGTGTTGACTTCTGTCATGTCCACTTATACTTCATGGTTTCTTAGAAAACGTAACTTACTATTTTTAGTATGTATGAAAAATTAGCTGCCTCGAACCTCAATTGGATGTTGCAACTCAAATTCTCCTTCTTCCTAAATTTCTCTCACCTTTTGAACCAATTTTATATTTTTGGAAAGTGCTCGCGAGACCACTTACTATTTTTAGTAAGTGTTAATTTTGGACCAAGATGATGTTTTGATGAATTTTCCACTGCAATACTTCTTTTGTGTTCAACGCTTCTTTCACAGTTTCTTCAATTGAAAAATTTATAGAGATAGCAGTCCTCTATGTAGAAGACCTATTATTTTTATAAATTGAACCTCCGATGGTTAGATCATTGTGATATGAAATTTTCTAGTATGGTTTTTTTCCTAATATCAACCCTCTAAAATCTTGGACCTACCGATCAGCGGTTTGGGATATTTTAAACTTTTTAATTTCTTAGCTAATGGTACCCTGAACACGACAACCATTAATGGACCTCAAAAATTACAGTTCTGGTTTTCTCCTCCATTCAATATGAAAATCATGTTTTTCAAATGGGTTTTTTATTCTTGTTCCACCAATGAATTTTTTCTTTAAACCGATTGTTGATTTGACACGAAATCCAACTTTTTCTTTCGTTGTGCAAAGAAATGGATTTCTTCACTTATTGTTGTGAATGGGAGAAATGAAGGTGTTTTTTTGTGGTCTCTATGAAATATAAACACTTAAACAAGAATTTTTTTGTTAGTGTACTAGTTTGTAAGATCTCTTCAAATTTTTGTTTCATGGCAATGGAGGTTTTCAGAGGGATTTCTTCATTTGTTCTTCATTTCTTCTTGCTTGGTTTGATCAATATTTATTCTAGGATATGTATACTATCATGGATTGGATGATTTCATTCCTATGGTGGAATTGGTTTGAATCTCATTAATAGTGGAGTGGTGGTGAGAATTTATAGAGCAAGTTGCAGAGTGAAGTTGTGCACAGGAATGGAGAAGAAGCGGGAAGAAAGCAAGAAAGAGATTTAAAACACTTTTTCAAAATGGACTAATCAAGGGTGGGGATTATTTTTATGTCCCACATGTCCCTAAAGACAAAACAAAAATGAGTGACATCAAATTACATGTGGCACATTGTGATGACAAGTGGTGGAGATCCAACAGTGAAGGTTTAAGCCCAAAAAGCAAGCTAGAAAAACGGGGATGGAAATTGGTCATATGAGGAACCATGAGGCTTCTTGAGGGTTGGGTGAATTTTTATGTCCCTAATGTCACTTTTCACAAAGGGACGTGAGGTACATTAATTTTCATGGTGTATCAAGTGATGACATATGGCAGCGATCTAACGGTTGAGGATTCAAGCTCCACTAGCTCCCGAGGGCTAAGAAAAAGCACTGGAGAGGGTCATATGAGTGACTAGAAGACTACCTTAGGGATGAGATTATTTTCATGTCCCCTATGTATATTTTCACAAAGTGACATGAGGGAAATCAATTTTTATGGCTCACTATAAGATGCCACTTGTTGGTGATCGGCGATTGAGGGTTTGAGCTCCTGCAAGCACCTAGGGGCTGAACTGGCAATCTAAGAGGTCGTATGTGTGACTTGAGGGATTATAGGGGATGGGAGAATTTTTATGTCCCTAATGTCCTTTTTCTTTAGAGTTAAAAGGGATACAAAATTTTTCCATGCTCATGGAGATGACACGTGTCCATCCTAAAATTTGACTAACTGTGAGAACTCATCAAGAGGGCAACTTGAAATGGTGATATCTTGAGTTCCCAATGGACTTTTTTGGTGAAATTTTATATGAAATTGACTGAAATTTTCCTTTTGAATACAATTTTAGGGTTCTCATATATTTATTCATCCATATATGCTCTAAAAATCAGATTTTTGATTTGGTCCCTTACTGTGCATAAGAAAAACTTCTGTGAGAGCCATTGTGACAAGGTGTTGTGAAAATTATGATTTCACCATATTGTATTTATTGGAATTTAATTTTTTGAATATGTTTTTTTTTGCCTCCTAACTCCATCTAGAGCTCCTAGAATCACCTCCCGAAGCTCAGCAACTCTTTTGATCTTATGCACTACCTAGGCTGTGAACCCTAATTTTTGTGAAATTGCCCCAACTCTTCCAAATCCTTCCTGAAACACCTCCATGATGTTCCTAGGCCATCAATTCACCTTTGTTTCTGGTATGGATCCTCTTTTCTACTCTAGGGGTTGCTCTAGTCCTAGGAAGGCTAGTGATAGCCCTTCCCACAACTGTCTCGAAATTTGCATTTTTCAAGAACTCCTAAAATCACCTAGGGGGTTGACTTGACTTTCCTAAATCATGTAGGAAACTGAGTTAACATCATTTAGGAGGTCATCGATGATTGTGTAGACACGGGATGCCTCGGAAGGAAAAAACATCAAAAATTTGGTACATAGGTATCATTGTCATGCTTGGAAATTGCCAATTTCCATGTTGCACATTTGCATGACAATAGTCTCTAGCTTGGGGACATGACATGGAATGAGTGTAGAGAAGACATGACATGGAATGAGCATAGTGAAGACATGACATGGATAATTCAAAATCTCAACTTTACAATACAAATACCAAGTGCCTTATCCATTGGTCCCTATAGATTCATGTACAATTTACAAGAGAGAGAGAGAGAGAGAGAGAGAGACAAGAGAGAGAGAGAGAGAGAGAGAGAGAGAGAGAGAGAAGAAGGAAACACACAACACACATAAAAAGAAAAGGAAATAACTTCCACTGATGATACAACTTTTGATATTTCTCATTGTGAGGAAATTCCAATGGTGTTACATCAAGATATGAGAGTAGAAACACTTTTTTGCCACAAGCTTCATGAATTTTCAATGGGCCAAGTCATAATGAATCAAAATTTCCATGGCTACCCTTTGGTTCCCTCCTTTTATCCCATAGTAGGACAAGATATCTAACTTTGAACTCTCTCACCTTGGCCTTCTTATCAAAGATCTTCTTCACCTTCAGTTGATGCTCTCTGATACGGTCCACCACTCAGAGTCTATTTTCTTCTAGCCTCTCAAGAAAAAGGATCCTTTTGTCAATAGAATCCTTGTACTAGCAAACTTCTATTCCCTAGAATAACTTGAGAGTCTGGCATTTCAACTATGATGGGAATTTCTACTTTAACTCCATATAGCAGCTAGAATGGTGACATGCCTATTGCCTTCTTGGGAGTGATCATGTCCACCCACAATGCATCATACAATTTTGTTGTGCCAATTCCTTTGGTTTTCATCCACGAGCTTGAGGACAATGGTCATAGTGTTCTTATTACTTGATTTATCCTGACCATTTCCTTATGGATAGTAGTTTTGATGAATGGGACAGGACATTCCATAGCCATAACAAAAATCAATCAACTCTCTTGAAAATAAATACGTATCGTTTATCTGCTAAAATATTTTATAGCACTCTGAAACATACTATGATATTCTCTTTGATGAAATTACATACCGTTTCAGTGTTATCTTGCTTGGCCAGAATGGCCTCCACCCATTTTGTGAAATAACCCATTTTTGTTAGCACGTAGGTATGTCCCATGCTCAGTGAGGATTTAGAACACTGATGAAGTATAGCCCCCACTACCAAAATGGCTCTTTAATGACAACTAGCTCCGAGTAGTAGTCTTTGCAAGTCTGCTGGTCTCCCAACAAATTTTTGACATGCTTCACATTTTGAAACCCATTCTTATGTGTCTATGAAGAGGGTGGGCCAATAATACCTTCCTTTGAGGATATTATGTGTAGTTACCATCACTGAAAAATTCCGCCACATGCTTAATTGTTATATGCTTTAAGAAATTTTTCATGTTGCTCTTTATCTACACATTTGAGAGAGCATCCATCTAGGCCTATTTTGTAGAAAGCTTGGTTCCAAATCAGAAACTTCATCGCTTTGAGCTTGATTTTTCTCATTCGTTTGTAATCTAGATGAGGAGGGAATTATCCATAGGTTAAATAACATGCAATATCGGCATACCATTCATCAGTAGTGGTTATAAAGAGAACTTGTGGATTATCTTCCAAGAAAATTGCACATGCACGAGTTAAATTTCCATGTTTATCTCTGAGAGCTTCATCTTCAGTGATCAATTTACACAGGCCATTTCTCCATACCAAATTAGAGGGCCAAATCTTCAAATCATACTCTTGAATCTTTACAACCTAGTTTCCTCTTTTAGCTCCAAGATCTTGTTGTGTCAAGATAGACTTGATTTCACTATCGGGGACCATCACCATAGTATGATAATTGAGTATGTAGAATATGAAAATTTTCACAACCTTGACTACCCTAAAGGCATGTTTCTCCAACTAGATGTATTTTAGTTCATGCTTTTTCAATGGTAAGCTCATGAAATTAATGGGTACCTCCACACCTTCATCATTATTTTGGACAAGAACAACAAAGAGCGTATGTTCTGATGCATATAAATACATGATGAATTATTATTTAGAATTCAAATAGACACGAGGGTCAAAGATTTGGAAATGGATTTATTTATTTCTTCAAAAGTTTCATTTCCTTTGTTATTCCACTTGAATCTTAATTGTGGTTTCATCATGGTGGGGATGTGATTTGTCAATTTTGCAAACTCCAGAATGAAGCAACGTAGAAAATTTACCTTACCAAAGAAGGAGTGGACTTCTTTCTTGCTTGTGAGTAGAGATAGTGCTTGAATGGCCTTCACTCTTTCTAGGTCAATGTGCACTCCATGCTTATTCATGATGTGCCCTAGCAACTTTCTTTTGTAACTCTAAAAATTCACTTTTTGGATTCAAAGATATGTCATGCTTTTGAAATTTTTCAAGTACCTGTTCCAAATGGTGAATACCGTCTCCTCTCTTTTTGAGAAGACTGTGAGATCATCCAAGTATATGACAATGCAATGCTTCAAATATTTGAATGCCAAGTCCATCACCATTTAGAATGTAGCCCCGCATTGATCGGGATAAAAGGAATTTTGTTGTATGAAAAAGTGCACCAAGGGGTTGAGAAGGTTGTGTTGGTAAAGTACTCCTCTACCACCTTGATTTGGTTATACCCTGAGAATCCATCGAAAAATGAGAGCATTTCTAATCTGGTGACCATTTGTAAAATGTGATACATGAGTGAAGGGGGTAATTTTCTTTCACCATTCTTATTTCACCATTCTTCTTCCACATTGGCACAATTTTGCCACCCACATGGAATGATGGATGGGAAAGATGATTCTTGCATTGAGCATCTTCATCACTTCCTCCTTGATAGTGTCCACTATCTTTAGGTTGTATGGCCTTTTTTTTTCTAAATGGCTTGGCATCCAACTTCAAGGGGATTGAGTGATGCATTTCCTTTGGTTGGAAGGATTTGAGCTCATCATAAGAGTAGGCCAAAACATACGAATATTTTTCAATAAAGAAACAAACCTTTTTTTTCTTCAGGTGAGTAGCACTTTCTGATATTGACCATCCTCAGTTGTTTTGTAGTGCCAATATTCTCCTTTTCAAAATCAACTGGGAACTTTGAATATTTCTTTTATTCTTCTAGAATGAATCTATCATACTTATCAAAAAGGTCCTCTAGAGAAACTAGGCCTTTTGGAATCTTGTTTCCTTTCAATTTAATCACTCCTTCATTAACTCCTTCAATTCCTTCTTTCTCCTCTTTCACTATTGCTTCTCGTGTGGATTCTCACTTCCTTCAAAGAATATATTATGAATTTGTCTCTTTCCTCTAAGAATTTCAGAAGCTGATTATTGTCATTAAAGACTTGCCAATGATTTGCATTATCTAAAACACTAGGCTTGAACACCATCTCAATGGTCACCTTATATTTTTCAAGAGAAGGATGAGGTGTCAATAGGGAAGCTAACACTACAAGGGAATCATCCTTTTCATTATTCTCTTGTGGAAAAAAATCAATGAAAATGCATCAAAAGATTCAATCCAATCCCATACTTTGTTCTATAATGTTACGAGTCTTAGATTTTTCACCCGATATAGTTGTCATATACTTTCTTTACTATCACCTCTGCATCACCTTGACATTTTAGCTTCTTGATTACCATATCTTCTACTACATCCATTCCCAAAAGGAGATATTTTTAATCTACCATGTTATTTTTGTTATCACATTGTAGCTTGTAGGCAAATGGGTGCAATTCGCGAGAAGGTGAACACAACACCACACCTGCTCCCGAACTCCGCACTAGAGTGACTACTTGTCAAATTTCATTTTCCATAATTGGTTTTCTTCCTCCTCTATAATAAGTGGCAACTTCTCATATTTTTCAGATGTGAGGAAGTAGTTTCCTAGCCCGCTATTATGAAATAAATTGTTTTCTCTTGGATCATCATATTTTTGCACTTTGTATACTTCATCCTTCTTATGGAAACAATTTATTCATTTCTCCTTTCACTTGGATAGTTATAGATGAAAATCCATTTTGATTTCTCTACCCAAATATCTACAAAATATTTGGCTCAAAATCATTGCAAAGGATTTTGGAATGTTTGCCACTAGGATGGTGAGAAGCACCTTCTTTTTTGGAAAATCAGCTAGTGCCACATGTGCATCTTTTATTCTTCCCACCAATGGCACTTGTTTGGATTCCATTGAATAACATGATCCATTTACTCGAGTCAAGGTGAGGCATAGGGAATTTTTAAATTTTATGGGAATCACATTATCTGAGGCTTCGGAATCTATGATGTAATTGTTGAGTTGGAAACCTTTGATGAGAAGTGACAGTAAAAAGGTTCAACCTTATTGGTTTTGGAGGCACTAAGGGCCAGCATATTTTGAGAAGGTGGTATGGAGGGCATGAGAATAAGGGCTCTAGAATTATCATATTATTCTACAAGGTTACCACCACAGACTATGTCAAAGAACCTATCAAGTTGAGCGGGATGTGTTTGTAAGTACTCTAGCTCTATGATATGGACCTTTATTTTTCTTGCGTGTTCCAAAAAGTCAAATGGGGTTATGGTTAGAAAGTCGCAGTTCTAGAAATGATGGAAGGTTTAAATGTAAAAGTTTTTTCTACTTTGGGGTTGGATTTTCTTTTACAGGTGTAGCAATTGGCTTGGAAGGAGATGGGGATGTATATTTTGATTGAAACTTAGATGGTTTTGCAAGAATTACATTTGAAGAAGAATTATTTTTAGTATTTTTAGGACTAGGAGAAGGACTAGATGACTTACTTGGTATGGTAATGTGGTTCTTGCTAACCAGTGGGTTTGGTTTTTCTTTAGCCAACTCCATTGAAGGTAGTAGCGGTGATCCTCTGCTGATGATTTTGTTTTGAGTAATTTCTACAGGAGGATCTTCTTTCTTCTTATTTTCTTTCATCGCAGCCATTGAGGATGAGGATCCTTTTTGGATTGTGCACAAGTGAATACCACACACAAGAATCTTGGGGAATATTCATCATCATCATCATCATCTTCATCTCCATCAACATACTCAATTATGCCATTATGTGTATCACCATTAACTTCTTAAACCTCAAGATAGTTATCGTCAACTCTCGCATCATCCTACTCAAGTTCTTCTATTTCTAGTTCTTCCTCTGGCTCCTCACTATCATAAGTGGCATTGACTAGTTTTACTTCAAGAGCGATTTGGTGAGGAGGTGGAGCAATACTTGGTCTATTAGGAGGATTTGGATTCCTTGGAGTATTTTACATAGTGATCTGAGACATTTGTTTCTTAACAACAATCAAGTCATTGGCCATTTTTTGGAACATTGGTTTTATGGTAACTGAGCCCAAACTTTGACCTTTTTCTTTCCTTTCAGACCTTTCACTTTTGTAGACAAGATCAAATCATCTTTTATCTCGATCGTGAAATATTGTGCTTCCTTAAAATCTCTAGGTTGGGCTCTTCTGAGGAAGAAACCAACTTCCGATGATAAGGCCTTTGTTGAATAATATTTTCAAGTTATTCTTAGGAGGCATAAAATTTTCAAGAATTCTCCATATCATTTTTTATATTTGGCAATGAAATCTCTCATTGATTCAGAAGCTTCTTTCTTCATTTGTACCAATTGAACCAAAAGATCCTGACAGTCTTCGTGGATTTAAACCTATGTTCAAATGCACTTCTTATATCCTCCCAGCAGGTGATAAACCTTGGAGGCAACATGTAGAACCATTCTACAGCCTTTTCTTAAAGTGATTCTATAAAAATCTAGACTGATACATCTTCGTGCTCAACACCTAACACACCGCAAGTAGTGATGAACGTTGTTACATGTTCCTCGGGAAGTTGAGAACCGTCACCTCTAAATTTTGGAAAGTTTTTCTTGATCCTTTTGGTAGCTCATGGAGAGGTTAAGAAAGGGCAAGTGGACCGGTGTTTCCACCCCATGGTACATTAGGCTTGTGTGCTTCACGTTCATGGTCTCCATTCCGTTTCTAACTCAATCTTCCAACCTTTCTAAGGTTATGGCTTGGTTTCTGCTCTTGCTTCCGCTTTAGCTTAAAGTCTTTCAATTTATTCAATTTGGGCTCATAATTCTACTTCTTTTCTTGCTTCTCTTTCTTTAGCTTCTTCCTCAGTCTCTACGTCGTCATTGAAATTTTCAAGGTTCTCGTTGATGTATAGAAACTAAATGTCCAATGGATTGGCTACACTTGGACTTCCGGTAGAACCATCCATGTGATGAAAAGGAGACCTCTAAATTTAGAGAATATCTTGTCTTCTTTGAATCTCTTCAAAAGTGGGATCAATTTTTCCTCCATTCCTTTATTATCGGGTGTATCTTCTATCTCATGCCACTTGGAGATTTATGATCTTCTTTACAGCTTCTTGAATTTTTCTTTTCCTTTCTAATTCGAAATGTGTTCTTATTTGATGTCAAGTATTCTTGTTGTGATGAAGTAGCGGTTGAAATTTTTTAGGTTCTATGATAGTTACATCAACCATTACTTGTTACGGAAGAGAAGGCACATCTTGGATGGGAGAGGCATTGGTGTTAACAAGAGGTGATTCCTCCTATGATGGTTCAAATATTGGGTCTTAAACTACATACTCCTCTTCTACTTGTACTTATGTCACTAGATCATCTTCTTGCATTGGTGCCTTCTTCCACCCTAGCTTTCTTTGGTGACCTTCCATGAGAAGAAGTCTCCAATTCTATGGATCTTTTTTTAGAAATTTCTCCAGAATTCCTTGAACTTGAGGAAACTTCCATGGATCTTGATGATGACTTATGATAGGCTTGTTTCTTACTTGTGGGCATACCTCATGATTGGATAATCATGGTTCTCTTTTTCTAAAATGAATTATCCATTCTCTTCATTACCTTATCAGTACACTCTTTTATATCCCCTATTCAAGAATGTACTAGTTGACTCTAGGTAATGGAGGAATTTTTACTACCGCGAACTCGGGATCATACATCTTTGTCCCATCATCTTACGGGATTTCTTTTACCAAGAGAACTTCAATTTATTCATTTCATTGATTGTCATTCTCATATGGTATTTTTCACACACTTCAAATTCATCATCACAATTGGCCCAAAGAGTCCTCGATTTGTGACTTATGTTGCAAGGCTTGAATGTGGAAAGAGGTAGGATCATCTCGAATGTCGAAATTAGGCATGGTAGTGTAGGAATACAAAGTCAAATGAGAAAATGCGGCCTTCAGATGCGATGCATAATTTGCATTACTACATTTGAATAATCTAAAAGAGATGGGAAATGAGATCAAATTATTTTTCCTACTCATAATTCTATTGTTCACCTGAATGATCTTCCTACATAGCTCGAATAGTACAATTTTATTACTAAGGTACTTGGGTAACCATAGTGGAGTTTTGTCAAAGTTGAAAACTTGTAGGTAGCAGAAGGTTGAGAATTGGATGAAGTAATAGCCATACTTCTTGATTAGGGATGCCACTTGTGGTGATATCCTAGCCTCCAAATCACCTTCCAAGTTTCATACCCCATACATTTTGAATGCATCATTCATGTGAGAAAAGTTCCTGTGGCTTTCATCCATTACCAATTGTAGAAGTTTCTCATGTGTGGGAACCTTGGCAGCAATGTTTTGCATGAGAGCCAATCCTTTAAAAAAATTTGAGCTAGCGAGAAAATATAATAAGTAAGAAGTAATGTGGAACTTCTTTATCATGGGTACCAAGCGATTGCACATGTATATTTTCATTGATTATCTACCCCTAGTCAATTATCTTCTTTCCTTCAATCATAGTTAAGATGAAAAGGCCCATCCACTCCTGAAAGTCTCTTGTGTTTGCTTATCCCATCACCTTGTTGAGGAGGGTGATTTTACTAAATACCCCTCACATAACTCACACCTCGGAAGGGTCCTTAGGTATTCTTGAGGTATTTCTCCCTATCTTCATCCATGAACTAAATGCAACCCCTTACACATATGCATCCATTTTTTTCCAGTCATGTAAGTCCTGTCCTTTGAGATGACAACTATGCTCGGTGATGTCAAGATTTAAAGAGTGAGTGAGATTGTTCTGGGATTGATGAATTACATTTTTGTACCATTGTATTCTTGAATTGCTCATGTTTTTGGTTCATAGTGGTGTGAACAAGCCAAGACCAACTCACGGATTTGCACAGACATGGGGTGTCTTGTAGCTCCAAGAAATCCACTTATGAATATCTGATCCTCTATCTTCCCTCATTCCTTGGCTTCCATACAAGCCCTTAGGTCCATTACTTCCACGTATGAGACATCATTTTCTTCTATCTCATACTCGCAAGTGAAAGGTTGTGTTAGCTTTTGTCCTGTCCACTTATACTTCATGGTTTCTTGAGAAAAATAAACTTTTTATCTTTAGTAAGTATGAAAAATCAAGCGCCTCGAACCTCAACTAGATGTTGCAACTCGATTCTCCTTCTTCCTATGTTTCTCTCACCTTCTAGACCACTTTTCTATATTTTGCAGGTGCTCGCTATACCACTTACTATTTTTAGTAAGTGTCAATTCTAGACCAAGATGATGTTTCGATGAATTTTCCATGGCAATACTTCTTTTGTGTTCATTTCCTCTTTCATGCAGTTTCTTCAATTGACGACTTTCCCGACATGGAAGAACTCTATGTAGAATACCTACTATTTTTATAAATTAAACCTCATTGGGTTAGATCACTTTGCAAAATGAAGTTTTTCGATATGGGTTTTTCCCAATATCACCCCTCTGAATTCTTGGACCTACCCGATCAACATTTTGGGAGATTTTAAACTTTTTAATTTCTAAACTAGTGGCACCACCGAATACAAAGCAACCATTGATGGACCTCAAAAATTGTAGATTTGGTTTTCTCCTCCATTTGAGATGAAAATAAAAATTTTGATATGTGTTTTTTATTCTTGTTCCACCTGTTAATTTTTTCTTCAAACTAGTTGTCGGTTTGATGGGAAATCCAACTTTTTCTTTTGTTGTGCAAAGAAATGGATTTCTTCTCTTCTTTTTGTGAATGGGAGATCTGAAAGTGATTTTTTTGGTCTCTAAGAAATATAAACATAGAAAAAATATAGTTTTTTTTCATGCACTGGTCTGCAAGATCTCTTCGAATTTCCGTTTCACGGCAATGGAGGTTTTCGAAGGGATTTCTTCATTGGTTCTTCATTTTTTCTTCTTGGTTTGATCAATATATCTTCTAGGACATGTATAGTATCATGCGGTGGATTATTTGATTTCTATGGTGGAATTTTTTTGAATCTCAACAATGGTGGAGTGGTGGTGAGAAATTACAGAGCAAGTTGTAGAGTGAAGTTGTGCACAAGAATGGAGAAGCGAGAAGAAAGCAAGAAAGAGCTTTAAAACACTTTTTCAAAATGGACCAATAAGGGGTTGGGAAAATTTTTGTCCCTCAAGCCAAAAATTACATGAGAGACATTAAATTACATGAAGTGCTTGGTGATGACAAGTGATAGAGATCGATCCAACTCGAAGGTTTAAGCCCCAAAAATAGCGGGGAAGCACTAGGGACCTAGGCTGGTCATATGAGGAACCATGAGGATTCTTGAGGGTTGTGTACATTTTCATGTCCTTGAATTCCCATTTTCAAAGAGGGACATGAGGGACATCAATTTTCATGGCAGGTCAGGTGATGACATGTGGCAGCGATCGACGGTTGAGGATTCAAGCTTCTCTAGTTCCCTGGGGCTAAGAAAAAGAAGCTGGAGATGGTGATATGAATGATTAGAAGACTCCTTGGGGATGGGAACATTTTTATGTCCCTGATGTCCCTTTTAAAAATGTACATGAGGGACATAAATTTGCATGGCGTGCCGAAGCCGCCACTTGTCGTGATCCGACGGTTGAGGGTTTGAGATCCTACAAGCACATGGGGTTGAACTGGCATTCCAAGAGATCGTATGTGTGACTTGATGGATTATATGGGCTGGGTGAATTTTTATGTCCCTCATTTGGATTTTATTGAGGGAAAAAAGGTACACAATATTCGTCAAGATCCTAGAGCTGACACATGTCTATCTTGAAATTTGACTAACTTCGAGAACTCATCAAGAGGGCAACTTGAAATGGCAATATCTTGAGTTCTTGATGGATATTTATGGTGACATTTTATATGAAATTTATTGAAATTTTCCTTATGAATCTAATTGTGTGGGTTTCGAGATATTTATTCATACATTTATTCTTTGAAAAATCAGATTTGTAATGTGGTCTCTTACTGTGCATGAGAAATATTCCCTGTAGACCCATTACACCAAGGTTTTGTGAAAAATGTGATTTCACCATATTTTAGGTCTTGGATTTTAATTTTAAAAAATCACCTCCCAAATCTTAGCAACTCTTTTGATCATGTGCACTTCTTATGCCTGTGAACCCTAATTTTGGTGACACTACCCCAACTCTTCCAAATCATTTCTAAATCTTCTTGAATCACCTTTGTGATGTTCTTAGGCCTTCAATTCACCTATATTTCTTGTTTGGATCCTCCGTTCTACTCCATAGGGTTGCTCTAGTCCTAGGAAGGCTAGTGATAGCCCTTCCCACAACTATCCGAAATTTGCATTTTTCAAGAACTCTTAAACTTGCCTAATGGGTTGACTTGAATTTCATAAATAACCTAAGGAACTAATTTAACATCATCTAGGATTTCATTGGAATGCATTTTTATACCTAGGGTGCCTTAGAAGGATAAAACATGAAAAAAAATCTATAGGGGTATCGTTGTCATGTTTGGAAACTGTCAATTTCCCTATTGCACATTTACATGACAACAAAAGTATAATCAAAATTTTCCATTAGTTTTGTTGATATGAAGTCCAAATTTGTGCCCATATCTTCTTATTTTGTGAATTTTTTTCAAAGGTGTGGTCTATTTTGTTATTATTATCCTTATATCCCCTCAGTACAGACATGATTTCCATTAGATGTGGGTCCACTAAGCGGAACATGAAAAAAGTTTAAAATATCTATAAATATTTGTTCACCTTTGGTTGTGTATAATTTTCCTTGTAAGAGTTACCTAATTTAATTTACATATCTAAGGTATAAGGCCTTAGTAGCAGCTCCATCTTCTAAAAAGGAAATATGGCATGTACCAATGCTGATTATTTACATCCTAGTTGCTTTACTCTGCACTCTTACAAAGCTGGAAGGAAGGAGATCTTTCTTTAGGTTAGATCATATTAGAACATTGCTCCCAGAACTGGGGAGTACAAGATTAAGAAGGAAGTAAGTTTGGAAACTAGTAGAAGAGAAAATATCGGAGGAAAATAATGTTCTAACTCTTGAATGTGATTATCCTTTGGTAGAATATTACTCTAGCACTTTTGATAGCTCGAGTCATACGGCCTTGAAGCTGATTTGCACACCTTATTTCAAGAAGGCCCCGTGTCTACAAATAATAAAGGTATTCCTCCTTTACTAATTTGAGACAATAGAATATTTTGTGAAACTAGGTCATTAAAGGATCAATACTTTGAATACCATACCCATTTATCTTATAGACCCTAAATCCCCAATGTTTGAATCCATTTGTTGAAACATATCCACTCAAAAATATGGAACAACCTCCACTCGGCCCCCTTTTAGAGTAAATACTTATGGACTGATTAATTTTCATTGGATGGTGGGTTACCCGAAAAAAGTGGTCCATGAAATTAGAAACAGAATGACTAAATTTCAAGGAAATAATGCAATAAGTATAGAGCAACATCTTAGGTGTTTTCAAAATGTTGTGGAGGGTTATCAAGTAGAGCATGAAGATGTGTATGTCAAATTATTTATACATACTTTGGAAGAATATGTTAGGGAGTGGTATAACTTATTTCTAGATAATTTCATTGACTCTTTGTGAGAGATGAAGAATGTTTTTAAATTACGGTATGGTGATAAAATAAATCCTAGGTTTCTATTGAGTGAGTTTTAAAACATCAAGAAGAATCTAAATGAACATGTATAAGAATTTAACACTAGGTTTAACAAACATTTGACTAGATTTCTGTAAATTTGAGGCCTAGTGATGATTCTTGTTTGATCAAGTATTGAGATGCTTTTGATAAGAAGGAAGTTTACTAATTAAGGGATAAATATCCTATAACTCGAGGCAAGCCTTCTCCATGGTTTTCAAATTGAGAACAAGATCGAGGTAGTGGGTAAGCCTTAAAAGAGGGAGGGTGTTAAGTTGATTAATCCTAAGAAACCTCAAACAAGTAAGGTTGTGTATCCGGAAGAGTTGGTCAAAACCTTGAAAGGGGTAGTAAAGAGATTTCAAATAAGCTTGCTAGGGTAGAGAAGGGCCTAGGTTCAAATCCTCAAGCTCGCTACGAACCCTGGGAAAGAAGAAATTTGGAAATCGTCCCAAGGGTGATCATTAAGTCGATGAAAGAGGAAAGGGACTTGTAGGTGAACATGAAGTAAACAGTCATCCCCAAGGATATGAAAATGGTTCCTTATCCACTAACCGACAAAGTATCTTTAGTAGAAGATAATAATGTCATTGAATGGTGTGATAGATTCTTTTTTGACATTCCCCTTGTGATCCACTTGTTAAAAGTGATGATTTTATTTATGAAATTATTATTTTTGATATATGTGTGATGGAGTCCCATGGTGACTCACCAAGGGGATATACTTCAAATTATCTATTATATGTAAGGATTGTGGATGATTTTTTAAAATACAAAGACTTGGTATCTTGGCCCTTCCTAAGTAATTTTGACATAGATATGATCCAATCATTTGAGCTATAAAACCATGATTTTAAGTATTTAATATCTCTAATGATTAAAAATAATTATGGTGGGATCCCTTATGAGGAAGATGAGCATTTATTAATGAATGTTGTTGTGACTCAAGAAAAGGATTGTAATCTTTGGAGTAGACAAGTCAAAGGATTTGCTCCTGCTACTAAAACAAAGGTACTTGTCTTGACCAACATTCCCAAGAACACTCCCAAAAATTATATTCTTGTTAAAGGCCATGTCACTACTTTAAGACCAAGTGCTTATGATTTTTCTCAAACAATGAAGAACAACATCCCATCAGAAAAGGAATTTACCTTTTCCCTAATGTAACTTTTCCCAAATACACAACATGTGATATGGCTCAAACCTTGAGTCAAATAAAGGCCACCATTCCAATCATGGATTTTCTCAAAATTATTGACCACATACAAAGATCATTTGAATATTTGGGATCAAAGAGGAAGTAGTTTCCATTACAAGAGAGGTAAAAGTGAGGTGACACCTTCTATTATAACTAAGGTAGAATTAGCAAAGGAACAAGAAAGTATGGAGGAACCCCCAAAAGTATATTTGGGAGCTTATTTGGTTGAGTCACAACTTGATGTGGATCCTTTCTTCACCATGGTGATTCTAAATGAGAGACTCCTCCATAATTTTATGTTTGATTCGGAGATTTATGTAATATAATGCCCTTGGAAGTTATGAATGAACTAGACATAAAGATAACAACATCACTTATAACGTTTTATGCCATGGATTTGGGGAAGTACCTATTATTGGATATGTGAAGGGTTTAATTTTTCAACTTGCTACTTATCCTGGAAAGTATCTAACCATGAACATGGTTATAGTTGATTTCCCTGCTAAATGGGGTATGTTGTTGTCAAGAAAGTGGGTTGCAAGTGTGGGAGGTAGTGTCCAAATGGATATGTCTTATGCTAATATACCTTTGGAGGGGAAGTTGGTCAAATTGCATGGAGAAAATAAATTTCTCCATCTTATTGAAGACCCTATGAATGCCTCTTATGAGGTATTGTTCATTGACACATATTTGGGTAATTTCATTGGCTATGAATATTTCTATGATCATCGTATAAATATTGATACAAGTCATGAATATACTAATGCTTCTTAGACCATGAGTATTGATGAGGTCTGCTAAAATTTTGAAATTTTTTTGACATCACCGAATCAGGTTATTTCTAAATTTTCTTTCAAGTTAAAATTTGATTGTACTAATAATATTGTTGAGTATGAAGCATTATTGCTTGGCGTAAGAATTGTATGGAATCATGAAAATTAGGGACATCATTGTCAAGGATACTTTGAGTTAATGGTGAATCAAGTTATAAGGTTATATGCTACTAAGAATCAAAGGTTGAAATAATATAAACATGCAGTATGGGATCTCATTGACATGTTTGATTATTTTAATATCTTGTATCATGGGAGAGCCCAAAATATAGTAGCTAATGATTTGTAGTATTGAATTCTCAATTTTAAAATGAGTTAGTATCACCTTATTTCCATTTTGAAGTAGAAGTGCTAGCTAGGCCATTAGTACTAGAGAATATTCAGTAATGGAAGATTTTCAAAGATGATGCTCAAATTAATAGTTTTTGAATTTCGAAGAGGAATTCTCTAACTGAGATCATTTATCTCAATCCTATGATAGAGATATGTGAAGGGAGACTATTTTTGGATAAGACATAGTAAAGTTAATAAAAATACCATCCCTTGTGAATTAGTTAGTTTTGAGTTAAACTTCGACAATGCTGATATGATTGTTAAAAAAGTTGTTTCTCCATCCAAGGAGGTAGAGGAATGTAATTTGGGAACCCTTGAGAATCCTAGAAAATTCTAGTTGGGATGTGGCCTGAGTAAAGAAGAGAAGCAAGCTTACACTAAGTTGCTTAATGAAATATCAATCTTGTCACAGCATGGTCATATTCAAAAGCGAAGGCTTATCGGGAGAATTTGTTTCAGCATGAGATACCTTTAGAACCTCACATTAATCCCTTCAGGAAGAAACAAAGACCTATCAATCTCATCCTTGCAAGAAAAATGTAAGTAGAGTTAACAAAGTTAAGAGATGGAGGGATCATGCACGCTACTAGATATTCTTCATGGGTGGATAACCTTGTGCTAGTAAGGAAAAAGAATGGGGATATAAGGATTTGTGTATTTTTAGGAATCTCAACAAAGCATCAATCAAATAAAATTACCCATTTCCAAACATAAAAATATGTTGCAAGTACATCATGGGGTTAAAATTACTATCAACATTGGATGGTTTCTCATGGTACAATCAAGTTTTGATGCGAGTCTAAAAATTTAAAATTGCCTTCACTACCCCTTAGGGAACTTACGTTTATGTCAGGATGCCCTTTGGACTTATGAATGCAAGAGAAACTTTTCAGAGATTCATGAATGTGGCTTTCTTGGGCCTTATCAATGATTTCATAGTTGTGTATCAAGATGATATAACAATTTTTTCAAAGAAAAGAGGTGACCATTTGGGACATATAGAGAAAAAATTTCTCAGATGCAAGGAATATGGAATTTCATTGAATCCCAAGAAGTGCCATTTTGGAGTGCAAAGTAAAAACTTTCTAGGGAACATGGTATCAAAATGAGGGGTCACGAAAAATCCGAGAAAGAGTGGATGTAATTGGTAAGGTCCATATACCCATGTCTAAAAAAGGTATTCAGTCTTTCTTTGGACAGATAAACTTTATCGGGAGGTTTATCTCAATCTTTTCTAAAATTACTATTTTAATTACAAACATGTTAAAGAAATACTAGGTTATCAAATGGGAGGAAGGAGAGGTTTAGGACCTCAATGCAATAAAATAAGCCCTTAGAAATTCCACTATCTTAGTAAGCCATGATTATAATAAAGTATTCCAAATGTTTTCATTTGCTTCAGAAAACACAATTGCATCTGGGTTATTACAAAAGGATGAAGAGGGGCATGAGAGGCCCATTTCTTTCTTTAGAAAATCCCTGTAAGGAGTTGAGCTGAAATATACCATCATGGAGAAACAATCCTTTTCTTTGGTAAGAGCCACCAAAATTTTTAGATCTTACATCTCTAGCTCCAAGGTTGTGGCTCATGTCCTCCATATAATGGTGAAAGATATTTTTTTCAGACATGGAGATATCAAGTAAAATATTTCATTTGGTAAATAAATTGTATGAGTGTGACATGGAGATCCAAACAACTAAATTGGTTAGAGGTTTGGGCTTGGCAAAGTTAATGGCTGAGAGTAATTTATAGGTGATGGAAATAAATGTTGTTGAGGAAGGTGGTTTGGATCCTCATGAGAAGGTGAGCAATTCAATTTAGCATAAGTACATAGTTTACTATTTGAATAATTTGAATTTTCATGGGCACTTAGATAAGAACCAGAGGAAACTCAAATTGGCCTCCCAAAATTATATCTTGGTGATTGTGGGCTAGCTTGGAATAACCCAGAGGGAGTTTTACTTAGATGTATCACTAAAGAAGAAACTCCTAAGATAGTTCCAAAATTACATGGAGGAGTATGTGAGGGTCATTTCACTGGAAGAGTCACTACTCAAAAATTCTAAGGGTAAGATATTGGTGGCCCTCAATATTTAAGGATGCTTCCTTGTTGGTCAAAAAATGTGAAAGCTACCAATGATTCTTTAGAAGATTGAAAGATTTGGGTACCTTACCTCTACAACCAGAGTCAATAGAATCCCCTTTCAAATAATGGGGATTGGATTTCATTAGATATATATCAGATTCTTCAAGTGTTGGACATAAATTGATACTGGTTCCCACACATTAATTTACCAAATGGGTTGAGGCCATCCCCACTAAGAAGGTAACCCATCAGGTAGTCATGGATTTCCTCCTCAATAATATAATTTGTAGATTTGGAGTTCATGTTAAGAAAGTTACAAATAATTACATGAGCTTCAGAGCTAAGATATTGGGTACAATGTGTCAGAATATGGGATTAACTTGACCTATGCATCAAAACTATAATCCTCAAGTTGAATCAAGTAATAAAAATATATTTAAGATCCTCCAAAGGACACTTGAAACCAACAAAAGGAATTGGGGTGAACAACTCAAGTTTGCATTATAAGCAAATAGAGTAACCACTAAGAGATCTACCTAGAAAATCCTTTTGATCTAGTTTATGGGATCCAAGCCCTCTTACCTTTGAATTTGTAACTTTCATCCTATTAGTTTATGCAAAGCAGCTAAAAATGAAAAATAATTATGCCCTTATGAAACAAGAATTAACTAGATCATAAAGGTTGATGAGTAAAGAAGAGAATCCCATCATAAGCATGTCATGTTTAGGGAAAAGCTCAAGAGAATATTTGACAAGAAAGTGACTCTGAGATATTTTAGTTTGGAGATCTGGTCTTGATATGGGACATTAGGCATGAGGAAAAGAGTAAACATGGGAAATTTGACACCCTATGGATGAGAGTGTATTCTATTGATATTAGAATTTGCGAGCATACTTTCTTTTTGAAGGATTTGAAAGGAAACTTATTAGATTTTCCTGTCAATGTAGGAATCTTAAACACTTCCTAAATTAAGTTGAATGATAAAGTTTGACCTTGTACATTGTATATATATTTTTCTTTGTTTTTGTTTCCCTTTTTCACTCTGGTCTACAATGCCCAAGTTTTTGGTGTGTTGGTATTATGTTGCGTGTGTATCTACTCAAAAAAGACCATGTGTGTGTTTTTCTTATGACTGTTACCCAATGGACTTAGCACTTGCTCTATTTTCTCGTGTTATCTTGTCGGTCCTTGTGGCACCCACAAGGGGTGCCCATCCTCGAGTAAGAGTTGTTTTCGGTACTCATTTTGATCTCATACATTGGATTCAAGTGTGCCTCCTAAGAGTTTGTATCTTTTTTTCCAAATCTTTGTAATGTGTGAAAATATATATGCATATAAAACAAAGCAATATTGATCTAAGAGAGTTTTTACTTGTGCATGAATCAAGTGTAAAATATCCTTATCGATTCATAAAACCATGATCAGGTGTGTGTGTATCGAAATGCATTTCTTTAAAATCCAAGGAACAAGTCATTTAAACCCCTTGGTAAAAAAATTTATGTGTTCTTCCTTTCAAATCCTTGTAAAAATGCATTTCATTCCCCACTACCAGATAAACATGGAATATCGTGATTTGTTTCATATTACAAGCTTTGTATGAACATTTGTAAATTTGTGTAAATGTATAAAGTGTAAAAGAAACTCAAGGTTCGATAAGGGAATATTCTAATGAATATTCAGTGGTACAAGATACAAAACACAATTATATCTGCGCTCTCGAGAGGAACATGTGAAATAATATTATTAGAGTGTGGGGTCAAGTATCATATTTACTTTTGCATTTTAATCACAACTCATAAACAAATTACAAAGTGTGATTACAAACCTAAACCATGAAATGGGACATTTGTCACTATTCTATAGAAATTCAGCACCTTGAAATGGGTCAACATTTTATTTATTCACCCCTTTGATCATAGAAAAGGTGCAAAAAAATCCTAAGCCCCGATTCCTTCCAAATAAAGACACGTGGATGTCTCAAGTTTAAAAGGGGGAAACGATGGATCATATGGTTGTAATTCAAAACACTTATTTCCTTCATCATTAATGCAATTCACAAAATAAAGGAAAGGTTTAAAGGTTTGGATGATTGTTTTGATCCTTACATTTGCATATGAAGAACTAAGAATCCCTAGCACTTTGAATTTTTGTTATAAGGAACATATATTAATTCTTTAGGAAGAGATTCAAAATCAAGGAATTTGAAATTGTGGGTGTAAGGTCGAATCTAAGGAAAGATACATAGAATAGGTAAACTTTTTTAAATACTAGATCATTATACCCCTATTTTTTCCCTTAAATAAGTTTGAAATCCACATATTGTCGGGATAGGAAAATTAAATAGTAACAGGAAAAAATGAGAACTATGGAATGTGACACTCATGTCACCTTGAGCATTACAAGAAATCTAGATGAGATGATGGAAACAAATTTGTTAAATTTAGACCTATCCCATTTTTACAATGATTGTGTGCCCTTGATAGGAATCATTACATGGTGGCCATTGATTCCAGATATATTTCCCTAGTCGTGGCTTTTTCCCACCTTCTACATGCATTGCACATGTGTTGGTGTGGATATGTGCTTGAGAATTATGACCCGAAAAGAGAAAGGTTCTAGATGGAAGTGGTGACGAGGTCCTTTGCCCTAACACCTAAATAATTTGTCTTGATGTTAGGGCTGCCAAAGTTTAAAAAATAGTAGTTATTAATACATCCTCAGCCTTAGACAACTACAAAGGCACATGGTGAGTATGTCAAACTCCGAACACCCAATGGTTGTTAATGAGATAGAAGATCCTCTACTAGAATTCCTAAAAAACGCTTAAGTCAAATTTTATAGAGGACGCTAAGGATATCATCATTTTATTAATTAGGATTGTTGGTTTAAATATGGTTTATGTTTTAGAAGAATGCATGTGTCCATATATAAGAATTATAATGGACAACAATTAATGATTTTTTTGGGAAATTTTCATATCTACAACAATCATAAACGGATCCTTGGAATGGCTACAAAAATCACGAAAGGTATCACCTACAATTGTGAATTTTATATGATGTCATACCTAATTTATAATATTGCATGCCATTTGAGTTTCTCGGGTCTCACACAAGTAGTAAGATTCAAATATCACAAGGTATATGATGTTTATCCCTAGCTAAACTTGGATAACTGGAATAATGATGTCGAAGGATGAATAATGCATTATTTTTGCCTATCATATGCCTCTTTAGGGAAAAGTGTGAAAAGTATAGACTATCTCATTGAGGCTAAAAGTGTGATACAAGAGTATGGGTGATTTTTTATCCAGTTCAGATTCTTCACTTACATCAGGGAAAGTGGTTTTGAAGGTCACTCATTCATGTTTCCTAGGTATTGAGATGATAAATGGGACCTCTTAGAAATTTCAAGGAAATTAGCATTAGTACACAAACTAATTGCAATAAAACATCCAACCAATGTTAATTTTCCTATCAAGATAGGAAGGTATTCATTCACAATAATTGTAAAAGAAAAACTTTTGGAGGAAGAGATGAATAGGTATCGAGTTAGAAAAATTCAAGCCATGAACCAATTATGACATCATATGGGTTGTAGGTTATAAACATGAGCCTTAACTTGATTGCTATTGGATGAATTGAGGGATGAGGAGGACTTTATATAGAGGGATTTCTCTAGGATGAATCTCAAACATGATAATTGACTTCAAGATTGTAATAGTCCCTCGGGGCTAAATGATGATAAGAAAATAGTGAGCTAATACTATGATGATAAAAAAACATGAGTCATTACCAATTGCACCTTGATTAGGGTGAAGTGTAATTGACCAGTTTATATGATAGGACAAATAATGAAATGAGGAGAACATTATACTAGTTGAAATTGAAAGGTATGTAATGTTCTTTCCAAAATAAAAAGGTGTTAAATGAATTTAGAAATTTGAGGATCTTGGAGGGAGATCTCCCTCCTTTGAAGGAGGGAGCTGATAAAATAGATCTATTGGGTGGAAAGGCTCCTCAATTACCCACCAAAATACTAAATTTAGGCATTATTGATGAGTGGATTGTTTCCACTAGCAAGATTTAGCACTTCCATGTTATTTTTAACCCAAAAGGCTGAAAGGATGTTTTTAAAACCAATGAAATATGCCCCTATCACTCAAGAAATGCCAATGCGAGATGAAAAAAAAGTTCTTCAAAACCTAAGAATCCAATGTTGACTCCACCGGGGTCATCTAGTGGAGAAAAATGGATGAGAGGGAGCTTTCCAAGTATTCACCCTCAATTTTTGGAAAAGGGTGCTACAGAAAATGAAGGAGATGAGATCAAATATTTTGAGAGGGCTGTAAAGAAATATATGGTGATACCCCCATTAGAAGAGGAAATTGAATTTCTAAAGATGAGAAGTATCTCATCCACAAAGGATCATGTTCCTAAAATTAAGGAACAAGAAATGGGTAGCTCAATCCTATTAACTGAAACTCAAGAGAAATTCATTGTAACAATAGTAGAATAATTTGTTACATCACCACTTAGTACAAGTACATCATCAACAATGCTAGAAATTTCAGTTATAACTCCATTTCCTATAAGGATAGTATCCAGTTTGGTTATGGAGAAAATAATTCATGATTCCCCCAAATACTAATCCCTTGAATATCATAGAAGAACAGGGGCCAAAAATGTTTCAATTTAGAAAGCAAGATGTTGCAAAAACCATACCCATTCAAGAATAAGTGAATGAACCTATTGAAGTGGTGGATGTATAATCATTTGAGAAGACTCCTACACTTAAACTTACTAGTTTAACACTTGAAGTACCTACATGAGAGGATGATGTTTTTCCTCAAATGAAAATTGAGATGGAAGAAACTCCCTAACCACCAATAGTTGAATCAAATGTTCAAGTTAAAAGTGTTTAGGTTGAAATTGCACTACCATCAAGAGAAGAGGAACCAGTAATTAAAAATCTAACAAGTGAACTATCCATAGAGGTTACTATACGATGGAAAAGTGACATGCGAGCATGAGAATATACAAGTAACTCTTCCTCGCACCTAACCTCCCGAGGTCATGCCCAGATAGCCGGTGGGGATTGAATATGCATGGGATGCAGACAAGCTAGTTAGGCAATCTGATGTCTTCGACGTGCACTAGTGGAAATTATGAATCTAAGGAAAAGAACGCCCTCCTAACCTAAACTGGTGTGATAGATCGAGCAGCAAGGATGATTGCTCGAAGGCTCCAATCAATATCAAGCTCTGGCGTGATTCAGTCTATGGGTTGTGGAATACGTGGAAAATGACCTGGAATAGTTTCTTGTATGTCCCAGATAATGTCATAGGGTGGATGGTAAATATAATTGACTCTATGGGTGATTCTCTAGCCTAGTCTAGAACTCCTTAGCTTTGTTAGCTGCTATGTCTAACAAGGATAACTGTTCGATGATGATAGGTGGAAGTGGAGTAGATCTAAATACTAATGTACATAGGCCAGCATCTATATCTGATTCTCCTATGGACTCGTTGGGCTGTGGGATTTGTGGGTCACAACCATAGATTCATGTTTGTTGTGGTCCTGCTATGGTCATGTGCGGATTTAGTCCCTGATCCCTAGTATCCAATAGTCATATGCTTTTTCAGTCTCTATATTCGATTTAATAGTTGTGTGATCTTTTTAGAGTATCTCACGAGTGTTTGTGCAACCTGAATTCTTAAGTGAGTATCTATATCCGTGAGAGTGTCTCCTACATCTGGCTATGGGAACAAAAGATCACAACCAAATTTTTGCTCTCTTTCAAACCCTTCCACATTCATGCGGATATATATCTAGGATAATTTGTAGTTTGGTTGATTTGACCAAAACGTGTGTGCTTGGTCATCTTCTATGTTTAACCCGTGCAGTTGGAAACTGATTTGTTGTAAGTTTACCGTTGTTTGGAAGACTTAGATCCTAAGATTCTGATCTATATCAGTTATGGCTATGACGAGATTGGGTTGGGGCACGATTGGCTCGAATACATATTCCCTGGGCTCTCTAGGTCCCGTGATTGTCATACAAAAGCAACAATGTAAACTAAATGTAGCAAAGTAAAATTAACTATGTGAAGTATATCTATAACATATATAACTTCTATATTTTTGTATTTTTCTGATGAATTTTATAGATGAATTTGAAGGAGCAGCTATTTTAATATATCTAGAAATTGACGATTAATCTAATGACGAATTTAAAACAAACAAAGTAACCGAGTATAGCTACTTGCCTGTGCAGTTGTAAATCTATTCTAAACAATGAAATAACTGATCTAATCTATTTGAAAGACTCTCGATCCTACCTCAGAAGTGAGGAAAGAATCATAGTCTCTCAGAAACTATCAATCCTCATAGCTTCCCTGGAAATATCAAAAGTAAAATTGACTGAAATAAAGTGATTGGCTACTCTATTTGATATGCTTCTAATTTAAAATTTGAAAGCTAGAACCTGGATTTTCGCAGACAAAGTGGTGAATCGATAATGTGTGTGATCTTTTCCACTCGGTGTGACCATCTTGCTCCTTCGTGTTCACGTGATCTAGAAAAGCGTGTAATGCTAGCATCATAGAAGTAGATATTGGGACAAAGGAAACTATAGGATACTGATCAATACAATGTGAGTAGGAGAGAGATAACGCAAGAGTATGAGCTTGGCTTATGCAATTCCTAGAAGGATTTATTGTGAGTCATGCAACATAAAGTGTCGAACTTGAAACTATCTGCTTGAAGAACAAAACCTATAACTTTAATGGCTTCCTAATAAAAAATAGACTATCTTACTCCAATGGATTGGATGAAATATCAACAAAGACTTGCACAAGATGGATATGTGCTTCCTAATAGAAAACATAACACTAACTAAGCATGCAATGAATGAAACTAAGAATTCTAAGAAAAATGAAAGACTAATCTATTGCAATGAGAAATTTAGAGGCAAATTTGAGGGGCCATTTGCTTCAAAGACAAGCCAACTATTTATAGCATTTGCATTTACCCAAGGTAAAAACCAAATTGAACTCTTAAACTATAAACAATGGCAAAACACTATTCTAGGGAACCAGAATCATTAATGCAAGCCCAAGGTGGTGAAAAAAAGATGGTAAATGTTGAAATTTACGTGATTCATGTTAAAAGAGCATTCTCGTAAAATGTAAAGGACCGCCCCCCTCAGCGGGGCGGCTGGCACAAGACCGCCGCCCGATCGGGGCACGGTCACAAGACCGCCGCCAGTAGGGTGGCGGTTTCATAACTAAAGAGCAAAAGGAAAAGAAAAGAGGGGAAAAGAGAAAAGCAAAGCACACGGGGGCTAAGCGGGGCATGTGGGATGATAACGCATACTTGGAGAGCTTTTCCAGATCCCAAACACCTTGCGAGGAGACCTGTATCATCATTGGGGCACGTGTTACGTTGTTCTGGTGGTGCAGCACCCTACAATTTTGGGTACGTACATATTGCCCCCTCGGAGAAGTGTTTTAGCCATGAAGAGGCGTAAAACGGTGGGTCCGAGTATGGTAGTCCTGAAATGGGAAGTTGGAAGTTATATCTGATACGTCTCGTGTGTCGAAATGATGCCATCCAAAATTCTCGCTTCCTGCAAAACGAAAAGAGAAGTCAAGTCTAGATAGACAAGATAGATCGGAAAATAAATGCTAAAATAATGGGAAATGAGGATGTACCACTTGTGCGGGGTGAGAACTTACCTCCATCGGCACTTCAAACTGAAAAAAAAAAACATTCAAAACAAGTTAGGCTACTATATATATGAAAGTGGGCCCATTTTCCTATTCATTTACGCATGTTGATTTGATTGATTCTGAGCTCTAGGACCCACGGTGATAGTTTCTTATGAGAGTAGAGTCAAAACATTCATGGCGAGATAGCGATCATGCCCCGCATGCGTAGATCATCGACCCATGAGATCACAGAGTTAGTTCTACAGAGGCCAAAGGGGGTCCTAGAGGCCGGGGTTGGACAGTTGTTACACCTGGCATTCCTATTGCATCCAGGAGGGTAGTATGTGCCCGAGGGAGAGCCGGTGCTCCTCAGGAACCCTTACTTCAGATTGCCGCGGGTCCTGCCCATAGCAGTGATGACCCCATCGACATAGACTCTGAGTCCGAGGAGTTCACAGGGGGAGAGACAGAGGAGGAGACTGAGGAGGATAGTGATCCTGAGTGGCATGACACTCAGGATATCATGCAGGCAGAGAGGGCAGAGCAGAGTGCAGAGAGAGTGACTCTGGTTTCAGAGGAGCCACTCTCCCAGGGCCATGGTGGGGAGGATGAGTCCATTACGGGAAGCTACGTTGCTCCAGCCATGGGAGCACCTCGGTTGGTGGCGGCATTTGTGGCGGGTGCCGACCCTAGAGATCCATCCTGAGGCACAGTAATGATAACTCAAAAGTAGATGGGTACACTAATCGTCAAAATCATCCAATGGATGCAACAAGTAAGAATCCTAGTAATGATAACTCAAAAGTGATCAATATTATTTTGTGTGGTTTGGTAGAATTAAATTTTTTTAAGGTAATGAAATGTGCTATAACTAAGGATATGTGAGATAAGATACGAGTAATTTATGAAGGTGAAACTAAGGCTAATTTGGAAAATCTCCAAACCTATAGGAATCATTTTGAAATTTTGAAGATGAAGGAAGAAGAAACCATTGTCATATATCTTCTCAGAGCAGATCAAGTGGTCAATACAATTAGAGAATTAAGAGA
Source organism: Taxus wallichiana var. yunnanensis (assembly GCA_018340775.1). NCBI lineage: Eukaryota > Viridiplantae > Streptophyta > Pinopsida > Cupressales > Taxaceae > Taxus > Taxus wallichiana. Next base: position 75,666,703 of record CM031236.1, on the reverse strand, counting down.
ATATGTTAAAGAAGTATTTGTGGTGCATAAGGTGCTAAGATATCTCACTCCTAAGTTTGATCCTAAAGTCTTAGTTATAGAATAATCCAAGGATCTGAGTACTCTGTAGATGGATGAAATCCATGGTATCTTGAAAGCTTATGAGATGAGGACATGTGTTGATAAACCTCCCAAGAAGGAAGAACATTAAAAGATGAGATGAATTAAAAAGGTAATAAGATCCTGGATAATGATGTTTCTGATATTGATGATGATGAATTGATTTTTGTTTTTCTAGGAAGTTGAAGATAGGTTCTATTAAGTATAAGGTAAATTTACCTTTCAAGTTCTTCTACTGTGGTCAGATAGGGAATTTTGCAAACAAGCATCCTCACAAGCATACATATGAAGATAATGAATAACATGATGAAGATCAGGTGATAATAAGAAGTCCCATAGGTTTGATAAAAGTAAGAATAAATTTAGAAAGATTTGAGGACAAGAATAATTCCAAAAGAAAACTTTATTCCAAGGATTATTTATGCTCATTTGAGGTAAGTAGTGGAACTAGTGATTCGGTGATGATAATAATTTTTTTGGCAATGAAACTCTATTTATGGATAATGAAGCCGGGATCCCCGAAAGAGAGGATTCCATATTTGGAGGTTCATGTATGAATTTAGATGAAGAAGAGTTTGAAGGTCATCTGTTTATTTCTTTAGAAGAGTTGAAGCATGCAAAGAAGAAGAACAAGAAATTGAAGGTAAACATTATGGATTATGAAGAAACGATTCATATTATTGAAGAGAGACATTGGATGGACATCAATGAGTTAGAAACTCAAGTGGATATCGTAACTACAATCATAAAGTCTAAGGAGGAAGAGTAAATTATGTATGAGAGATAAATAGAGTCTCTAAAGGAAGAATTAACTAAAGAAACAAGAAAGGTAAGATCATTTCATAATTTTGTGAAGAGTTCTAAGGATCTAGATGATCTTTTGGATAGTCAAAATGGTGTAGGTGATAGCACTGGTCTAGGATTCAAGGAAGACCTAAAAAGTGGAAAAGTGACTCAAGAGGATGCTATTCAGAGAAAGGAGGATGATGAATATGCTGGTTCAAGTTCCAATGAAGATCAAAAGATGAACATTTTAAAAGGAAACAAGAGATCTAGACCTATTTGATAACCTAATGTAATGAGGTATGAAAAGTATTTCAATGGTTATTGTTATGATTGTAATTAATGTTGTATTAAAATAAGGGAATTTGTAGAATTTTATCTAAGAATTAGGATGTATGGAACCATGGAAGAAGTTTTAGTTCACACCAGCCAAGAGGTAAGAGAAAAATTTTCTACTATAACTATCAACATATTGGTCATATTGCGAAAAAAATTTTGTTTTCATGGTCCCTCAAGGAAAAACAAGAAGCTTCATGCTCTTAGAGTACAAGAGAGAAAGAAAGAAAAGATATGAGAACTAAGAGGGAATCAAGGTATTAAATATAATCATAAGTCAGATAAAGCAACAAGTTATGAATTCTCACGGGTTGTTAATAAGAAAAAGGTTAAAGAGATCAACCCATAGATTCCTAAGAGGTCATAGAATCTATTCAAGTTGCTATTTTAGGTCCCTATGGTTAGGGATGTCTATACTAATATTCACGAGAGGAATTAATCAATCATACGAAGTATATAGGTATGGGGAGATTGAATGGATATAATGAAGCTATACAACAAGATTGCATGTATGGATATTTGTTGATACGTCTCAAGAATGTAGTTGTGAAGAAAAAACTAAACGTATATGTTTTAAACATTTTTATGTTTCCTTGATATAGTCATGGTGTTATAGTGCAATGAAAGGCATCAAGAAGATGTATGATGGATTGATATGCACAAGGTTGTGTTGCTTTAGAAGGTCCGAGGTTTCTTGACAATTAAATTGACAAATTGAAGAAGAATGGTCACCATATTTTTGCTAAAAGGAGCTCAGAAGGACAATATTTCAGTCATGGTCATGGCATTTAGTATGATGTGAGAAGGTAAGATATATAGATAAAAACTTAATGAGGTATTGTTAGAGATCACAAACACGTAGAGGGGGTGAATCAATATAGATTTGAAATTTTACACCAATGTCAATCTGGAATTCATTAGTAGAGTGCAGTAATATACCATGAGAAGTTAAAAAAACATATGTCAAGCAAGATAACACATGACACAAAATTTATAGTGGCAAACCCTTTTGAAACACCAATTCTAAAAGCATACAATATCTTTGTTTCGGTTGAGCACCCACTTAGTAGATTTTAGCAAGAACAAATTGCAAGGAGTACCCACCCCTATAATCTAAGCACCCACTTAGAAATATAATATTACAAATACATTGATCACTTAGAATCAATATTTCTTACACAATGGATTATGATCACTTTTTTTATCTTTATGTGCTTACTTTTCAAGCTATCACGTTCATCATTCTTTGTCACTTGGCTCCATCTTTCAATCTCAATCTAGGTTTTTGATTTCCATGCTCTTTCACTCTCTTTGCACTCTTGATTCGAACCCTTTTTATCAATGAATCAACTAGAGTAATTCTCTTCTCGTTTAATATATATTCTTTTAACACTTCATTTGTTGGCTCTCTTTTGTCTTTTTCCTCTTCTCAGTAACTCCTTAAACTCAAATGCATCATTTTCTCACTTGAGAAAGACACATATTAGCATAGAATTTTATATTTATAGACAATCAACACTCCCCATCACTTCCTTGGCATGTCATGCAATATATCTCTCTGTCACACGAGAATCTGGTCTAATAAATGCATGCAACAAAATCCAGATTTATTCTCTCTATATTTGGCTTAATTTTTTATATTAAATACGTTACTTGAAGCCATTTATGTGACAATACCTAAAACAATTTTTTATCTCTTCGGATTTTCAACCGATCGGGATGAGTGAACCATTTTTCTCTAATATTTAATTTCACCTAGAAATCAAGAATTTCATAGAGAATGTACTTGCATTTCCACAAATTCAAAGTGTATTAAATGTTGACAGTTGGATCTGTAGATTTCTAAAATCAAGTCCGATTCTTCGTTGAGAAAAATAAATGTACTACCTCTCTATTTGATTTTTAGATCATTATCAATTTTGGAGGAAAAATTCCTATTTGACCATATTCAAAATAATTCGGTTTTTCTAGAGCCCTGTCCAATCCATATTAATCCATTATGTGGCTTTCATTTTCTTATGTTACTTTCTCCTTCGTGTTGTGGAAATTTCCTTGATTCAAGGAATTTATCTTTTCGTGGTGGATTTTTCAGTCATCCATGATTTTGTTTACTTCTCACACTTTTACATTCTTCCACATCCTTCCAAGTACTTTCTCTACAAGTATTTCACGGCTTTATTCCATGTCCTTGACTACATTATTTCACCTACGGCTTCCTTTTTTAGTTCTCCACGGTTATCTCTAGTCCTTCGGAGATTTTAATTTTTATCCTCGGCTTCCTCTATAATTCGCTTACTTCCACTATTTTTTTTTCACCTCCGCAACTTCATTTTCTTCACCTGTGGCTTCATCATTTTACCCACAACTTTCACTAAACCTCTGCAGCTTCTTCTATTCTTCAACAATTATCTCCTCATATTCGTGGCTTGTTCCAAACTTGATTATATCCCCTTAGAATCCTCTTGATTAATTTGAGAGATGATACTACCAATAAACCTTCACATTTCTCTTACCAAGTCTTTCTTGCAATGTTTGTTGAAGCTTATTGCATACTTGTTAATTCCTTTTCCATACATGGTTGATCATGAGTCATGAGACTTTTGCACAACATTTGCACTATTATTTTTACCATCAATGCAGCTTGACATCAATGAAAACCCTTAAGACTATGACAAAGGTCCAAAAATCCCCCTTTGGCATATATGGAAACCTTCAAAGAAACACTAAAACCTTTGATGAAAATAACATTTAATCTCTCTCATAATCTGTTTATGTTTTTACACAATCATTTACAAGCTGGTTTTCTATTTCATTCTATCTCCCCTTTTGACATCGATGAAAAAGGGACATCTATGCCACACAAACATGAGGATGCACATAAATTGGAAAATGCATGTTATTGCCTCCATAAGTTCCCCCTAGGCTCATGCTTCTTAGTTGTTTTTCGCCCATTTTCTTTTGATCCATATAACTTGGTTTGTTTGTGGCAATGCTCCTCCTTAGTGATACATACTTTTATTAATTGAGCTAGCAGACTAGCTCCCCCTAACATGAATAATTTATTGCACTAATTAGGAGCTGATATTGCATGAAAATTATTTGTTTCCTTGTTTCCAAACTTTCTGCATGCGCAGATTAGGAATGACCCCCAATTCATTCCTCAGGTGCTCAAATGTTGCTTTTGGTAGTGGTTTTGTCATGATATCAACAATTTCTTCTTTTGTGCTCACATACTCAAGACTAATTTTCTTGTCATTCACTTGTTCCCTCAAGAAATGATATCTAATTAGAATATGTTTGGTCTTTGAGTGGAACACAAGATTCTTGGAGACACTTATAGCACTAGTATTGTCACAAAGCAAGGGAATTAGGCTATTATATTTTACCTTGTAATCTTTTAATGTTTGCTTCATCCAAATAACTTGAGTGCAACACATTGTAGAATCTATATACTCTACTTCACATGTTGAGAGTGCCATTGATGATTACTTCTTGCTTAACCAATATACAAGGAAATTCCAACAAAGAATGCTCTGCCATTTCTACTCTTCTTATCATCCACACTTCCCGCCCAATCAACATCTATATATGCTTTTATGTGAAGTGATTTATTTGGGGTAATGAGTCCATATTCAAGTGTTCCCATGAGATATCTCAAAATTATTTTGACTTCCTTGAAGTGTGTTTCCCTTGGATCTTCTTGAAATCTTCCAATAAGGCCCACAACTTGCATGATATTAGGTCTTGATGCAATGGAGTAGAGTAGACTTCCTATCATGGATCTGTACAAAATTTTGTCTACTTTTGGTGAACTATCCTCTTTTCTCAACTTGCATCCTACTTCCATTGGTGTTCTTATAGGTCTGCATTCTTCCATCCTAAACCTTTTAAGCATTTATTTGATGTATTTGGTTTGGGATATGAATATACCTTCATCGATTGATTGATTTGTAAGGTTAGGAATAATGAGAGATCCCCAAGCATAGAAATTTCAAATTCTTATTTCATCATATCAAAAATTCATAAGTCATTTTATCATGATCTCCTCCAAATATGATATCATCCACATACACAATGACAATGAGTAGATGATATCCTTCTTCCTTGATGTAGAGATTACTGTCAGCAACACCTTTTCTGAAACCCTACTCAATGAGGTATGAATCCAATTTGTTATACCAAGCTCTAGGATATTTTTAAGTCCATACAAGGCCTTTTCAACCTACACACATGATCTTTATCTTTAGTTAGAGAAAATCCATCAAGTTGTTCAATATATACCTCTTCATTTAGAAAACCATTGAGGAAGGATGATTTCACATCCATCTGGAACACTTTGATCTTCTTGTAAGCCGTGTATGATAGAATGAGCATCGATTGCTTCTATCCTTACCACTAGTTCAAATGTTTCATCAAAGGAGATTACTTCCATTTGTGAATAGGATTTACACACAAGTATTGCTTTGTTTCTTGTCACTTCTCCTTTCTCATTCAATTTTTTTCTAAATACCCATTTAGTTCCAATCACATTCTTATCCTTAGGTCTTGGCACAAGCTCCCAAGTTTCATTCTTTTCTATTTGATCAAGTTCTTCATTCATGGCATCCACCCAAAACTAATCTGGCTAGCTTCTACAACATTTTTGGGTTCAATCATGGATAGGAGTGTTGTGGGTTCCAATGATATGATTTTCTATATGATCCCTCTTAACTTGTTGTAAGGATGTCTTGGTGTCTTGGATCTCTTCCACTTCATCTAATTCTTCACACAAAACTTCCATTTCCTCATCATCATCTTATTATTCATGATTTTCATTGTCTTTGAGTGCTAGATTTGATGGAATGAGACTCATCCACATTTACATATATGCTCTCAATAATTTTATGCAACCTTTTATTGTAGCATATGTAAGCTACATTGAATGTTGAATAACCAATAAATATGCATTCATTAAACCTAGAGTAATATTTTCCCAAGTTATCTTCATCTCTTTGGATGTAACATCTACCTCCAAAGACTATTATGTGTTTTACATTTGTTGTCCTATTTTTCTAGAGTTAATAGGGTATTTTTTTCTTTGTTTATTCTCAATATAGGGCTCTGTTTAGAATGTACACGATGTGTGAATAATTAAGAATAATATCTATCAGAAAGTTTAGATTCATTCAACATGGCTCTATCCATTTCTTGCAGAGTCATGTTCTTCCTCTCAACAACCCCATTTTTTTGAGGTGTTTTGGTGGTTGAGAATATCTTCTAATCCCATGTTCTTCACAAAACTCATCAAAATCATTTGACCAATATTCTCCACCTCTATCTAATCTCAAACTTTTTATTTTGGTTTTTTTTTCATTATCTAGTAGTTCCATGAAAGATTTGAATATTTCTAGGGATTTTGATTTGTGCTTCAAGCAAGCTACCCATGTCATCCTTGTGTAATCATCTATTAACAACATGAAATACAAATCTCCTTATAGGCTTTCAGTTCTTGTAGGTCTGCAACGATCTATATGGATGAGTTCAAAAGGTCTAGTGGTAGATTACTATTTGGACTTGAAGAATATCCTTATTTGTTTACCATGGAGACAAGCTTTACATAGTGTGTCTGTTGGCTTTACAATCTTTGACATGTGTCTCACACCACCCTTTACACTTAATTTTACTAGATTTTCAAAGCTCATATGTCCCAATCTCTGTGTCACATCTAGTTGTAATCAACCTTACTTGTGAGGCATTTTTCTTTGTTTATTTCAATGAGAACATACATATTCTTCTTGTTCTGTTTGATTTTGCAACTTTCTTTCATGTTTTTCCATTTATAATATCACAACCTCTGTCATGGAATATCAATTATATCCTTTCTTTCACATTTGACTTACACTTAACATATTTTGTTCTAGTCCTTCAACATATAAGACACTCTCTGTGTTTTTTTTCCATTATCAAGACTCGAGTTTGTTTACAAACTATATTTTTAAGTTATTATCACCAAATATAACAGCTCATGATGCATTATTGTGAGAGAGATAAATTTTATTTTGTCACCTATCATACGAATGGAGCAACCACTACTTAGATATCATAGTTTTTTTCATATTTCATAGGAAATAATTTTTTTGCTATTGAGCAAGACTCTTTTCTCTTGTTGGCATATTTTTGTACAACATACACCCATTTCTTTTGTTTAGGAGGTTCTTGTTTATTTGTTGAATCTACATGACCTTTCTTGTGATATTTATAGTGAGCAACATTATAGTTCATTTTAGAGTATGATTAACTATAGTTGCTTCCATAGCCTATAGAATATTTCCTACATTTAGCATCTTTGTGTCCAAATGGTTACATGAAAAATAATAACAATAGTTTCTTCCATAGGCTATTATAATCTCATCATATTTCATTATAATATTCTCAAACTAGGTTATATAGGTTTGTAACTTTGCTAACTTGAATTTATCATGTCCTTAATGAATGATTTGAATTTTGGTCCAAATCTCCTTTATGGTTGTATAGTGCATTACTTTTACAAAATCTATTTCAGTTAGGCCACATAGGATGGAATTCATGGTTCTTGAGTTGAACTCATATTCATCTTTGTTTGTTGCGAAGTGATTGATGTGGTAGGAGGATTGTATCATTTCTCAACGTATTCCTAGATATCAAAACAAAGTGACATGAGATATATTTTCATTCTTATTCTCCATAAAGCATAATTTATTCCAGTGAAGAGATGATATCTTGAAAGTGAGAAACCACCTTGTGTATGATTTTCTGCCATACTTGTGAAGAAAGGATTTCCTTGAAGATGTTAAGCTTCTCTTAGATGGAATTTCTCTCGATACTAATTATTAGAGATCACAAGCACCGAGAGGGGAGAGAATCAACGTAGATTTGAAATTTTTCACCAATGTCAACCTAGAATTATTTAGTAGAGTGCAAAGTAATATACCATGATAATTTAAACAAACTTATTCCAAGCAAGATCACACATGAAACATAATTTATTCAGGATACCATTTCAGGATAAAAACCCACTTGAAACCAAGGCTTTATGAGAAACACCAATTCTAAAGCATACAATATCTTGGTTTTAGTTGAGCACCTAATCAACCTCGAAGAACTCACTTCATATTCTCCAAGCACCCAGTTGAAGAAAAATGCACACGCACTCGGTAGATTTTAGCAAACATCAAATTGGAAGGAGAAATCACCCCTATAATATAAGAACTAACTTAGAAATATAATATTACAAGATTTATTACACAATGGATTATGATCACTTTTCTTTATCTTTATATGCTTGATTTTTCAAGCTCTCACATTCAACATTCTCTCACTTAGCTCCATCTTTCAATCTCAATCTGGGTATTTGATTTCTATGCTCTGTCACTCTCATTGCACTCCCTGATTCTAACCCTATTAATAAATGAATCAACCACACTAATGATCTTCTCATTTAATATATAGTGTTTTAATACCTCATCTGTTGGATCTCTTTTGTCTCTTTCTTCTTCGTAACTCCTTTAACTTGAATGCATCATTTTATCACTTAAGAAACCCACGTATTATCATATAGTTTTCTCTTTATAGACAATAAACACTCCCCATTACTTCCTTCATGTGTTTTTACTCTATCTCTTTATCTTCTAAGAATCTAGTCTATTAAATGCATGCAAATAACTCCATATTTATTCTCTCTATATTCAAACCTAATTTTTTTATATTAAATACAAGTACTTTAGAGCTATTTAAGAGAAAATAAATGAAATAGATTTCTCATCTTTTTAGGATTTCCAAATGATCAAGATGAGCGAACCATTTTCTTCTCTGATATTTAATTTCACCTAGAAATCAAGAATTTCATAGAGAATGTAACTGTATTTCCACAAAGTCAAAGAGCATTAAATGTTGACAACTAGATTTGAAGATTTATTAAATCGGGTTTAAGTATTTGTGGAGCACAATCAATGTAATACCTCTCTATTTTTATTTTTGGATAATTATCAATTTTGGAGAAAAATCCTACTTGACCATATTTAAAATAATTTGGTTGTTCTCGAGCCCTATCTCGATCCATATTCATCCATTCCACATCATTCATTTTATTATGTGACTTTCTCCTTTGTGTTGCGGAAATTTCCTTGATCCAAGTTATTTCTATTTTCATGGCGGATTTTTCAATCATCCACAACTTTCCTTTACTTCTCACATATTTTGCAGTCTTCTCGTAACTTTCTCTATTATTTCAGAGATTTGTTCCATGTACTTTACTATATTCTTTTACCTAAAAATTCTTTTTTTTAGTTCTCCACGGCTATCTCTAATCCTTTGTGGAATTTATTCTTTCTCGTGGCTTCCTATAGACTTCCCTTACTTCCACGGTTTTCTTTCACCTCCATGGATTCATCTTGTTCACCGTGGATTCATCCTTTTACCTAAAAATTTCACTAAACCTCCACGACTTCTTATAGTCTTTGGTGGTTATCTCCTCATATTCGTGGCTTTCTCCAAACTTGATTAAGTACACTTAGAATCATCTTAAATCGTATGAGAGCTGACATTACCAATCAAACTTCACTTTTATTTTACCAAGTATTTCTTGGACTACTTGTTGAAGCAAGTTGCATACTTGTTAACTCATGTTCCATACATGGTTAATCAGAGACTTTTGCACAACATTTGCACTATTATTTTTTCCATCAATGCAACTTAACATCAATGATGACACTTAATACTATGAAAAAGTCCAACAGGTATGTGCCATGATGGACTATCACATGGCTCATAAAGGATATAATGTTAATCTTGAATCCATAGGTGTGTTGTTGAAGGCCATAAAGGCCGGATTGGCTAGTTTGAAGAAGATGACTTAAGTTTCTCAAATTTGGGCATGCGTATGTTGTAGATAGTGTAAACTAGGTGCTTTACATTTTAAGTTGCATTTATAGACCTAAAATTTGCATTAAAAGGTATATTCAATTTCATTCATAAAGATATATTACTTGTTTTTGTGAAAGAAGGATTATGAATATTTTATAGGGTTAGAATCATGTTGAAAACTCAAAGATATTTGTGTGAAGGTACAAAAGAGGTAGTTAGTGACAAGACATTTGAGCTTCAAGGATAGATCTAGGTTTTTTTAAGGGAGGGATTTGACTATTTCATTCATTGAAGGATCATCATGAAATGGTAAATATTCCTAGAGATCGTGGTGTATATACAAAGGATATCAAGATAGAAATACATATTTGTAGGAAAAGGTATAAGAATAAAGAAATCAGTTGTATTGAGATGTTACCATGAAGAATGGTAAGTGTTTCTCTTTTCCAAGGTTGTATGTTGTTAACTCGGTTTGTATAGGCCTAGTAGGAAGAGATAGATAGTTTGAACATGTTTTTGATTTAGAATAAGTCTTAAGGTATGATTTAGGACTATGAAATGTGATTCAAGGTATGTTAAAGAATATGTATGATATATCTACTCGTGTCACATTATTATATTTCCTTAAGAGGTGTATCAAAGGTGTGAGGAAGTTTGAAAATTGCTTTCAATGATTAAGAGTGTTAAATGCATAACAAAGCTAAGGGTTGTATCTCTTACAACCTAATTTCGGTCCATGTCTTTTGAGATATAGATATTGGTGTACAAAGGTTATGCTCAAAATGAAGACCCATATGAGTTCTTAAGATTGTGTTTTATGAGGTATTAGAAAAATTATGTGGTTTTCACTTTTGTGCATAGAGGATTGACTCAACTAGAAAAACATGAAGGGAAACATGTATGACAAGGTTAATGAAAGATTTGATTGTGTTTTTTTACTTTTTCATAGAGGTTAAAATATTATGAGGAAGAAGTCTCCAAGGTATTTATTTTAGAGGTATGTTATAGTTGATTGCTTGATGATGAATGATATGAGGTGGCATGATGACATCCGATTCATGAAAGTTACCTATTTTGAGAAGCATGATCTAGTTAACAGGATTGGTGTAAGGAAAAATTATAATGTGGATTATATCATATTGATTGTGTTTCTTAATATTTTTATATTATTTGAGAATTTAATAGAAGATAAATTGGTCTTAGGGGGACATTTTTCAAAATTATGGAGGATCAAGGTATGCTTGTGAAGTTTGACTACTCATAGGTTTGAGTATATAGTTTTGAGAATGTATGATAGTCTTGGAAAAGGTACATCAAGGGAAAGTTAAGATGATTTTCCTTGGATCTATTAATCATGTTAGAGATATCATGATGTCGGGGGTAGCTGAGAAAGTGAGTTAATTAGTTCCATGAGTAGGCATGAGGTGTTAATATGATATAGGCAGGTTGAAGATTGTTAACAAAGTTGAGAAGTACTATTGGTATCATGTAAGGGGAGATGTCAAGATGGTTTTGTAGATTGAGAAACAGGGACGGAAGCCTGTGTAGATTTTATTAATCTCAATCAAGTAAAAAAGTACAGAGGATGGGCTGCAATATTTATAGATATTGCATAGCCAAATACATCCGGGAAAATGAGTTGCACAGGTGCAACCAAAAACCAGAATAAACAAGCTTCCAAATCACCCGGGAAGCAACAATTACATAAAAACAAATATATTGTTGAAAACAATATAACAATGTGCATACAGACAAATATGGTTGATTAACCATATAACAATATAACCATTCATTATTTAATTAATAAAATTAATTAAATAATCTAACTATGCATAATTAATATTTAGGATAATAAAATTTATCCTAACATTCCCCCCCTTAATTGTGCATTGTCTGAAGAGATGAGGAGAGAAATGCTCTGAACAACTCGAACTTGTCACGTGCAAGTGACTTTGTGAAAATATCTTTCGTTGTTCAAATTTATGGGACAAAGCTGAAGCTGGATGTTGTGCTTCAACACATGTTCGCGTATGAAATGAACCTGAACTTCAATGTGCTTTGTTCTCTCGTGAAAAACTGGATTGCGAACAAGTTTGAGAACACCTTCATTGTCAACATACATGGTGGTCGGTTTGTCCTGTGGTATTCCAAGTCCTTCCAGTATGCGACGTAGCCAAATCACTTCACAAACAGCTTCTCCTGCAGAACGATACTCGGATTCTATGGAAGAGCGAGAAACAAAGTGTTGTTTCTTACTTCCCCATGATATTGGTCCAGATCCCATAAAGAATACAAATCCAAAAAGTGGATTTTCTATCATCAATGTTACCTGCATGATCTGAATCGAATATCCAGTCAAGAAGAAGTTTTCGTTCTTCTTGTATTCTAGACCAAGATCCACTGATCCTTTGAGATATCTCAAAATGCGCTTTGCTGCTTTCCAATGACAAATTTTGGGTTCCTACATGAACCTGGATAGATAGCTCACTGCAAAGCTGATATCTGGTCTAGTGTAGGTCAGGTAAATGAGACTCCCAATCAGCTGCCGATAGAGAGTGGCACTTACCTCAGGAGATGGATCTGAATGAGATAACTGTAATCTGTTCTCCATAGGTGTAGCAATTGGTGTGCAATCCATCATCCTAAACTTCTCGAGCGTTGTCTTGGTATATTTCATCTGAGAAACAAAGATATGATTCTCTTTCTGCCATACTTCTAGTCCAAGACAGTAGTGCATAAGCCCGAGATCTGTCATGTCGAATGATCGCTTAAGATCTTTCTTCATTTCATCAATCATCTTCACTGAACTGCCAGTGATGACTAGATCATCGACATAAACTACAACAATCACCATCTCCCCCCTTGCTTTTTGAGGTAGAGATTGGGATCGTATGGATTTCTGACAAATCCATGTTGTATGAGATGCTCATCAATCTTGATGTACCATGCCCGGGGTGCCTGTTTAAGGCCATATAGAGATTTCCTGAGTCTGCATACCTTTTCTTCTTGACTAGGTACAATATATCCCTCAGGTTGAGTCATGTAGACTTCTTCTTGTAAATCTCCATTCAGGAAGGCACTTTTTACGTCCATCTGATGAACTTTCCAACCAAACTGTGCAGCTAGAGCAAAGATCATCCTGATCGTTTTGATCTTAGTTGTGGGAGAAAATGTCTCCTCATAGTCAATGCCTTCTTTTTGTGCATACCCCTTTGCTACAAGTCTTGCTTTGCACTTGTCCACTGTCCCATCTGCTTTGTACTTAGTTTTGAATATCCATCTACATCCAATGGGTTTCTTCCCTGGTGGAAGATCGACAAGCTGCCAAGTGTTATTCTTCATCACTGATTGATATTCAGAATCCATGGCATCTTTCCAAGCTTTTGTTCGTAGGGCTTCGGGTAGAGGGCTCGCTCGATTCAATGACTCTACTCATCAAAGCAAAGTTAACTTCTTCTCTTGCTTTACTGTGAGTCCGTGGTCTAGGGGTGGATGTATCCGGTGGAGCATCCAATCTTGCATCTCGTAATGTGCTTGTACACCATTTAGGCATACGTTGGGCTGTTCCCATGGGTTGTGGTTCTATCTGATCAACACCATCATCCCCATCATCACTTTCATCTTCTGAGGGAACATTAGTTTCAGTTTATACAACCTGGTGAAAAATCTACATCTTGTGAGTCGGAGGAGGAGTCTCTGCTTCCTTCTTCTCGAAAAACTCAACATCTCTGCTTGTGTAGACTTTTCTGGTCTTAGGATCCATCAGTCTGTACCCAAGAGTCTCTTCACTGTATCCAATGAAGATGAGATTTTGTGACTTCATGTCCAATTTCTTTCTATTTTGTTTGGGTATGTGCATGTTGGCTTTGCACCTGAATACTCTGAGGTGTGCAATGGATGGTTTCCTTTTTGACCATGCTTCTTGTGGTGTTATTCCATCAAGAGCAGTTGTGGGCACTCTATTTAACAAATACATTGTTACATTGTTTTTATTTACGCCCAAAATGTCTTTGCAAGGTCGGAATCATCGATCATGCATCACACCATTTCCATGATAGTACGATTTCTTCTCTTCGACAACAACCATTTTGCTGCGTGTGTGTGTGGAGGAGGCATTTGTCGATGAATCCCGTGAGTTTGTAGATAGTCTCTAAACTCATCACTGGTGAATTCCCCCCCTCGATCTGAGCGGAGAGTTCTGATGTGATGACCAGTTTCTTTCTCAACTACCACTTTGAACTTTTTGAATGTTTCAAAGGCTTCACTTTTCTTGCGAAGACAAAAAATCCACATTTTGCGTGAATAGTCGTCAACACAGAGCATGAAGTACTGGAACCCTGAATGACTTGGCTGCATTAGACCGCACAGATCGGTATGAACCAGGTCAAGTTTACCATGAGCTCGAAAAGTACTCGTTTGGAATGAAACTCTATGTTGTTTTCCTGCTAAGTAGTGAGGACACTTGTCTGTATCCTTCTGAAGAGATGGTAGCCCATGTACCATATTACACCGGTGAAGTGTTTCGAGATATTTGAAACTTACATGACCAAATCTCTCGATGCCACAACTGAGCTGAGGTGGAGTTTTTAGCCACAAGTGCTTGATCATTTTTGTGAATGAAATCAAGTTGAAACATTCATCCCACATTTGAGGCTTTTGCAATTATTTTCGAGCCTCTGGATTTATCTCGAATCAAACACATTTTCTTGCCGGATTGACTATCAAAGTCAATTTTCAGGTTGTGATCTAGGAGTTGACTGACTGAAAGAAGGTTCTTTGTCAACCCAGGGACATATAGAACATCTGATAGTCTACATTTGCGTGAACCAAGGGGTAGAGAAATGTTTCCAATCCCTTAAACTGTATATGAAGAATCATCTCCCAACGAAACATGATTTTTCGATGGCGTGTCCCTCATTGAAATAAACTAGTCTCTGTGGCTGGTCATGTGTCGAGTGGCTCCCGAATCAACATACCAGACATCACTAGATGACGTGGATGGTTCACTTGATCGAGCAGTGAACAAGAAGTCTTCATTTTTCTGACTGATCTTGTTGCTCAACAATATTACCTTGCTGGTGGGGTCTTCTTTTCCAGTTCCCCTTTTTCTGCCCGTGATAGTTGTTTGAATGTCCCTTGTAAGTTTGTTGTTTTTGTGGTCCAGAATTGCTTGATGAACCTTTCTTATATGTGTTAAACCAACATTCTTGCAAGTCATGTCCTCTTTTGCAAATTGGACATCGCTTCTTTTGTTGATTGTCCCCATGATACTGATTCTGATGTGGGGACTTTTGATAGGATTTAGGTTTTCCTTTACCTTTTCCTTTCCATTTTTGATGTGAAGACAGTGCCTGCTCCTCTTCATCATCCTTGTTATGCATTGCTTCCTCTTGTTGCAGTAAGTTTACTAGCTTGTCAAAACTAATTGTTGTATCTGACAAGTTTAGAGTTGTGACAAAAATTCGGTAAGAAGAAGGGAGAGCTCTCAGAACAATGGGAACGAGAGACTCATCTTTGACCTCTTCTCCTAGGGCTAGAAGTGAAGCCCTCAACTCTGCAACTCTTCTTAGGAAGGCTTCAATTTTCTCATTCTGTTTGAATTTCAATGTATGTAACTGACTCTGCAAATTGAGTATGACATTCTTGTTCTTGGCCTCATATATTGTGCTCAGTTTATCCCAAGCTTCTTTTGCTGATGTGGCATCTCGAATGTGGGCTTGCACATCATCGGACACTCCAAACAAAATGATGAGTTTTGCTTTCTGATCTGCTCTATCAAATTGTCGTTGTTGTGTTGCATCCGTTGGTGATCTGGTTAGAGTACCAGTCACAACAGGCCAGATTTCTTCAAACTCAAGTTGTGTTTTTATTTTTGTCTTCCAAGTAGCATAGTTGCTTCCTCTGAGCAATTGTGAATCCGGAAGAAAAAATTTGGGGGCATTGGTGCCCATTTTGCAGAGATCACTGATAGGGTTTGGCTCTTATCACTCTAGGTATAAGGTCTCCCAATCTATATACCGTCAATCCGATATACCGAACCTTTCTATATACACGCCCTTCCGATATACCGTCGGTACGTGGAAGAAGCTCGCCCTTTCTATATACCCGTCTACAGTATGTGAAAGAGGTGTTAACGTACATGAAAGAATTTGATACGTGGTACCAAGATAGTACTGAATGGGGTCTGTGCGATTATTGACACTGGATCAAAGAAATATCCTCATATGCGCGTGTAACTTCGCTATATACTCGGATAATTTCTTAGTCCGGATTTATGTCTTGCAATCGTTCATGACGGATGGGATGGTTCATAGTGTGTGCACTTTGTGACCTTATTACTCGGGTCGATTTATAGGGACGATGCCCGGATGACATTGTTGCAGCTATATTAGGCGTTAAGTGCAGTAGTAGTCACGACGGCTTTACCTGTAAGCGCTTCCCAGAGGCACTGTATATACCGAACGCTGCGAATGAGATCTAGGATCTCGTGAGTGTTACAGAACCAATTTTACTATTTTTATTACAATTCTGCCAGTTTCTGAGCAGTTACAAAGTTTTGCAGTTGACTATGGCAACCTACAAATTAGTACAATATACAGTACAATTTTGAATAACAGGCAAAAAATTTCAGTTTCGGGGTCCTGGTGACCTCCTGAACCCAAAATGCTAAAAATTGCAAAAAAATAGCTGAAAATGCAATTTTTAGGTGGGTCTCCTTTTGCAAAAAATGTCTGGAATGAGAAAACAGACCAGATAGGAGAAATTTTTTTTTACCCTAAGTTAGGGATTTCTCCGCTAAATTTAGTTAGCTGTAACTAAATTCAAAAAAGCCTGCTAAGTTTAGCAGTTCCGCCAGAATTTCCGCCAGATGCAAAAGGAGAGTTTTTGAGTGTTTTTTGTGGGATTTGATCCTCAAACCTCTCACTCCCAAGGCACATGCACTAACCAACTTGCCCACTTGGGGCGCTTGGACTATGAAAGGAAGAAATTTGTATTTAATGATAAGTAAAATTGACTTACCTTTAAAAAAATGCAACTTGGTGAGCCTCCACGTGGCGCATGCTGGTGAAGGGGCGTTTTTAGGGTTGTATTTGCCTAAAAAACGGATCTGAAGCTTTTCTTTTCACCTCCACGCCTTTGTATTCTCCTATGGCCGCGTTTTTCCTTTCCACGCACTGTTTTGCATGTACAGGCCGCATTTTTTGTGTTTGGGCGCAGATCTTCCTTCCTTGGCCACGTTTCTTCCTTGGCCACTGTTTTTAATTCCCTTGGCCACATTTTTTTACTGCCTGGCCGCGTTTTTAATGAATGTGCTTGTACAAGCCATTTTTTTTCGCCTGAAGCGCGCGTTTTTCCTTATTTGGGTGCGTTTTTCTTTGTTTTGCCTTTTGGCCGCGTTTTTTACAATCTAAGCCTTCATTTGCTTGTTGTTTGCTTGTATTTCCTTGTGCAAGTCGTTGGGGCAGCAAATGGCGTGGGCGAGAGGAGAAGGGCGAGTTTTTGCTCAAAAAAAACGTTTTTCCTTGTGCAGGCCGCGCATGGGCGCATATACTAAGAAAAAAACGTTTTTATCTCCTTTGTGCAGGCGTAGGAGGACAGGGCACTGACAAATGAAGTTGTTTTTGCTCACATTCTTTATGCAGGCCGCTTTTCCTCTTCTTTGGCCGCCTATTCTCCTTTTCCACTGTATATTCTTTGTGCAGGTCCAGCGTGGGCGCCTCCTTCTCCTTTTTTATTATTCTTTGCTCTGTTTGATTCTTGATCACTGCAGGTACATATACAGACCTCCAAAACAAGCCAAGCAAATTCCAAATACAGTAAAACAAAACCCTTATTGGGAAAAAAATTATTATTATCAATACCTGGAGCAATTTTTGCACAGGTCTTTGAGTGCGCCAAAGGTGAAAAAAATTTGTGTTCCAAACACTGGAACAAGGCGGGGATGTGGAAAGGAAGAGATGAGGCTGGGAGGTTGCAGGAGGCTGCACAGGCTCTCTATTGCTGCATACTCTTCTCCAATCTTCTCTCTCTCTGCTGCTCTCTCTTCCACACCTTCACAGGGCCAGAATTTCGCTCTGGTACCAAATGTAGATTGAGAAACAGGGACGGAAGCCTGTGTATATTTTATTAATCTCAATCAAGTAAAAAAGTACAGAGGATGGGCTGCAATATTTATAGATATTGCACAGCCAAATACATCCGGGAAAATGAGTTGCACAGGTGCAACCAAAAACCAGAATAAACAAGCTTCCAAATCACCCGGGAAGCAACAATTACATAAAAACAAATATATTGTTTAAAACAATATAACAATGTGCATACAGACAAATATGGTTGATTAACCATATAACAATATAACCATTTATTATTTAATTAATAAAATTAATTAAATAATCTAACTATGCATAATTAATATTTAGGATAATAAAATTTATCCTAACAAGTTTATGATTTCAAGAATGAATTTTGATTGATGTAAGTATAATGAGTGATATTGATATGTAGTATGCTTTTTTGTAAGGGGTTTTTTTGGTCCTATGATCTTGTTCAACTTAGAGTGAGTCTATCATGTGTTATCACCTCATTGATAGGTAACTAGCTTAGTGAAGGCATGCATCTACTTAGGGGGTGTCGTGTTATTATTATGTTCGCTAAGAGTAAGAAAAAAGATGAAGAGGTCAAATGGACCTTGCCTAATTTGGTTGATGTTTCCAACCAAAAATTGAGCCTAATGTGATGAAAAAATAAGAGATCCAAGTTGTTGAAAGTATGTTTCTTTGTCATTTATGTCAAAGGGGAGAATGAGCTGATGGTATATGTGAGTATGATAGGGGAGAATGAGATATTTTTGTTTTCCATCAATGGGTTTACCATCAATGAAAAAGGGGAGATTGTTGGAATTGTGTTTTTATTGATGAAAAAGTGTGTTGATGTCTTAGGTGTCATTAATGCAAAAAGGAAAAAGACATGAAGGTTGATTGGTAGTGTCATGTTTTGAGTTGAATTGCTTGGTGAGATGACATGATGTCTTGAGGTGTCTTGTGTAGGTATGGTGTCTTGTAGGAGTGTTGTAGTGATTTATAGAGGTATATGGATATTTTAGTGATTTCGAGAAGTGTGTTGAAGGCTATTATAGGTGTTCAAGAATATAAAATTCTTGAGGAGATTATAATTGATGTTGCAAACATATTTAAGGTGCTTGGTTAGAAGGTCTAGTTAATAGGATGAGGTATGTACCAACTGGATATATATGGTAAGAGCATGGGGAACATGAAGATGAGGTTTTAGGACACTCACAAGTGTGTCGAGTACATGTATAAGGTTAAGTCATGATTTCTAGGTTTGCACTAGACCTATTTTTAAGCCCTATGTGACCTAATGAGAGAGGTTGGTCGATTTCAAATTAGAGGTGGAAAGATGAGCCTTGTGGATGGTAAATAAGGATGTTCTAGTTATATGAGTGTATTTTTAGATGTTGATTTGGAGGAATTAGAAATATATGTGATTCTTAGCTCTACTACATTCTTAGAAGTGAGAATTTGAGCTTGAATTAGAGTTTCTTGTGCTCGTTGGCACACATGAAGTATTCATGGGAGGATAATCTCTTCATGGTATTTTGGGAAGGGTTCTAAGATGATGTTACAAGCATTAGTTCATAGTTTAAGGATTATAGTTAATGAACAATATTTAAGAAGGTGAATAGGTTCTAAACCCTCATTAAACCCTAGTTATGAAGTGATAGAGAAGAAATTGATTATAGAGGCCCATAATGGATTGGTTGACCAAATTTTATGATTTGAGGTTGTAGAGGATGCCTTCATATTTCTCGAGGTGGCATATAGTTGTCTTGACAATGTGTGGACCCCAAAAAAAGTCCAAGTTTATGATTTTTTTGTAACATTGTCCATTTTAAGACTTTAGAAACAAGGGAATTTTTTTATCTTTAATAATTTTCTCTATTTTAAATTAACATACTTTAGAACACACATTCCAATTCCAATCCATCTCATAATAGAAAACCAAATGCAGTTGTAAATGACTCGGTGAAACATCAATCTCTCATTTCATGACTCGGTATTAAATCGATCTCTCATGTTAACTCAATGATGTGTATACTACGTATACTTGGTTTTTTTTACCTTATTAGGGGAACCCAAGTTTTCTATCTAAGAGGCCTATCTAAATATTTGTTACCGATATTTATCTAAAATATTGCATCTTAGACTAGGTGACATAAGACAATGCAATAAACACTTGCGATACTTTGGCCAAAGTTTTTAAACATGTTTATCATGTTTACATTCCTAGATGACATACTCATCAAATAGAATAAGTCCCTCACCACACTTGTTCTATTATCTAGAGTGGTCTTTCCTGACTTTTGTCAGTCAATCGATTCAAGGTTTCAAACTAGACAAGGTTAACAACTTGCACTGGTGTGGAGGACTACTCATGGTGACTAAGGGTACATAAACATACTCAATCGACTTATGTTGATTGGGTGTGTCTAGTTATCCTAAGTCAACATGAGTTGACCTTGACACTAGATCATGTTCCTATCCTGTATAGGTAGGACCATGATCCAGTCTTGCACTCTTGTCAATCAAGTTAAAAGAACTAAGTGGGTGTTGAGACATAACAACTGCATCATAGTATCCTCGTAATGATTCCTGTCATTATGAAGGTACTATGCTACATTTGATGTGTACCAACATCCAACTAAGTTTCCTCAACTAGACTAACATACTTAAGATTAAATTTAATAACCCATTTAATCATTGTCTTAAATATTAATGATAACAATGATTTAAGATTCAATTAACACCATTTAACCTATAAGGTTACAAGTTTAAATTACATGTGAGGTAGATATGCGCAGTAAAATTTGCTTCCTAACCATTTAATTACATGTTTAAGTTTGTCTTTAAATGAAACAACTTGTATCATATAACGACATGATTGATCTTAATGTTATGAAAGTGTGTTCATTAGATCCTTTCTTATTTCAGCCTTAGCTTAAACAAGTTTATTAAAAACCTTTATTTTAGACTTCATGAAGATGAAGTCTAAATCCCATTTAATTCCTTTCAAGCATTCCATATTTTGATTAAATAAATCTTCCTAAGGAAGAACACAGTCAACCATTCTCTTATTATATTCATAACACTTTAACAAGATCTTCAGTTAAGTCTCTATGATTGATTTCAAGGAAAATATCATTTTTCCTATATCAAGGACTAATGTCCAATTATGTAAACAGATCACATATGTTTTAATACAACCAAGAATTCATACATATACATGTGTATATATATATTATATATATAATTCAATCATAATTCCTTTCTACTATTTTAAGGATCTATTTAAGAGTGTCAACTTATTAGTTGCATCTCTTTTATGTGAAAATAAACAACTATTGGATATTAATTAATAATACATCCCAATTTACGCCAAAGAAGATATTGCAATAAAGTAGTATTCAAAAATCATGAAACAATTTATTCATTAAAAGGAGTGATCCATTCAATGATTATGAAGTATTTCAGAGATTACAAAGTGTCATAACAACAATATAAAACTAGTTTTATTGCATCTTCCTTTTCTAAAAAAAAGTACATCTCAAGTAATGATGCGACATAATCATCATAAGAAGAGACAATTTATTTAGTAAAACAGGCGTAACTTCATATATGTATTTCTCCTTTCATCTTTTACGAAATGCATCTACAAAATTATTAGCACGAGTCAGTTCATTTGAACCGAGAATTATAAGCACTATAACATTAAAACGTTGTGATTTTATCTAACTATTTCATAAAAAGAACCTTGTTGTTTATGAAATAGTTCTAAAAACTCAATAGGATAAACAAAAAGAATTTTCCCTAAAAGATTACAAACCAAGAAGGAAAGGAAAGATTAAAATTTCTATAAGTAGTGTATAAGTAAGGACTCTTTAATTAGAATAGTTAGTCCTAACTTTTCATCATAAAATCTCTTTTAATATGCTAGAAATCAAATAGTAGAATTAAAGAAAGGGAAATTTCATATTTCATCCTAACTTTACCTTCTCATCCAAGTTCCAAATTAAGTTCCTCTATTCATCCTTTTCTAACTTTTCAAGAAGTAATACAAGATATACTAAACTACCTTTCAAAATATGTATATTGTTTTGCTATTACAAGAGAACATCCTGATTAATACATGAAGGAATAAACAAACAAATCAGAATTATATTCCATCTAAAAATCATAACTACATCAAGCTCAACACAGAGTCCAAATTATATTGATTAAGAATATGTCTCAACACTCCAGGTAAGGAAGACTTAATCAATTAGAAAAAAAGGGTAGCTCATGGTAGAAGTATTCTAAAGACTTGGGTTCATTTTTGAAATCAACTATAAGAAACAGTCAAGCTAACACCCTGCAGTCCTCATAAACAAAATTTTGATTTCCTTCACAAGTCAAAGAAGAATGAGCTAGCATTTAGAACCACACACCAATTTTAAACCAACCACTATCAAATCTAGAAAAAGGGACAGAATAGTTAAAGTTTATAACCTGCACAAGACTCAATACCTTCTCACGAAAATAACATAAACTCAGAACCATTTCTTTAAGGTCAATAAAACACTAAGACCTGATAGAAAGGTTAAAGTTATATAAGATAAGAAAACCAGAGAAGAAACAAAAACTATTCCCAAATAATCAAGTTTCCCAACTTATGAATAAAAAGAAAAAGAGTGAGATTGCAGTCTCCTCAACCATCCAGGTTCAACTGAGGAAGATTTATCACTCCTCTATGAAAAGATAGATGAAAATATATAGAAAAAACTTCCCTAAGAGTAATGCACATCAAGTGCTTACTCAATCATGGGAATCCCACTTAAGATCAACAAGATCTTACTTGAGGTACAACATAGCCTAGAATTGGGTATTGATTATTTGAACCGATCAAAAGAACATAAATCAAAACATCCAACAAGTTTATCTATCCTTTCTTCATGAAAGGTAAAATCCCAATACATGATTCTACCAATTGACAAAAGAATCGATTTAGTTCCAATAAATCTCAACGATGAAAGAAAGGAGAAAAACCAAAACAAGATTAAAACTAGTCTCCAAATGAACTAACAACCATCAAACAAGAAGGAAGATAGATCATTCGAGTAATATCCCATTAGAAAGAGTTCAAAACTTTCAATCATTCAAGAAAACTTTCAAGATCAAAATATCTAAAAAGAAACCCAAAATCCCAGAGTGGGTTGTTGAAAATAAGAAGTAAATGCAGAACAAAAGTTACCCATTCACACCATATTTTCCTATTCCACTTCCATCAAAAATACTTCCACTCAAAAAAGGTTCAATAAAGGAGAAAAGATATTAAACTCTCAAGCTTAAGTTGATTTTCTTCTTTTCTAACCCAAATGGTGACATATGAGAGAGATTCATGAAAAACACAAAGATTTCAAATAGTTCCCATTTTGGGAAAGAACCCAATCATAAGTAAATTGATTGTACACCCATAATAAAATACAGTCCCAAAATAAGTTGAATAAAAATAATGGTTCACTATTTCCATCATCGAGAAACCAAACAAAACAACGAACACATGATAATCCCAAAATGATAGTGTAATGCCAAAATGAAGAATCCTTCAAGGCTAGTTTCTAACGACAACAATAATGAGAGCATGCAAGCTAAAATCTACAAATTTCAACAAAAACAAGCTACTGTTATGGTATATACAACGTTCAGCATAAGTTTTCATTCATTTATAAAGAAAATGCAGACCTGTTTCAATAACAAGAAGGTTCGAATACAAACAAGTTAGCATAACAAACACAAATCAACACTTCCAGATTTCATTTTCCACACAACAATGAAGAACCAATTTGCATCCAAAGAATCAATTCAAACACCATTGAAGAAAGAATAAAAACATAAAAACAAGGGGTTTCAAATAGAGGAGTTTTTCTAGTCAAGAATTTAAATAAAATAAGAAGATATAATGGATAGGGCCTATCATGCCTGATAGAGCTCTTGTCTTCACTTTCTCATTGTAAATCTTCAAGAAGAGCTTCAATAGCTATTCGTTTCCACAAAAATGCCAAAAACATCCTCATAAACTTCTTCTCATTCCTCTTATAGCTTCACATTGATATTTCCTTAACCATCACCACCATGTAGGGATTAGAACTGAGGGTTTGAAGAGAAAAACGTGCAGAGATAAAGCTCACAAAAACCAAATGAGCAAAGTGAAAACCAAAACCATTATTTCTCTCAACTTCCCTTCTTCCTAGGAAGTTTTTTTGCCATTGGCAAGAATATTAAATGTTGAATACGGTGACAGTTCTTCCACATCTCCCGCCACTGCAAACTTGTATTTGTATTTGGCTATTACTAAATTTAAATTTCAATGTAACTAACGTTTTAATAGAGGTGTCAGCTATACATCCTATTATCTTTCATGCATTCACCACATTTGGCTTAAACAATAAATTTTAATGCCCACTAAATCCTCATAAATACCTTGAGGTTGGTGCCACCAACCTACCTTTGCATGTCATCCCATCTGTCCCCTTTAGGTTAGCCCAAATTTTAGGTTAGGTTCAAACATTAGTTTAGGAACTAACTTAGGTCCTTAGGCTAAAGTTTATTAATTTAGTCTTAGGTTTTCCTTTTAATAAACAACCCTTATTAATAAAAGAACATAGCAACTTAGGATAGGATTACCATCTTAGGAACATATATTAATTAGGTTCCTAAATAATTGAAAATATTTTCAATTACATCTTACCCAAAGAAGAATAAAAATTCCATACAAACATTTCATACGAATCACGGAAGAAGTAAGAGATCACTCGAGACTCTAAGACAACTAGAGTTCAAAGATCCCATAATCTATCTAGCTCAGTCAAGATGACCACAATGTCATGAAATTGAAAATGTTCCTTGGATCACTAAAATTGATCCAAGGTATAGCTATCCTACATCTGAGATTATGAAAACTGAAGCACAAGTTTGAGTGCAACAAATCTATGAACTAGTTTATCTAAACCAATTTCTTATTTCCACATGCAAAGTGAATTATTCAACATAAGAAGGAATGAAATACTTCATTTTCAATTCAGCATAAACATGACAAAGTTGTATCTATTTCAACAGATAACCTATTATCCACAACAAACATGATTTCTTAGTTCATAAGAGTACACCGTCTTCAGACAAGAATCACATGTCAACATCTACAAATTCTAATACGAAGCCATCATAGATACCAACCATGTTAGAGGCATTACATACCTCCCTCCTAAAAAGCATCATCATCCCAATGATTAACTTAGTCCACATTCTCAAATAAGAAAAATAATCATAATTATAGTTCTTTCATCCATAAGTTCACAAACAGAAACTAGATTTGAGAAATTCAAATTTTCATAATTTATTACAACATTAAAATAGTTGTTCTAGTACTAATGAATATAGTACTTGCCTAAAATTGGTAGAATTATTGATAGTTTAAAAACAAAGTATTTAATTGTTATCAATCATTAGAACTAATTATATTCAAATAAATGAGGAAAATTAATTTTCATGTCCTCAAGGTTTTCCCATGTTGCACTTTCTTCATTAAACTAGTCCCACTAAACCTTGCATTGACTAATTTCATGATTTTGCAAGTGCAACTGGTGAGTTTCCAGCACTTTTATGGGTTCAACCATGATTATTCCTGGGTCTTGCACTTGCAAGGAATCCTAATTCAACACATGTGATAAGTCTAAAATGTATTTCTTAAGAAAAGAAATATGGAAAACATCATACATTCATGACAAAGGGGGTAATGCAAAATGATAAGCTACAAGATTAATTATTTCAACAATCTCAAAAGGTCCCACAAAGTGAGGTGATAGTTTGGTTGCTTTGCCAAAAGTTATAGAGCTCTTTTGGGATTAACATGTAAAAAGAACTTTTCACCAAGCTCAAATTTCTTATAAACCCTTTTTAGATTTGCATAACGTTTATGCCTATCTGCAGCTTCTTTTAAACATTCATGAATCATTTTAACTTGTTGTACCATTTCGATAAGGATTTCAGGTCCAATTACCTCTCTGTCTTCAATTCTATGAGGATATAATAAATGAGGTGGGTACATATTATCAACTTTAACATGTTGACATTCTACGCAAAGTGTGTCACAAAATCAATTATGTATTTCTTCATCCTTTCCAAAAATATTTATGTTTTACATTAGCAAGCATTTTTGTAATACGGGATGTCCTAAGTAAGGTAAATTATGAAATTCCATCATCAAATTTTTCCTTAACTCGTTTCCCAAAGGTACATACACCCACTTTTCATATCTCAAAACTCCTTCGTTATCAAAGTTAAAACCTTTATACCATCCATCTTTTGGATGTGAAACAAGTGTTGTTTTTACCTGATGAAAGTAATAATTAGATTCCATGATACTTTTTACCTCATCCTTAAACTAGGTTCTCAAATTTATAAATGTAGAAATATGTTTCCTATGACTTGGTGCATATGTCAGTCTATTTTATTTTCCTTCTATGTAACTTCTGTCAAAATCATATTGTGACAAAAACTTTAAACATCTTCGTTGTCTTGCATTCAGATTTGGTTGAGTGAAAATATACTTCAGCCCAAGATGATCAGTCTTTAATTCAAAAGGTCTTCCTAAAAGATAATGTCTCCATACTTGAAGTGCATGAACTATGGCAGTAAGATCTAGGTCATGGGGAGCATAATTCAACTCATGTAACTTGAGTTTTCTTCTCTCATATGCTATAACATGTTCATTTTGTAATAGAATACCTTTTAATCCTTCTTTGGAAGTATCTCATAACTACCATGAAGTTTCCATTTGGATCGAGTGAAACCAAAATTGGTGCGAGATGTTAATTGATCCTTAAGAGTTTTAAATGGTTATTTACATTTATCACTCCAAAAAAAATTCTTATCTTTCTTTTGTAATGAAGTTATTGGTGCAACGACTTTTGAAAATTCCTTTAAAAACTTTCTATAGTAACCAAAAAGCCCCATGAAGCTTCTGACTTCATGTACATTCTTAGGTGAAGGCCACTCAGTTATGGCAACAATATTTGATGGATCTACTACTATTCCATCCTTACTTATGACATGTCCTAAATAGTACACCTTTGTTTCATAAAAAGAACATTTGGAAAAATTACCATACAATCTTATTTTTCTTAAGATTTCATACTATTTTCAAATGCTCATAATGCTCATCAATTTTAGAATAGAATAGAATATTGTCCAAGAATACAAGTACAAACTTGTCTAGGTATTTTTGAAATATATTGTTCATTAAATTCATAAAAGATGCAGGTGAATTTTTCAAACCGAAAGGTAAAAATGTAAATTCATAATGTCCGTACCTTGATCTAAAGGCTATTATATGAATGTCTTCATTTTTATTCTTAATCGGTGATACCTGAATGGAGATCTATCTTATAATATATTGATGTACCACGCATCTAATCAAACAGATCATCAATTCTAGGAAGTGGATATCTGTTTTTGATTGTTTATTTTTTTAACATCCTATAATCAATATACATTCTAAATGTTCCATCTTTCTTTTTCAAAAAAATTACCGACACTCCCCAAGGTGAGACACTCAGTCTATCAAACCCTTAGTCATGAGTTCTTGTAACTATGCCTTAAGCTCTACCAGTTCAATGATATTCATTCGATAAGGTGCCTTGGAAATAGGATTAGTTCTCGACTTGATTTCAATTATGAAGTCAAAATACCATTTGGGTGGAAGACCAAGTAGTTCTTCTAGAAACACATCGCTGAAATCTCTTAACAATGAATTTTTTTCCAAGAAATCACTATCTCCTTCAGCTATTTCAGAAATTTTTACTGCATACAAGGTGCAACCTTTATTTTTGTCCTTTTTAAGTTGCATAGCTGACAATTTCCTAGCTAAATTTCTCGTTTTACCCCTTGGATGTCTATTATTTTCGGAAGATCATCAAGACAACTAATGTGTTTTTAAAAATAGTCAACCTTTGCTTTATGTCCAGCAAGCTAGTTAACACCTAATGACATCATAAGACTCCAAAGGAGCAACATAAAGATCAACTTTAGTGGAAAAACATGGAAAGTTCTAAGACTGTTCCAAAAAGACATTTACTAACAACATGGAAAACATTATTTCAACAATGAATACTCCAATATTTTCCATTATTCCATCTTTTCTTTTTATTTTTGCAGCTAATTTACTAGAAATAAAGCATTCAGTAGCTCCAATATCAAAAGGTATACCAAATAATTTACCTGACACTTCTATAGGTGTAACTTGTTTATCGCTACTACATAATGTATTATGTTGTTAATTGTTGTCATCCTTCCTTAGAGGGCATTGATTTGCATAATTATCCTTACCATAGTTGTAGCAGCCCCCTACAGGTCCTCTTTTAGGTTCAAATTTATTTCTAGCCCTGAAATTGCTATTCTATCCTCCATAGGACTTTTATCCATTGTTATTGTTCTTAATGAAGTTGTTTCGAACATTTGCAATAGGTTTATATTTGCTGCTGTTTTCTTATTGTTATCAGCAACAAATTTATTTTTAGTACCAAAATTTTTCCATGCCCCCTTTTTGGGTGTAAGAGATGAAGAAGAATTAGGAATTTTCTTTCTATTCTCTTCCTTATGGGAAGAAATTGCTTTTAATTTTTGTTCCTTCCGAATGAATTTTTCTACAACCCCTTCCATGGTGGTTGGGCTATGAACATCTACCTCACCCCATATGATAGGTTTTAATCCCATAATAAACTTTCATATCTTGAAATTCTCGTCAGTTTGATACTGAGGCATGTACTTAAGAAGTTTAGTGAACCTCTCCCATTACTCTATTACAGTTAATTTTCCCTAAATTAAGTTATGAAATTTAGTCATCTTCTGATCATAATAGAGTTTTGGAAGCCAACGTTTCCTAAAATAACTCTTAAAATAATCCCAAGTGATTCTTGATTCATCAATGTTAAGTTCTTCCTTATGGTTGTCCCACCAGGAGGATGCCTCATGGGAAAGGTGATAAGCTCCCCACACTACTTTAGTTTCCTCTGAGAAGTTTGTTATAGAAAATTACTTCTCCATTTCACTGAGCCAGTTCTTAGATCCATCCCCCAGTGTAGTGCCATCAAACTTAGGTGGACTTATCCTCTTTCTATCATTTGTGATTTCAAGTGCTAATCTTGCATTTTTATTTTTAGGCTAATTGGGTGCATTTTCATTTACATTTGTAGTATTATTATTCGATCCATTGTTACTATCAATTCCCAAATTTTAAATATTGGCATTATCCCCGGGAGGTGGATGATTGTTATTACCAAGCATCTTCTTCCTCCTTATTACCCATAACTTGTTGTTCGAGTACAACCGGATGATCTCTTGTGTCCATAGGGCGGTGAAAATCTTGTCAATTTTTTTGTGGTAGTTGCCTCTCCACCTAGAGGTGGGTTATTTGCAAATACCTCCCCTTGTTCTAACCATTTTCTATTAATAAGAAAATTTTTTTTTTATCATATTATGGAATCAATAGGTCTAAGAGCTACAACCTTTAGCTCAGATACCAAGATGTAACATTCCCATTTTAAGACTTTAGAAAAAGAAAAAAAATTATCTTACATAATGTTCTCTATTCTAAATTAACATAATTTAGAACACACATTCAATGCCAATCCATCTCATAATAGAAAACCATATGCAACTGTAAATGACTCGGTGAAACACCGATCCCTCATTTCATGACTAGATATCACACCGATTTCTCATGTGAACTCAATAATGTTTATACTATGTATACTTGGTTTCTTTTACCTTTTTAGGGGCACCCAAGTTTTTTGTCTAAGAGGCCTATCTAAATATCTATTACCGATATTCATCTGAAATCCTACAACCTAGAATAGAAGACATAGGAAAATGTAACCAGTAACTTGCGATACTTTGGCGAAAGTTTTTAAACATGTTTACATTCCTAGATAGCATACTCATCAAATGGAATAAGTCACTCACCACACTTGTTCTATTATCTAGAGTGGTCCTTCCCAACTTTTTTCATTCCAATCTGATTCAAGGTTTCACACTAGAAAAGGTTAGTAACATGCACTAGTGTGGAAGACTACTCATGATGACTAAGGGTAAATAGATATACTCAATCAAATTATGTCGATTGGGTGTGTCTAGTTATCCTAAATCAACATGAGTTGACCTTGACATTAGATCATGTTCCTATCCCTGTATAGGGTAGGACTGTGATCCAATATTACACTTTAGTCAATAAACTTAAACAAACTAAGTGGGGTGTTGAGACATAGCAACAACATCCTAGTATCCTCATAATGACTCTTGTCATTATGAAGGTACTATGTTGCAGTTGATGTGTACCAACATCCAACTAATTTTCCTCAACTGGATGTTGGGCTTAAGAATATTAGATAAGTGCCAAATGGTGTGTGGGCACATGGGATCAATATGAAGGAGGGCATGCAAGGTAAAGGAATGCAAGACAGGGGTTTTAGAAGGGTTTAGTAAAACCCACGACACCCACTCTCGACAAAGAAAATGGTTTCAGGACTTAGCCATATTTGGCATTTTAGGAAGCACATGAGAAAAGTGTGACCTAACTATGGATGTGGAGTGGATAAGGTGCTAGCCTGGAAACTTGGTGTTTAAGAAAGGAATATTCCATGTGATGGAAGGATCTAGAAAGACATCATTACAGAGACTAGAGAGTTTGGATGGCAATAAGCATGCTCCATTAGAGGACCACCTTGATACTTGGTGACCGATCTATTACTTTAGAAAGGCATAGCGGAGGGCAATCAAACTATATATAGATATGTTTGGGTAGAAGAAGGAACAATAGATATAGAGAAAAGTAAAGGTGAAGCTCTGCAGAATGATAAGAAGGTTCCAAAGAGTTGAGGTTCTCATTTAGAGGGTTATAGGAGTAGTAGCTTTCCTAGAGGGATGGGTCTGTGAAAATATTTATGTAATATGGGAGCATAGTTAGGGTTTCTGATACATAAGTCTGATATGAATTTTTACATTGACCTTTTATGGCTTGGTGAATGTAATATGGTTACTCAAATTTGACTAATATGAATATAAGATTATGTTCTAAGTATAAATTGTTCATGGGTGTGAATCCTAGTATATTTACTTTCTAGTATGGATCAGATATGTTATTCATATAATGTTTCTCTAGTTATCTTAATGGGTATATCTAATAATGAATGCATGGTTCTTTACCTTTTTGCATATAAGCTTCTGTCATTGATCAATGTATTCTCACAAAACTCACATAAAGGAGGGGATCGCGCTGCATGTTCCTTGGGTGAGTACCCAATTCTCGATGGGTGATAAGATGACACGCATGGGATTAAACTATTATTCTAAGGGAATAAAAATGACTACATCTTGGTTCTATTGTTGGGACCTCTTTTTGAAGTTGTTGTGAGAAATGGATACATCTACATCTTGGTTCCATTGATGTGTGATGACTAAGCACTTGACCTTGGAGAATGTTGAAGTATGGTTTAGGATCATGGAGGATGAGTTTTCTAAAAGATTCATTGTTGGACTTGAGTTTTATTTACGTAGATGGGTAGAAGAGAACATGTACCATGAGCTATATGAAATTTTCTTTTGATCCTTTCCAGTAGAATTGTATAATTGGATTTCAAGTGTATGTATCCGAATCGAGTTAGTACTATAGATCATGCATATGTACCCAAGATGATTACCGAAGATGCAAGATACATATTTGACTTGGATGCATGATATTGATCACTGGTGGAAAGGAATGTTGACCAGTTATACTCTAGAATAAGCCATTTCTACATATTATTCTCCGAGGTTGCTGAATTTGAGTTCCTAAGGGAACCTAGAGGATCATTTTTACATGTTTTCCTTTGGCTATAGAGATATTGATCATTACTCCAAAGTTTAGAGGCATTTCCTATGGTCGATAAGCTTCTCTAAGCATTGGGAGAGGAAGCTAGGGTTGAGGAAGATGGAAAACATTGTGGTTGATAGGGTGAGGGAAGAGAGATGACTCAAGTATAGTGAAATTTGTGAAAGGG
The DNA here is from genome assembly GCA_018340775.1 of Taxus wallichiana var. yunnanensis. Taxonomy (NCBI): domain Eukaryota; kingdom Viridiplantae; phylum Streptophyta; class Pinopsida; order Cupressales; family Taxaceae; genus Taxus; species Taxus wallichiana. Next base: position 75,634,461 of record CM031236.1, on the reverse strand, counting down.
AGATGGCTAAACAATGAGGCGTTGTAGATGTGATGGATCTATGGAGGCATACATTACGGGAAGGAGTTTAGGTTCACGCAGAGGACATGGAATGAGCATTCTATGATACCCCATCTTGGAAAACATGGGAGAGAAGCCCCTTCAACTTCTAATGAGAGTTCATTACATGGAGAAAGGAGATCCATTGGCATGCATCTAAACCCACCTGGTGACCAACGCTTGGCACTTGGTTTTCCATATCAAGGGAGAAGTATTGTTAATCCGGTTGGTATTAGTGAAAGTAACCAATCTGCACCTAAGAGATATAATTTCTCATTTGGGACATCTATGGCTACACAAACCATTCTCATGTTTGCAGGAATTTTTAGAAAAGGTGAAAATACACAAGGTTTGGGTATCACGTTAAGGAGTCGCACGGGACACATCATCGACAAGTGGGATGATATCAAAAACCATCGATGCATAGTTAGTGGAACATTTTGGACACTAGGCATAGCCTCTTTAGGCCATTTTCCAGCTACAGGAGGTGGATCTAGTGGTGTAGGGGTTGGATGAGGGTCTAGAGGATCCGGTGGGTCAAGAGGGTTAGGACCTGGTGGATCTAGTGGATCTAGTGGCGGAGGAAACACAGGAGGAAACCAAGGTTCTGGGTTAGGTGGACAAGGACCTCAACCACCCTTGCAAGTATTTTTTGAGATGTATTTATACCTACCAGACTATAGAGGTATTGAGGATGCTACAGAGAATGTGCACAAGTGTGAATTTTTATGGTGTGCGAAGGGGATCACTACCCCATAGAAAAAGGTAAGTCATTTTACAACAACATTGCAAGGGCGGGCCCATAGTTGGTACCGCATGTATGACCCCACTTGATGGTCATGGATTATACCTGCATTGAAGATCACCACTATGAAGGGTGTGCAAACACAGGAGCACATGGAAGAGGTTTTCGTGGAGAATTTCATGGTTGCAGAATAATGGTGGAGGAAGATGTGAGTTACTGTGTGGAACCTGTTATAATTATGGATCGATGGAGAATTATAAATGTGAGTTTCCTAAATTGTTGCAATGCTCATGGTGTGGAAATAAGCATAACTATGAGGAGTGTCTTGAGCTATTTGAACATATGAGCTAACAACAACGAAAGGATAAAGGCATTGGGATGGTAAGTATAAAGAAGGACAACCCATAATGGATGCCAAGAGTGGCATGTGAGTCAGGATTAGAACCTGTACTAGTGAAAACATGAGTAGAGATTGCACACGCAAGGGAGATGCCAAGGTAGAAATTGGTTGTTAGGGAAGAAGTGGTACATGGGAAGTATCCAGACCCTGCTCATCAAAAAGAAGTGTATCAAGAGACTATGGATGTGATTCGGGGATTACAAGGAGAGATCCAATGTTTAAAGGAGCAGTCAAGGTAGTTAGAAGAAAGGAGAAATGTTGAGGCTCCGTAAAAGGATTTGGATGAGGTCAGAGAAGTGTGCAAAATGTTAAGGAGAATATCATTCCATTGCTAGGAGAATGGTTACGGGAGAAGGTACCACACATCGAGAGAGAGCATGAAAGGAATGTCTTGCATGCCAACCTTCCTTCTCATAGCCTGGTGCTCATTTTGATCTCACACCATTTTCCCTTGATTTTCCTCTAATCTGTGTTATGAAACATTTTATCTCTCGATGTGGATGTTCTAAATCTTTTACCTCCATTTGAATGCCTTGAATTGTTTGCAGAATCCATTTTCATGCCCCTTTTTGAAGAAGTCTCTGAGTTTTCCCTGTTTTTGCCCTAATTTCTTCAAAATCCATGGGCTCTGCCATTTTTCCTATTTTTCCCCGACCATGGAAGCTCGAGAATGATCAATTTATATTTGTATGCCTTTGAAAATCCAAATCCATGGTGAAAGATGCTTGGAACCATGATTCACTTGGTTTTGTTTCAAAAATTTCATCCTTAGTGAAAAAATAGATTTTGGGCATGAATGGTGAATTTATGTGTTTTTGATGGTCAGCGGGCATCTTTTTCCTATCAAAATTATTCCTCAGCATTCAAGTGGTCACGTGGCTTCTTTTGGTTGGTCAAGGGATGATGGGAAAATGTTTTAACTTGTCACTTTTTACTTTTTTGGCAAAAAGGCAAATTTGGTCCGTAGCTCTACTCAATTTTGATTGGTTCTTTTGGTACTTACGTGGCTTCTTCTAATTGGATGGGCATGATGGGTTTTTTTTGAACTTTTATTTTTGGCTACTTTGGAAAAAAGTTTGAACTCACCTCGTGGCCCCTGTCAGCTTTGATTAAAGAAAAATTTAAGCGGCAGGGAAAAGTCTTACTTTGACCCCGCAGAAGGACACGTGGCAAAGTTAAAAGTGGAGATGTGGGCCTTTGGAAGCAAGTTGGATATTTTTCCCTTTTGGAAAAATGGAGTAAAATTCTAAAATGGAAGTGCGCCCCCACAAATCATTTTGAAGCCTTATAAGGTTCTTGAAGTTAGTTGCACCATAAAGACACGTGGAGGTTTCCATTGAGTCTTCTTTCCTTAGACTTTTTTCAGCAACTTCCTAAAGGGCGAGACACATGGTGAGCCCACACTCATTTAGGGTCTCTAATTTTGGGGACCATCTCAAGATGTGCCATTGAGATGCATGGCGGTTTGAAAAGTCAAGAGGGGAGGCGGGCCATCGGGGGCAACTTGGATTTTTTTCCCCTTGTTATTCAAAAAGATTAAAATCATCAAAATGACCCATGCATCAGATGAGAGAAAAGTCAAAATTTTCTCAATCAATGATGGAGGAGTGTGCGGACTTTCGGGGGAAATTGGAAAATTTTCCTTTTTGTGGAAAAAGGAGTTAAAAGTGTAAAAGGAAGCGTGGTTCCATTGGGACCCACATCAGAAACTAGAAGCGGAAGGGTGGAGCTACTGGGGAAAACTTGGAAAATTTTCCCTTTTCCAAAAAGGAGGTGAAATAGTAGAATTTAGCCATGGTTCCTTTGGGACCCACATTGGGACACGTGTCAGGCCCATTTTTCAAAGGTGGAGGGGCGGAGAAAATTGAGAAATTTTGCATTTTTTTCCAAAAGGTGTAAAAGGTAAAAAGGAACCCCGGGCCCATCTTAGCTCTTGGATCTCCCACGTGGATGGTCCAAATTCAAAAGAAAGATCGATGATGGAAGTTGTGCATCATATGTATCGATTTTCACCATTTATTTTTACTCCAAAGCTCTGGGGATGTGAATTTTTATGTTTTTATCATTTCTTGGAGTCTCTTGCACATAAAATGAAGAGGAACATTAATTTGGTATCTTAGTTGGGTGGGAAAAATATGAAGATGTCTTTTTCCATCAAGATGTGATCTGACCATTGGCTTCGATCTGATTTTTAGTTTTTCTTTCCTTGGCATGCAAAGAACTAGATTTGACAGATTGGAGGAGGAAGTAGTTGGTATGCGAGATGAAGAATGACTTACCAGGTGAAGAATTGAATGCTGGAAATATTTGGAGAGATTTTCCCTCTGCACACCTGACAAATTTTTCACAAATCTGATTTTGGGAGTCTCAACATGCAATGGTGCTTTGAATGTCTCTGGTTTTGGGGGAAAACTCTGTTGTAAATGAAGTATTATAAATTACATGAATTTTTCATGCAAATGGTTGGAGTGTTAGAGGTCGGGACTGATTTTTCTAAGAGAAAATCTTGATAGAACCATCCTTTTGAGAAACCATCTGAAGAAACTTGTTTATCTCCTTTGTGTTAAATTTGATCATGTCAAGGTGGTTGTGAGTGTACAACCATTGAAAAGCTCTGAGATTGTTCTAAAAACTTTCCCCTACTAATAAATTTAATCAAACTTGAGTTAATCTATGTTATTTTTGGGCAAAATTTGTGTTTTCTTCATTTTGAATGTCTGCAAGTAGTTTTCTTGTTCTCATTGCAATCTTACATTGAAATCTTTGTGAATCACACAAGATCTTATCCTTGTGATAGTTTGGTGGCATTTACAATTTCATTTATCAGAAGAGCTTTCATTTGATAGTGAAATAAAAAAATTTAAAATCACTGTGACTCCTAGCATGACTATAAGATTGTTTGTTAGCCTTTGAGGGTATCTTAGGCATGATGAAACAGAGGTTGATAATGTTTAGTTAAGTTTTCCAATTTGAGCCTTCATTTTGGATCCTTGAAGTTTGTGTGAAAAGTGTTGATCTGGGCCTCCATTGAAGCACATATTCTTGGTTAAAGGAACATCCTAGCTATCTGAAGCATTTTGTTGTTCAAGCTCTCCATTTTTGTAAAATTTCTCAAGGATCTAGTGAATCAAGTTCATTTTACCTCACCTCCCACCAAAAATTCATTTAAAAACAACCAATCATACCCATACTACCCTGTTTGTCATGTGTGTATACAAATGCATAATTTTTACTACCAAAACATGCGAAACAATCAGGTTTTCATTGTCTTTAGTGGCCTGAACCTTTCTTAGAAAATATCTCCATTATCTAGAGTGACAACTCGTGAGAGTTAGGTTTTGTTGCATTGATCATATTTTCTTCAAGGTCTTCTTAATAATTTCACAAGGAAGGATATCTCCATCTCCTCCACAAACAACAGGCTACAAAAAGGGTCCTCTCACCCTGGTTGAAAGGCACAACCATAAAGTAGTGAGGATAGGTCAAATCCTCTTGAGGGTGCTACCCATTTCTCCACATTTGAGTGACAAAGAGCAAGTTGCATTTCATCCCCAACTACAAAATGACACACTACATGCTTCTGCTTGTCTCTAAGCTTCTTCCAAACCTGTGATGTTGCTCAGACTTATGAGGGAGAATCAATTTGGGTACCAACACCCGATTGGCACCATTTTTCGGGGACATAGTGGTTACAGTTCATATTCAGACCCTAGTAAACACTTCTTATATGCTCTAAGTGCTAATACATTTTTCAAACATCATCTTGTGTTGGGCCTGTAAGAAGTATTCAAAGTTTACAAGTGTTGTGTGTAAATTATTTCAGTTTCACACCTAGTGCACTAGCTTTCATTGATAAATCTGGGTAAAGAAAATTCAGATCATCCCATTTCTAGTTTCTAGTATTGATAGACATTTGACAGATCATATTTTAGTGCATTTTCACAACTAAGGTGGAAATCCTTAGTGGTGACTCCTGTTGATCTGATTCTTGATGAGTACTAGTGTCTTAACCTCTGTCAAGTGAGATTTGTTACTAATCTTTGCAAAGATGGAAGGAAGAAGATCTTTCTTTGCTAGGGATCCTACTAGGACATTATTTCTAGAGCTAGGAAAAACAAAGTCAGAAGGAAGAAAATCTGGAGAGTTGTTGGAGATCAGACAGACAAGAAAAGGGATCTCCATTGATGAAAGTGATCGGCCTATCATTGAAGACTGCCATTCAAGTGCTTCTGAATTAGGTAGCCTCTTTGTGGAATTGAATTCTCCAACTGGAGAGGGGCCTTCATTTGATTTTGAAAAGTTTGCTTCTCATTTTACCCCTATCTTTTCAAAATTTGATAGGGTTTTCCAAGAAACAAGGCCTTTAGGGGATATCCATTTTGAAAGTTATACTCTGTGTTTCAAAGACCCTCTACCCCTTATCAATTTGTCTCCCCTCAGGGTCACCTCCTCAAAACAACATGGCCCAGCCCCCACCCTAGACCTCCTTTTTTTGTAAACACCTTTGGTCCTATAAATTTTATAGGGATGGTTGGTTATCAAATGTAGTTCCCCAGGATGTAAGAAATAGATTACCAAAGTTCCAAGGAAACAACACTATAACTGGTGATCAACATTTAAATATTTTTATCAATATGATGGAAGACTTTGAGATTGAATATGAAGATGTATATATCAAATTGTTTATCCATACTTTGGAAGAGGATGCAAGGGATTGGTATAAAGCTTTTCCAGATAATTCCATTGATTCTTGGATAGAGATGAACAATGCATTTAGATTGTAGTATGGTGATAGAACTGACCCTAGGTTTCTTCTATCATAATTTGAAAACATCAAGAAGAATCCTAATGAGTCAGTACATGATTTCAACACAAGGTTTAACAAGACCTTGAGGAGATTTCTGTTAGCTTAAGGCCATGTGATGAATCATGTTTGATCAAATATTTAGATGCATTTGATAAAAAAAATCTTACTTACTACTTGAGGGACAAAAACCCTACTAATTTGAGGTAGGCCTTCACCATGGCTCTATAAATTGAGAACAACATCAAGGCAATTGGAAAGCCTCCAAAAAGGGAGGGTGTAAAACTAATTAACCGGAAAAGCCTCAAACAAGTAAGGTTGCTTGATTTGGAGGAAGTTGTGAAAACTTTGGCAGGGGTTGTCAAAGAAATATCATACAAATTAGCCTAGGTAGAAAAAGGAATTGGGTAGAGTTCACAAGGTCAACACAAGCAACAAGGCCAAGATAGGTTTACAAATCATCATAGAAATGATAGAGATATGATGATAGAGGCAAGGGACCTGTTGGATTTGGAAATAAATAGTCCCAGGCTAGGGAAAATAGAATGGTACTGATCCTTTGGCTGCTAGAGTTGTTGTTGTGGAGGAGACAGATGTCATTGATTGGTGTGATAGATGTTTCATGCCCCATGCTCCATGTGAGGAAGATCAACAAGAAAGAAGAAGAATGATGATGATAATGATGATGATGTTTGCATGATGGGTTGCTCATGTAAGCTCACAACAAGGGCAACTTCAACTGAGGTAATAAGTGCTAGAAACTGTTGCTGATTTTTGGGATTGCATCCACCGGGTACCTATTCTTCCTCCCTCTCATACTTTAGAAGTAGATATTGTACAAGATTTTGAATTTCCCAATAATGACTTTGAATATTTAAGAGCTTTAATGATAAAGAAGTATGATGGAGGAATCCCATCTGAGGAGGATAAGTAGTTGTTGATGAACATTGTTGTTGCCCAAGAGAAGGAGTATAACACAAGAAGTAGGGTTGTCAAAGGGAGGGCCTTAGGCCAAGCCAAAAACTCCATTGCTTTCAAATATTCCTAAAGAGGCTCCTAAGAAAGATGCATCTGCCAAGGGCCTTGTTGTCCCAAACAAAACTCATACCCCTCCTCATGCCCAAGCTATCAAAAATCCTGTGCCATCTAATGAGTGTGTCAACCTTCCTTCCAATGTTGCCTTGCCAAAGTTTGTCCCTTATGATATTGCCCAAGTCTTGAGTCAAGATCAAGATCTCAGTTCCAATTGTTGAGTTTCTTAGGATTCTGAGCACAAGAAAAGGGCTTTTGAGTATTTGGGGCTGAAAGAGGAGAAGACTTCCCTAGGTAGAAATATAAACATTGTGGAGACTCCACCAGTCATTGAAGAGTTAGAGACACCACCAAGTGTTGGAGGAACTAGGTGAACCACTTGAGGTTTATTTGGGGACATCCTTGGTGGAGTCTCAGCTAAATGTGGATCCATTCTTCACCACTCTGATCATTAAAGATAGATTGCTACACAATTGTATGTTTGACTCAGGGGCATCATGCAATGTTATGCCTCTAGAAGTCATGAATGAGTTGGATATCAAAGTAACAACAACATATGGGAAGTGTACTACTATGGACTCCAGAGAAGTGCTAGTGGTGGGATGTGTGAAAGGTCTGGTGGTGCAACTTGCAGCTTACCAGGTAAAAACTTGATGCTTGATGTTGTTATTGTTGATTGCCCAGCCAAGTGGGGTATGTTGTTATCTAGAAAATGGGCTGCAAGTGTTGGTGGGAGTGTTCAAATGGACATGTCCTATGCTACCATCCCAATTGAGGGCAGCCTTGTCAAGGTTGTATGGAGAAAAGAAGATGTTGCACCTTATTGAAGATCCCAACAATGCATCTTATGAAGTATTGTACACAAGTGTTGATGTTGATAACTTTGTAGGATTTTTGATGGAAAAGAGCACAAGATTGAAGAATGCAAGTGTCTTGAACAGGCAGGATCTCCTTGGACTTTATTGTTTGATGGAGCTTGCTCCAAGTTTGAAATGGTGTTGGTGTTGTTTTGATCTCTCTAGGCTAGGAAGAGTTTGTCTTTTCCTTCAAACTCAACTTTGAGTGCACTAATAACATTTTTGAGTATGAGGCACTATTGTTAGGTCTGAGGATTTGCTTGGAAATATGGTGTTAAAGACATCATTGTCAAAGGAGATTCAAATTAATTGTAAAGCAAGTCAGAAAACTTTATGCCACAAAAAATCAGTGAATGAAACAATACAAGCATGTAGTTTGGGATCTCATTGAGATGTTTGATTCATTCAATATTGTGCATCATGATAGGAAGTTCAATGATTTGGCAGAAAAACTTGTAGTATTGGGATCTTGGTTTGATAATTGTACAGTATCCCCATATTGTGAATATGATGTTGAGGTGTTAACTAGGCCATCTGTACCTGACAACATTAAACATTGGCAAGTTTTTGATGATGATGCTCAGGTCAGAAGATTTTTGTAGAACAAAGGGGAGTTTTTTTGATCAAAATATTGATTGGGAGCCAATGGTGTGCATAGTAGAGGGTAAAGAAACCTTGTTTGGAAAAGGCATCATCCAACTAAAGACTAATACCATTCCTAGAGGGTTGGTTGCTCTTGAATCCAACTTTGATAATGTTGATCACATTATTAATAGATGCATAGTAGCCTCAAGGGATGTTGAGGAGCATGACCTTGGCACAAAGGAGAAACCAAGGAAGATCTGGTTGGGAAGCAATCTCAGCAAGGAGGAAAAATAGTCTTATGTCCAATTGCTGAAAAAATATCAAGATTGCATGGCTTGGACTTATTCTGAACTAAAGGCATACAGAGAGGATCTATTTCAACATGAGATTCCCTTGGAATCTAATGCAAAACCATTCAAGTAGAAACAAAGGCCAATCAATCCACTCCTATCTCTTAAAATGCAAGAGGAACTGAAGAAATTGAGGGATGGAGGGATTATTCAGCCTACAAGGTATTCTTCTTGGGTTGCAAACCTAGTACCAGTTAGAAAGAAGAATGGTGACATCAGGCTGTGTGTGGACTTTAGAAATCTGAACAGAGCATCAATGAAGGATAATTATCCTTTACCAAACATGGAAAACATGTTGCAGTTAGTGACCGGTTTTGAGCTACTATCTACCCTGGATGGTTTCTCTGGTTATAACCAAGTTGTTGTAAAGGAATCAGAAAGAATTAAGATAGCCTTTACCACCCCTTGGGGAACATATGTATATGTCAGGATGCCCTTTGGACTGATGAATGTAGAGAGCAACCTTTCAAAGAGAAATGGATGTTGCTTTTTCTGGTTACATCAATGATTTTATTGTTGTCTACCAAGATGATGTAACTGTGTTCTCTAGAAAGAGAGGTGATCATTTGCAGCACTTGGAGAAAATGTTGATAAGATGTAGAGAATATGGCATTTCACTCAATCCAAAGAAGTGCCATTTAGAGTACAGAAGGAAAAATTTCTTGGTCACATTGTGTCACAAGAAGGGGTAATGATTGATCCAGAAAGGGTAGAGGCCATCAGCAAGGTCCCAATTCAAGAACCAAGAAGGGGATTCAGTCCTTCTTTGGGTAGATAAACTTTATCAGGAGATTCATATCAAACTTTGTTGAGTTGACCATTCCAATCATTGGCATGCTGAAGAAGGACCAGGCCATCAAATGGGAGGAGGATGCCATTCAAGCTTTCAATGGGATCAAGGAGGCATTAAAGCATGCCCCTATTTTAGTAGCTCAGATTATAAGAAGCCTTTCCAACTATTTTTCTTTTTCTTCAGAGAACACTATTGCATCTTGTCTTGTTGTAGAAAAGATGATGAAGGGGATGAGAGGCCAATTGCCTTTTTAGTAAGGCATTGTAGGGGGCTGAGCTGAAATACACTATTATGGAGAAACAAGCATTTTCCTTGGTAAAAGCAACAAAGGTTTTAGGCCTTACATTTTGAGCTCTAAAATTGTTTCTTATGTTCCCCACACTATGGTGAAAGACATCTTATCAGAGATGGAAGTCTCAAGAAAAAGATGTAGATGGGTGAACAAGTTGCAAGAATATGACATGGATATCCAAACCATGAAGTTGGTGAGAGGTTTGGGCTTGGCTAAGCTTATGGCTGAGAGAAACTTGCAAACTATTGAGGTAAATGAGGTAGAAGAAGGAAGGGTAGATGTTTTTGAAAAATTGATGAGTTCTGAGTGGTACAAAGATGTAATTTTTATCTCAGACATCTATACTTACCCTGAGTATTTGAGTAAGAACTAGAAAAGATCCCTTAAGTTGGCTTCCCAGAAATATGTCATTATTGATTATGGGTTAGCTTGGAAGAACCTGAGGGAGTTCTCTTAAGGTGCATTACTGAAGATGAAGCCCCCAAGATAATTGTTGATCTCCATGGAGGAGTTTGTGGGGGCATTTTTTTGGAAGAGTCACAACACACAAGATCTTGAGGGCTGGTTATTGGTGGCCAACTCTCTTCAAGGATACAACTCTTTTGGTTAGAAGATGTGAGAGTTTTCAAGTGCTTCTCTGGAAGACTAAAAGCTTCAGGCTCCCTACCTTTGCAGCTTGTATCAATTGAAGCCCCATTCAAGCAATGGGGAATGGATTTCATTGGTGAGATTTCAGACCCTTCAAGTGTTGGCCATAAGTGGATTCTTGTAGCCACTGATTACTTCACCAAGTGGGTGGAGGCAATCCCCACCAAAAGAGCAACACACCAAATTGTCATGGATTTTATGTTGAACCATATCATCTGCAGGTTTGGGGTGCTAGTTAAAATTTGTTCGTTGATAATGCCATGAGCTTTAGAGCTAAACCTTTGGTGGAAATGTGCAAAGAATATGGGATCAATTTGACATATGCCTCTAATTACAATCCCCAAGGAAATGGACAAGCTGAGTCTAGTAATAAAAATTTGTTGAAGATTATCAGAAGAACCTTGGAGCTGAACAAAAGAAAATGGGGTGAACAACTGAAGTTCATTGTTTGGGCTGACAAAATTACTATTAAAAGAGCCACTGGAAAAAGTCCATTTGAATTGGTGTATGGCACTCAAGCTCTGTTGCCCCTGCATATGCAACTATCCTCATATCAGTTCATTCAACAACTGGAAGATCAAGAAGTTAGTCCATATGAGGCTCGCATTAACTAGATTGTTGAACTTGATGAAGAAAGGAGAGCATCTCACCAAAGGCATGTGAAGTTCAGAGAAAAATTGAAGAAGTTATTTGACAAGAAGGTCACTCCCAGAGCTTTCAACATTGGAGATCTTGTGTTGTTGTGGGATAGTAGACATGAAGACAAGGGAAAGCATGGTAAATTTGATGCACTATGGATGGGCCCTTACTCCATTGACATTTGATTGGTGAGCATACCTTCTTCTTGAAAGATTTGGATGGTGAATTGCTGAATTTCCTATTAATGGTAGGCACTTGAAGCATTTCTGGATTGATTCCCCAGAATCAAGGTGAGCATCACTTGTATAGTGTACAACTTGTTGGTTTTTTTTTCTTTTTGTGTTTTTGCTCATTCTGGTCCTCGGTGACTTGGTTTTGTTGGTTTCTCGGTTCATTTTTTGGAGGATGGTTGTGGTTGTTCTACTATGCTAGATTTTTCTTTGACTCCATTTCCCAATGGTTTGTTCTTGGCACTTGGTCTGCTAGTTGTTCTTGTGGCACTCGCAGGGAGTGCCCATCCCGAGTCGGAGCCGATGTTGGTGCTCATTTTGATCTCGCACCATTTTTGCCCTTGATTTTCCTCTGATCTATGTGTTATGAAACATTTTATCTCTCGATGTGGATGTTCTAAAGCTTTTACCTCCATTTGAATGCCTTGAATTGTTTTAGAATCCATTGTCATGCCCCTTTTTGAAGAAGTCTCCGAGTTTTCCCTGATTTTTTCCCTAATTTCTTCAAAATCCATGGGCTCTGCCATTTTTTCCTATTTTCCCCAACCATGGAAGCTCGAGAATGATCAATTTATATTTTTATGCCTTTGAAAATCCAAATCCATGGTGAAAGATGCTTGGAACCATGATTCACTTGGTTTTGTTTCAAAAAAATTTCATCCTTAGTGAAAAATCGGATTTTGGGCATGAATGGTGAATTTTGTGTTTTTGATGGTTTGGCGGGCATCTTTTTCTATCAAAATTATTCCTCAGCATTCGAGGTCATGTGGCTTCTTTTGGTTGGTCAGGGGATGATGGGAAAATGTTTTAACTTGTCACTTTTTGCTTTTTTGGAAAAAAGGAAAATTTTGGTCCCGTAGCTCCACTCAATTCTGATTGGTTCTTTTGGTACTTACGTGGCTTCTTCTAATTGGATGGGTGTGGGTTTGTTTTTTGAACTTTTTCTTTTTTGGATACTTTGGAAAAAATTTTGAACTCCCCCTGTGCCCCACCATGCTTTGATTAAAGCAAAATTTAAGCGGTAGGGAAAAAGTCTTACTTTGACCCCGTAGAAGGACACGTGGCAAAGTTAAAAGTGGAGATGTGGGCCTTTGGAAGCAAGTTGGATATTTTTCCCTTTTGGAAAAATGGAGTAAAATTCTAAAATGGAAGCATGCCCCCCAAATCATTTTGAAGCCTTATAAGGTTCTTGAAGTTGTGCCATAAAGACACGTGGAGGTTTCCATTTTGGGTCTTCTTTCCTTAGACTTTTTTTCAACAACTTCCTAAAGGGCCTGAGACATGGTGAGCCCACGCTCATTTAGGGTCTCTACTTTTGGGGACCATCTCAAGATGCACCATTGAGATGGCGTGGTGGTTTGAAAAATTCAAAAAGGGGGGGGGGCCATCGGGGAAACTTGGATTTTTGCCCCTTGTTATTCAAAAGATTAAAATCATCAAAATGACCCCAAAAGCCGATGAGAGAAAAGTCAAAATTTTCTCCAGTCAATGGTGGAGGTGTGGACTTTTGGGGGGTAAATTGGAAAATTTTCCTTTTGTGGAAAAAGGAGTTAAAAGTGTAAAAGGAAGCATGGTTCACTGGGACCCACATCAGAAACTAAAAGTGGAAGGGTGGAGCTATGGGGAAAACTTGAAAATTTTCCTTTTCCAAAAAGAGGTGAAATAGTAGAATTTAGCCATGGTTCCTTTGGGACCCACATTGGGACACATGTCAGGCCCATTTTTCAAAGGGAGGGGGGAGAGAAAATTGAGAAATTTTGCATTTTTCCAAAAAGGTGTAAAAAGTAAAAAAGAACCCCCAGGGCCCATCTTAACTTGGATCTCCCATGTGGATGGTCCAAATTCAAAAGAAAGATCGATGAAAGTTGTGCATATGTATATCGATTTTCGCCATTTTACTCCAAAGCTCTAGGGATAATGCAATTTTTATGTTTTTTATCATTTCTTGGAGTCTCCTACATGTAAAATGAAGAGGAACATTAATTTGGTATCTTAGTTTGGTGGGAAAAATCTGAAGATGTCTTTTTCCATTAAGATGTGATCTGACCATTGGCTTTGATCTGATTTTCAGTTTTTCTTTCCTTAGCACTGCAAAGAACCAGATTTGATAGATTGGAGGAGGAAGTAGTTGGCAGTGCGAGATGAAGAATGACCTACTAAGGTGAAGAATTGAATGTTGGAAATATTTGGAGAGATTTTCCCTCTGCACACCTAACAACTTTTTCACAAATATTTGATTTGGGAGTCTCAACATGCAATGGTGCTTTGAATGTCTTTGGTTTTGGGGAAAACTCTATTGTAAATGAAGTATTATAAATTGCATGAATTTTTCATGCAAATGGTTGGAGTGTTAGAGGTCGGGACTGATTTTTCTAAGAGAAAAGCTTGATAGAACCCATCCTTTTGAGAAACCATCTGAAGAAACTTGTTTATCTCCTTTGTGTTAAATTTGATCATGTCAAGGTGGTTGTGAGTGTACAACCATTGACAAGCTCTGAGATTGTTCTAGAAACTTTCCCCTGTTGATAAATTTAATCAAACTTGAGTTAATCTACATTATTTTTGGGAAAAATTTGTGTTTGCTTCATTTTGAATGTCTGCAAGTAGTTTTCTTGTTCCGTTGCAATCTTACATTGAAATATTTGTGAATCACACAAGATCTTATCCTTGTGATAGTTTGGTGGCATTTGTAATTTCATTTATCAGAAGAGCTTTCATTTGATAGTGAAATAAAAAATTTAAAATCATTGTGACTCCTAGCATGACTATAAGATTGTTTGTTAGCCTTTGAGGGTATCTTAGGCATGATGAAATAGAGGTTGATAATGTTTAGTTAAGTTTTCCAATTTGAGCCTTCATTTTGGATCCTTGAAGTTTGTGTGAAAAGTGTTGATCTGGGCCTCCATTGAAGCACATATTCTAGTTAAAGGAACATCCTAGCTATCCCAAAGCATTTTTTGTTCAAGCTCTCCATTTTTGTAAAAATTCTCAAGAGATCTGGTGAATCAAGTTCATTTCTGCCTCACCTCCCACCAAAAATTCATTTAAAAACAACCAATCATACCCATACTACCCTTATTTTTCATGTGTGTATACAAATGCATAATTTTTACTACCAAAACATGCAGAAACAATCAGAGTTTTCATTGTCTTTAGTGGCCTGAACCTTTCTTAGAAAATATCTCCATTATCTAGAGTGACAACTCGTGAGAGTTAGGTTTTGTTACATTGATCATATTTTCTTCAAGGTCTTCTTAATAACTTCACAAGGAAGGATATCTCCATCTCCTCCACAAACAAACGGAGTTATACAAAAAGGGTCCTCTCACCTGGTTTCTCTAAGCTTCCTGTCAAAGCGTGAGAGGGAGAATCAATTTATCCATACTATTACGATCCATCGAGAGAAATAATTCATCCTATAGAAGAAGTTATCCAATTTGAAGATGCTCGGTCGATGAGTGATACACCTATTATAACATGTGACAATTTAGCACACGAGACTTATGAGTTAATTAGGAAACAATTGAGAGGATCTATAAGTAAGGGAGATGAAGGTGCACTCAATCAAGCACACAGGAAGGAAGCATATACCAAGTTACTCCGGAGGAGAAATCACGATGATTTCTTGTGAGAAATGGAGGTCGGTGGAAAAATAAGGATGAAAGGAGAAGTATGCTCATTTATAACTTTCTCAAGATTTTAATGCATTAGTGGGAAACACATTGTGAGATTCTCTTAGAGTGGTATGAGGTAAGTGTTAGGGCAAAATCACAAAGCACCCCTGGATGTAGATCAGGCTTCTAGGTTGATCACTCGGGCATCCAGTGTGATTGCACAACATGGAAACCTCTCTCCAGCGTGGGACTTGGAAACCGAGAGAGGAATCTCTGAGAGAAGGCTGGTTCCTACTCCTAAACTACCTGCCACAAGCTATTCCAGTGCAGGCAAGCTAATCTAATCCTAATCTAACAATGCCAAGGAGACAGAGAGAGAGAGAGAAAGGAAAAGAACAAAAGCCTACACTAAAATGGTGATACACCAGAGAAGGAGAATGTTGAACATCTATCAAAACTGCCATGGGACAAAGAGAGGTGAGCAATGGGAAGGATGGACGAGATGCATCACGAGGCCCAAGGATAGATTTCACCTGAGAAAATGTCCCAAAACTCCATGAACATAGCTCCAGACCTGCAATGAACATTCAAACATGCACAAATACCTGCAATGAAGAGAGGCAAGAGGAAAACAAGCGAAGAACGAGCAAGGATGGACAGATGCATCACGAAACACGTTTTTGTTGCTCGAAGTTTACCTGAGAACATCATTTCATTAGCAAAAGGAAAAAATGCCATTACAGAGCAAGGGAGGAGGTTTGAACTCCATTTTCAACCCTAGAGAAGAAAAGAAGGGAGGGCAGAGTAGAAAAATGAACAACTTGTTATCTAATGAGCCAAATCTGGCTTTTACATTGCATGGGTCGAGCCCAGGGGACAGAAACATGGGAAAACGTGTAAGCCTATTCCTCATTGACTGCAGATGCATTAAAATGGCATGGGATACCTTACCAACCCATACCCTACCATCTTTGACTGATTTGGAGGAGAATGCGACCCATTCTGCATTAATTTGGTTGTTGAAACGTCGCTTCCGGCCATGCTGAAGAAGAATGCGACCCATGTGCATTAAACTGGTTGTTGAAACGTCGCTTCCGGCCATTACTACGCGCCAGAGACATTTCTGAATTTTCTCTCTCTAGACTACACTAAAATGCAAGATTGACCCGGAATCATGTAGAGCATCTCACAAGCTTTCCGTTGATATCAAGAACGTGCGAATCCGAGCTCTGGATCGAAAGCTATGGAGGTCTAAAGTTTTAGGGCACAAAACAGGTGAAAACGTGTTTTGAAATCTTTCCCGCGCTCTGCCACTTGGATGACACGTGGCACGCATTGATTGGTCGTGATTTTCTCTCCTCTGCCTTTTAGCGGGATTTCTTTTGAAATTTCCTTGTGGGCCCCTTAAACTTGGACACGTGGCATGCATTGATTGGCCGACAGGGGCGCGGGGCAGACCTTGGCTTTTAGCTTTTCGGCCAAAACTCATGCCAAATTCTCTAACTCCTTCCCGAGCTCCGCATTCCCTGTTCCATAGGACACATGTCCTCTTTTGATTGGCTTGGCTGACCCCTCAAAATTCACCCTTTGACCTTTGGACTCTTTCCCCTGTGACACGTGTCGTGATCTGGTTGGTTCTCGGCCCTTTCGGCTCCTTCGCGCCCTTCGCATCTTTATGTCCGGATGTCCCAAACTGCTTGGGCCAAAAACTTCGATCCGCTCGAAATGGGCTTCCTCGTCCCTCATTTGGCCGATGACGTGGCGTTGTTTGATTGGCTTTCGGCTCCTTCGGCGATCCGCGTCCGTGCGTCCCTTCGTCCCGGATGTCCCAGTACGAACTTTCTCTGTTTCAGGCGAACCGGCCGGTTCGCGTCATCACGGCCCAAATGTCCCAATTGCTTCCGGACTGTTTGTTCTCATTTCGGCCGATCCGGCTGGTTCGCGTACTTCAGCGTACTCTTGTCCCGAACTGTCCCGCTCAGTAGTTAGTCATTTTCTTCCTCTTTCGGCCGGATCGGCTTCTCGCACCCGCCGCGTACTTCTGTCCCAGATGTCCCTTTGCTTCACGGGCCGCCTGGAGGCTTTTCGGCCGATCCGCGCCTAGATGTCCCAAATGTCCCGACTGCCCCTAGGACTAGGACTTAGTCATTTTTATAATTTTTCCTAGATCAATCTACATGCTTGGAACCGCAAAACTCTGATGCATGTTATCGAAATTTACGGGGGAAATTTTGACAACGAGAAGAGTCACATTTTTATAAGGTTCTCTACAGAAGAAATGCACCCACTTTTATCCAAGACTACCATGACAAAGAACCCACTTCTTACAATATCCAAGCATGTGCGAAGGTTTTGGATGAGAGGGCACATAAGCTTTAACACCTTCGTTATGAGTGAATAATTTATATTCCACCTTACATGGTTATGCACACGTATTTCATATTCATTAGAGACACACCATCGGATAGGGAATTGGTAAGAGTTAATAGCTGATCTCATTTAAGATTTTGAGTATTGAAGTACCAAGCCATCAATGGATAAGGTGTTGCAAGTTTTCAACCAGAGTCAATGGGAGATAGTGCCATGATAGAAGATAGGTTACTAAGATTACTAGGTGAACCTAGTTTTGATACATGTTTCAATGAAGAAGAATTAGAAGAGTTACAGCTTGAGTGTGTGTGCATTGAAAAGGAAAAAAGAAAGATGGTCTATGTAGTAGATGGTGAAGAAATGAAAATTTTGGATGCTAACCATTTTGAAGGTACACATGAAGTCATAGATAACACCGATGAACAAGAGAGAACCTACCATTATCCTTGTCAACAAATAAGGTTAACATTGGGACAAATACAAAACCTAAGGAAGCTATCATTGGGGATTATTGGTCGAAGAAAGAGGTTTCAAAAATCATTAATTTGTTTTGCAAGTTTTAGGATCTATTCCTATGTGGGTACCATGAGCTCAAAGGCATTCACCATTCCTTGGGGGAGATGAGGATCAAGTTAAAGAAATATGTGCACCTGATTCAGAAGAGACCCTATCGGATGAATCTGAACTTGTGCGTAAGAGTCAAGGAGGAGATATAAAAGATGATAGCATCTGGTATCATTGAGGCTGTGGAAGAATCAGAATGTGTAATCCCAATGGTTATAAGAATTAAGAAGGAAGAGAGGATAAGGATCAATGTTGATTACATGGACTTGAATGTAGTATGTGTCATTGACCCTTTTCCAACCCCCTTCACTGAATAAATTATGGAAGGAGTAGTCGGACACAAGGTCTATTCCTTCACGGATGGATTCTCTAGGTATCACCAAGTCAGGATTGCAAAGAAAGACTAGAGAAAGATAACTTTCACCACTAAGTGGGGAAGTTTTGCATACATGGTTATGCCTTTTGGATTGAAGAATGTTCCTATTGTGTTCTCATGCATCATGGTACAAGCATTTTAGGACTTCATCCATAAGTTTCTTCAAGTCTACCTAGATGACTAGATGGTGTATGGGCTAGTGAAAGACCATTGTGACAATTTGAGACTGATGTTTGAGAGATGTTGGTAGTTGAGGATATCCCTCAACATTAAGAAATGTGTCTTTTCTACTCCATTTAGAACCCTATTAGGACATATTATATGTAAGGAAGGCTTGTTAGTGGATCCCACAAAAGTTATTGTTATTGTGGGATTGGGAGAGCCTACTAGTCGATCTGCAGGCATAGATTTCTTGGTCTTATGGGGTACTATAGGAAGTTTGTCAAAGGATATGCCAAGATCGTCACACCCTTGGAAGAATTTCTTAAGCACAAGAGTGCCTTTCACTGGGGAGAAGTGCACAGTAGAAGATGTTTGACACTTTGAAGGATAAGATTCTTCTTTGTGCCCATGCTACATTCCCTTCCGGGATAATCCTTTCCATATGTATGTTGATGTCTCGGGAAAATCATTAGAGAAGTACTAGCACAACCTAGTGAGGGGATTGTTAATCATCCCTTGTGTTTTGCAAGTACGAAGATGACACCAGCAGAATAGAATTACACAACTACTGAGCACAAGGCACTATCAATGATCTATGCATTGCATAAGTTCAGGAAATATCTACTAACAACACCATTTATATTCTACACATATCACATGGAATGAAGTACTTGGTAAACAATCCATTTTTGCAAGGTCACATATGTCATTGGGTCCTATTATTTCAAGAGTTTGAGTTCACGGTGGTTATAAAACTAGGAAAAGGTAATTCAGGACGTGACCACTTATCAAGGATTGATTTAGGAGAGGACGCGTAGAGTATTGAGGATACCATGCGATTCACAACTATTTATCGTTGTGACACGTACCCTCGGACTTAGAAGATATTGTGGTTTTCCTTAAAACAGGTGTGGTGCTAGATGGGATGAAGGATTTGGAGATAAAATAGTTATCAATACGTGTCATGCCCTACATGTTGATTAGTGGAGATCTATACAAGTTAGGTCATGATGAGGTTCTGCGTCAATGTGTATTAGAACATGAGCACATGGTGATTATGGAGTAAGTACATGGTGGGATTGCAGGAGGGCACTATGTAGAAAATCCAACCGCGTGAAAGATTCTACTCATAGGGATTTGGTGGGAAATCATCTACTAGGATTGTATTGAGTTTTGTAAGGCCTATGACCATTGTTAGTGCCTAGAAAAAATTGGAAAGAGGGATGAGATGCCATTAAGGCTGATAGCCAGCACAAAACCATTTGAAAAGTGGGAAATTAACTTTATAGGACCAATTTCACCAGCCATACGCAAAGAAGCTCTGGTTCATGTTATATCATTACTTGCACTAATTACTTGACAAGATGGGTATAGACAATGCCTATAAAGGTTTACATTATAATGACATGACTACTAGATTCTTATGCGAAAACATAATCAATAGGTATGGATGTCCTTTGAGCTTGACAAGTGATAGGGGTACACATTTCTGAATGAAATGGTTAGGATTCTATTAGCAGAATTTATGGTGGCCCATCAAAAGACTACCCCTTATCACCCTCAATCGAATATAACTACTAAAGCATTTAACAAGATAGTAAATCTCACTCTAAACAAAATTTATGATGTTGGAAGACAAGATTGGGATGGAAAGGTATGATAGTTCTATGGGCATACAGAAAACCTAAAAAAGGTTAAATAAGGCCACACCATTTTAATTTGTGTTTGGTGTGGAGGATGGTTTTCCATTTGAATTCATTTTACCATTCTCGCATATAGTGCACACAGGAGGATTGGCTGATGAACAAGCACTCGAGGAAAGGATTGATAAGTTAATGTAGTTAGGACGAAAGGTGATCACTTGCTAGATGGATTCAGAAGACTAAAAAGGATAGACAAAAGGCATGGCATGATCATCATATCAAGAATAAGAAGTTTGAGGTCGAGGCAGATGGTGTTGTTGTATGATTCCAAGTTTCTGCACCATCTGGGAAGTTGAAATTCCATTGGTTGGGCCCTTACATCATCTTGTACATCCTTGACTTAGGCACTGCGAGTTGCAAGTGTTGGATGGGACGAGGTTAGCTGGCCATTTCAATGGAATTAGGTTGAAGCCCTACTATAAATAAGTCTTCCTTGTGTTTGTAAATAAGGCAAAGTATTGCCAGTACCTTAGGATTTCCTTTATGCATTTCCATTCCTTGTAATTACTGTTCTTGTTGTTTCTTCCTTTCTTTTTGTTCTATTTTGCACCTTGTGCACTGGTAACCACTTATTACTTTAAAAAAGGTTGTGTATGCATAGAGGAATGCACATCTAATTTTAGTGTGGGGTGGAGTAATGCAAAGGAAGTAGTGTGAAGTGAAGGATTAGCCTAGTAGTAAAAGTTGTAAGGCCCAAATGAAAGGATTAAATGCACAAAAGATAGAAGAATGCATGTGGAAACGGTGGATAAGAATTTTTATGTCAAGATAGCTTAACAAACACCATGTTCAAAGGTTGAGAAATGTAGGAACAACACAAGGTAGGTGAGGGAAAAATTGGGTCAATGGAATAAGTTCCTTCGGTGTTGCAGACGCGCGTCCATAAGAGTCTTCGGTCAATAAGGAATTTTTTACATGCCAGAAGGTTGTAGAAGGTTTTGTGCAGGATTAGGCACATGGGTAAGGGTGCTTAAGGTCGGCTTTAAGGGAAAAATCTACATTTAATGCTAAGTACATTGGTTGGTGGTGTAGCATTTATTGTTGGAAAGGGGGAAAAATCTATAAGTATGAAGTTGGGCACATTATTATTTACCTTGCGATTACAAAATTGAAGAGCTCTTGCAAACTAGGGAATCTATGAAAAGAGATTTTTGTGAAGAGAGAATCATAGAGATTTAAGTACATGACTAGGGTTGATTTATAAACCAGAGTGGAAGGAGTACATGGGCATAGGGAAGAGAATTTCAGAGGAGTACGTCATCTTGTGGAAGAGTTTTTCCAAGTTAGTGTTTTTATAGCTAGGGCACAGAAGAGAAGGATTATTCCATGGAGTTGAGCCACAAGATCAAGCAGAGAAAGGAAGAGGAACAAGAAGAGTTTAGGAAGTAACCCGATAATTAAAAATGGCACCAAATAAGGTGACCATTTCACTAAAGAAGAAACCGGAAGTGGAAAACAGATCATGTCGAACTAGTTTTAATGAGGAGTGGTATGCAGAGATGCAGTACCTAGATGGAGTATTGTTGGGAAAGAATGGGTATCACACATCAAGAATATGGCCATGAGTGATTGAAACCATCACACATGTACCATAGAGAAGGAAATGGCATTAGAACTGGTTTGTCTAACTGATACAAAGAAACGAGAGGGAATGTCGATCTATAATGATGAGGTGAAGGTGAAGTTGGGTAAGGCCGGGTTTCTAAAACTTTATGAGTTGCCCTATTTTGGAAATCCCAAGTGGTTATACCAGTGGTTGATGTCACACATGCACAAAGACCACTTCTATTTTGTAGGCCACAAAATTCACATAACTCCTTAACTTATATCAAAGTTTATTGGCCTGGTTTGCAAAGGGGACTCCATAGATGACAACTTAGATGATAAGGAGGCCATCAAGGAGACTATGGAGGCCTATGACTACAAGAAGGGTTCACACTACTTTGATATCGTAGATATCCCTGACCCTATAATGAGGATGGCTGCATGCTTGGTTACCAAGCTGAATGGTCAAGAAAGGTGGACACAAGTAAACAAGGCATGGTTGAATGTATGTTAGAAGAATCGGGAGGAACCATCTACAACTTGTTCTCCTTTATTGTAGATGAAATCATTAGTAGTGCATAGGAGGGGGACAAGATAATGTTCAAAAATGTTCTCCTCACCATCGTTTTCTCATAAATTAGAGTGTCGATGGGCCAGAGAAGTTCATATGGGAGTATCCAGAAGAAGATCCCTCACCCGTGAAAAGGTTTGAGAAGTATACCTATGATACCATGATGACTGCCCACAAGGCACACCTGGAAAAATGGTATAAGTGAATGTGCAACACATTCAGGGTAGAGTGGAGGATACCTAAACAACTGTCCATGCTTGTAGGTGAAGAGGATGAGTTTGTTGTATATCAACATTTGTGCATTGGAATATTCACTCTAACGGATGGGACTCAAAGTCCATGGTGCAAATTGTCGTTCTCTCTCACTCTGTAGTATTTCCAGACATGGGTCAACTATTTTAAGGAGGCCAACAGGCTAAGATTTGACTTGAGTTAACTAGACCAAGACCACCATGAGCTACATCGAAAGCTCATATATCTCGAAGAATCACTTATATTTGGAGATGTATGTCTCCACAAGTCTGAGATGATGAAGCCTTTAAAACTTCCAATTTTTGGAAGGACTGGAGAAAGAGTATACTTGCACATTAGACCAAAGTTTGAAAATGGAAACTATGTGGAGAATGATGTCTCCATTCTTGAGGAGCTCACAAGGAGGAATAAGGATTCCTAAAGAAAATGGAGAGATAATTGCATGAGAATAAGGAACCAAGTGTGTAAACAACACAATTTGTGGGTGCACCAGAAGAAAGCACTAAGCAAAAACTTACACACACAGGAAGAAGTCCCCAATTAGGTAGAAGATCCCATAGGCAGAGGCACAAGAGCAAGAAGTGCATACCACACAAGAAGATTTACCAAGGAAGGAGTTGCCTCGCTATAAAAGAGAGAGAGAGGGAAGAGTCTCCTATACTGGAATCACCAATTAGGAAGAAACAAAATGTGGCGAGAGAGGGCGGACTAAGGAAAAACAGAGGGCTTATAGGCCTATAGGGGTGAGAAGCATGACGATGAGGATGAATAAGTTCACAATCATCCTGTGTATAATATACATGATTCGAGAAGAAGAAATCAAAAATAAGAATGACGAGGAGGAAGAAGATGCTCAAGAAAGGGGTGAACACGAGAGATCGAGAAGACCCCAAGCCTCACCAAGGAGAAAATAAAAGAGGCCACGAGGAGAGAAGTGGTAGGTGTTATAAAACATTTAGTGGAACGAGAGGTAGAGCACATCATGGATGAAGTGCTTAAGGATATAGAAGAGGAGAGTATTGGAAATGAGTATGGTAGCATGGTGAAGACCCCAGCCTAGTAGTAAGCTTTCCAAAGGTTGTGTGAACAGGTGGGAAGAGCGTAGTGGCAACACAGGGAAAGGAATGGGTTACATCAATGATCCAAGAAAGGTGCTATGCATGCACTTCTAGAGCACCATGCCAATTTAATAACTCCTGGCCATGCCCTCATTTAGCATAGAAGGTGCATACCCATGAACCTAGGAAAATGCTATCTTGGATGTGTGAATCCCATATTGATGAACCTGAGTTTGAATTAATCCAAGGGGTGATAATGAAGATTCTAGAGAGAAAATGAATAAACCCCTTGGTAAATTCTCAACAGATTGTTAAATGAGTAAGTCTATAATGCACTCAACAAGGTTTCAATTGAGGTCGAGGCCAAACTTTTTGGAAGGAATGATAGGGTGAAATTCCTAGAGGTGGAATTGGAGAAGAAGGAGGAGGAGCTTCTCGAGAGAAAAGAAAGAATCTAAAACAAGAAGAAATGAGTAGTGCACGAGTTAAGGAATGAACTAAAATAAGATAAGTAAAGGGTATGTGAAGTATATAATAAAATTGAGATGATTATGGATGTTATTGTCTTAAAGCATCGACCTAGCACCACCCGAGCAAAAATATGAATCAACCTTGTAGTTCTGGAGGATTTGACTCACATCCTCACAATGGAGAGGTGGCCACTCACCTTAGAATCCATAGAAGAGGCACTTTGGCACACCAAGAAAGGGAGGAGAAGCTGAAGGTGGTAGAAATCGTTTCTTGGTATACCAAACTCCTTGCCGATGTAAAGTATGCCACACAAGTTGTTGAGGCCGCTTATGATAATTGCACTGATAGGGATAGGGTAGAAAGCATTTTAGTTTCTACACATGAAGCGGAGCTCAAGGAATTTCAAGAGAAGAATAAGGGAACATAGCAGAGAGGGATAAGATCTTGTCTGAAGTGGAGAATAAATCGAGAATCCATGGAGACCTTGTGGGGCTCGATCAAAAACTGGTTGAAGTTGTTATATCCCCATATCACCCGTAGAATGGACACGCTCGATGACCTTGGAAAAGAACTGGAGGGTATTATTGATACAATGAGTGCCAAGGGGGAGGAGCTAAGTTTTGAGGAGGTGATCTCCCTATTAGGTGACCTCTGTCAACAAGTGTAGAGTGAGGTAGATGCCTGGGAGAAGCTCGAGGAAGATATTGGAAAGGATTTCCCACTCCTTCAACAATAAACAAATTCTTCGTGTTTCCCCCATTCTTTAATTCATTCTTCCCTCATTCTTCATTCCTTCATTCTTTATTCCAACTATTCAGAGTCCACCATTATTTATTCATTGAAGGAAGGTGTTCCCACCATCAAAGAATGAGACTTAGTGTGGGGTGATGTTGGACCTTTGAATATTGGCTAAGTACCAAAGGTCACATGGGCACGTGGGATCAATGTTAAGAAGGGCACACAAAGTAAAGGAAAAAATATTGGGGTTTTATAATGGTTTAGTGAAACCCACGGTGTGCACACCCAACAAAGAAAATGGCTTCAGGACTTATCCAAATTTGGCATTTTAGGAAGCACATGATAAAAGCATGACCCGACTATGCATGTGTTGTGGATAAGGTGTTATCTTGACAACTTGGTGGTCAAGAAAGGAATATTCCATGTGATGGAAGGATCCAGAAAGACATCATTATAGAGAGTGGAGAGCTTGGATGGGAAGAAGCATGCTCCATTAGAGGACCACCTTGACACTTGGTGACCGATATGTTACTTTAGAAAGGCATGGTGGTGGGAAATACAACTATATATAGAGATGCTCGAGTAGAAGAAGGAACAATGGATATAGAGAAAATGAAAGGTGAAGCTCTGTAGGAATGATAAGAAGGTTCCAGAGAGTTGAGGTTCTCATTTAGAGGATTGTAGGAGTAGTATCTTCCTAGAGGGATGGGTATGTGAAAATATTTATGTAATATGGGAGCATAGTTAGGGTTTCTAATGCATAAGTCTAATCTGCATTGTTACATTGGCCTGTCATGGCTTGGTGAATGTAATATGGTTACTGAAATTTGACTAATATGAATATAAGATTCTGTTCTAAGTATAAATTGTTCATGGGTGTGAATCCTAGTATATTTCCTTTCTAGTATGGATCAGATTTGTTATTCATATAATGTTTCTCTGGTTATCTTAATGGGTATCTTAATATAATGCCTCATCTTAAGCTCTCAAAATGAATGTGTGGTTATTTACCTTTTTGCATCTAAGTTTATGTCATTGATCTATATTCTTATAAGAGTCACATAAAGGAGGGGCTCAATGTCCGTGCATGCTTCGGGTGAGCACCCAACACCCACCGGGTGATAGGCTAGCGTGCATGGGATTAGAATATTTTTGTAAGGGCATAAAAATTACTACACTGGACTAACATACTTAAGATTACAAGTTTATTAACCCATTTAATCATTGTCTTAAAGATTAATGATATCAACGTGGTATGATTCAACTAGCATCATTTAACCTATAAGGTTACAAGTTGAAATTACATGTGAGGTAGGTATGCAGGTAAAATCTACTTCCTAACCATTTAATTACATTTTTAAGTTTGTCTTTAAATGAAACAACTTGTATCATATAATGACATGATTGATCTTAATGTTATGAAAGTGTGTTCATTAGATCCTTTCTTATTTCAGCCTTAGCTTAAACAAGTTTATTAAAAACCTTTATTTTAGACTTCATGAAGATGAAGTATAAATCCCATTTAATTCCTTTTAAGCCTTCCATATTTCAATTAAATAAATCTGCCTAAGGAAGAAAATAGTCAACCATTCTCATATTATATTCATAATTCTTTAATAAGATCTTCGAGTTAAATCTCTATGATTGGTTTGAGAAAAAATCCTTTTACTATTTCGGGAATTATGTCCAATTATGCAAACAGATCACATAAGTTTTAATACAATATAATGCCTCATCTTAAGCTCTCAAAATGAATGCATGGTTCTTTACCTTTTTACATATAAGTTTTTGTCATTGATCAATATACTCTCACAAGACTCATATAAAGGAGGGGCTCGGTGCCGCGTGTGCCTCGGGTGAGCACTAGCACCCACTCAATGATAGGTTGGCATGCATGGGATTGGTAACTGTTGTTCTAAGGGCATAAAAATTATTACACTGGACTAACATACTTAATATTAAAAATTTAATAACCCATTTAATCATTGTCTTAAAGATTAATGATAGCAACGCTTTAAGATTCAACTAGCATCATTTAACCTATAAGGTTACAAGTTGAAATTACATGTGAGGTAGGTATGTAGGTAAAATATGATTCCTAACCATTTACTTACATGTTTAAGTTTGTCTTTAAATGAAACAACTTGTATCATATAATGAAATGATTGATCTTAATGTTATGCAAGTGTGTTCATTAGATCCTTTCTTATTTCAGCCTTAGCTTAAACAAGTTTATTAAAAACCTTTATTTTAGACTTCATGAAGATGAAGTCTAAATCCCATTTAATTCCTTTTAAGCATTCCATATTTTGATTAAATAAATATGCCTAAGGAAGAACATAGTCAACCATTCTCTTATTATATTCATAACACTTTAACAAGATCTTGATTAAATCTTTATGATTAGTTTCAAGGAAAATATCCTTTTTCCTATTTCAGAGGAATTATGTCGAATTATGCAAACAGATCACATAAGTTTTAATACAACCAATAATTCAATAAGGTAGATTCATTTGGTTTGATTCGCATGACATTGAATTTTCCCCAAAGTGTGGGACTTTGCAAATGGGAAAACTCTCTAGATTAAGGTTGGTTCCTACTCCTCTGTTTAGGTGTATGCATGAAATTGTAGAGGATCTATCCTAAATCCTACTCTAATTTTCCAAGGAGACAGAGTTAAAGAAGGGATGCAAAGAAAATAAAACTTAAGCTACAAGGTGATACACCAAAGGAGTGATGAACAATTGTTTTTCTAGTAGACACAAACTAGAAGAATGTAACACAAAAACATGCACAAAATAACCAAAGTTGTAATGAAGGATCAGAAGACAACAATTAACATAGAAAGGGATGAAGATCACCCATAGAACATGTATTATTGCTCTCACGGCTTGATACGATGCATTACAATAGTAACAAGGAAAATTTTATTTTAGTCTATATGGGAGGTCTAAAACTCCATGAATTCACTTGCAAGGGGAAGAGGGGAGCCTGCAAAACAAAAGAATGTCCAACCCTTTACAATGAGTCTCGACCCTGCTTTTATAGATTCAACACAGAGGGGAGAAAGAGAGAGAAGTGGGAAAAATAGTTCCAAGCTCAACCACTGCTATTAATTCCTCTATAAAATCTACCCCCAAATTTGTCTTGATTGTATCAATTTCTTATTCGGTGCCTCGAAGAAGGAGGAAATGATGGATCAGATCAAAATCTGATCTAGTTGTTGGGGCAAAAATAGATCCTGCATTGATGGCCCTGAAGACATTTCTCCATTTTTCTCCCACCTAACCTCCCCAAACTTAAATTTTCAGATCTCCATGGCATAGATGAGGCCGAGATCTTTCCAATGGTGTCATATTTGTAATATTTGAGCCTTGAGTCGAAAGATATGCCCCTTCAAAGTTTGTATCGGATCCATACAAAAGGGTGGGAAAACTGGTTTAAAAAATGGGCCCCCTTTTCTATATGGGACACGTGGAGGGTTGGCGCTTGTTCGAGGGTGGCCTCTATATTTTTCTCTTGGAATGGCATGGGGCTTGACACGTGGCTTCCTCCATCGGCCTGCTCAATTTCTATGTTTTGGCTAAGTCCTTTGCTCGGTGGGGTCATATTTCTTGGACCAGGGGACACGTGGTGGCCACGACACTTGTTTGAAAACCTCCTTCAAACCTTGCTCTTGAACTAGTGCCATTTGGACACTTGGCACCCTCTCGCTGGTCTATCTCAGTGTTTGACTATTCAACCCGACCTTTTCCCCTTTTGAAATGGGACGCGTGGAGGCTCTATGCTCACTTAGAAATTACTTAGGGTTTTGCTTTTGAAGAAGCGTCGGATCGACACTTGGAAGCCTCCTGGAGCTCTTAGACTTTTCAATGGACCCTCTTTCTTTTTGGACCATGGACTACATGGTGGATAACCATGTATTTGAGCCTCCTTCCTTTGAAACTACTCTTGCAGATGCACCAAACTGACGCGTGGCGGCTTCCGTGGCACTTCTATACTTAGCCTCTTTTTGAGCCCCCACCCTATCTACCTTTTGACCTCTGTTGACCATTTGCTACGTGGAGGGCTGGCGCAAGTTTGAGTCTCCCTTTTTGGATTCAACTTTGGAGAAGTGTTGTGTCGACACGTGACTCTCTCCATTGCCTCCTCCATACTTAGCCAATTTTTAGACTCATTCTGAACTGTTTTGAGCCCGAAGACTTTGGATCTTCGTCGTTTCTTCTTTTTCTTGCTCCTAGTTTCTTTGAGACACTACTCCTCTTTCCTTGAACCTGTTATTCCATTTCTGAGCCTCCTATAACCTGTTAAATAGATTTAAGACATGGATCCGCTCGATAGAGTTGTCTCTTTTCTTTCTTCATGCATAGGTCATTTGGTCCTTCGTAGGTCCCACCACTCCATTGTTGAGTCCTTCTATGACTTGTTTTCAATATTTAACCATGTTTTCTATTGTTCTTCCTAAGCGAGGTCTTGGCTGATCCAATATTTTTCCGGGGGAAAATATGGATAACAATTTGTGACTCACAAAGGGGTATCTACCTGCTAGATGAAAAGACCAATTTCCTTGTCACATCCATTGGGCATGGAGTCGAGAATGATGGTCTGATACTAATCCTACCTTTGATTCATGAGCCCAACTATTTACACTCTCAATTTTCATAAGAAATCTTGAAATGATGGTTTCTGAGAGTAGAAAATTGTTTTGACCTGGGGCTTCATCTATTCGAATGGGTTATGCAAGAGCAACAAAACAACACCACAACTATATACAAAATTTGAAATCATACATGCTCCAAGTAGAACATGTAGAGTGTGCAAAGCACTTAGGAGAAAAGTAACCTAAACTACAACAAGAAAATGTGCACAAGCACTTAGAGGAATGAGAAACTAAACTAATATGTACAAGGTGGGAACTTTCCTTCTAGTAGCAGTGTTTAAGATAGATTCCATTCACTGGAATATGTAACTCTTCACCATCCAATGTAGACAATTGGAAAGCATTGCTACTTTTACATTTTATGACCATGTAAGGGCCACTCCAAATGGCATCAAACTTGGAATGCCTTCTGGTTTTTCTCGATCTGCATCCCATTTCAAAACTAGGTCTCCTTCCTGGAAGACCCTTGTTCTTGCCTTCTTGTCAAAGCATCTCTTGATTAAGACCTGATCCTTCTCCATTGTTTGAAGTGCATGTTCTCTGGTTTCTTCCAACTCCATCAACTCTGCATACCTGGCTTCCATTGGTTCAAACTCAGACATCTCTAGCTGCTTCATGAGTTCCAATGTTGGCAACTCAAGTGATATAGGCAACACTGCCTCTTTCCCATAGACAAGTTTGAATGGAGAGTTTCTTGTAGACCTCTTGGGTGTTGTCCTATCAGCCCATAAGGCTGATTTGAGTTTTGTATGCCAAGTTCTCTTTGATTTTCATCTAGAGTTCTTCTAACAATCCTTAGCAAGTTCTTGTTTGTAGACTCTGCTTGGCCATTACCCTGAGGGTAATAATTTGATGAAGTGCTCAAGTAAATCCCATTCCTAATGGCCCATCCTGTGATTTTGGAACCTATGAATTCAATGCATTATCTGATATAATGGTGGCTGGCACTCCAAATCTGGTCACTATCCCTTCATAGAAATCTAGTATGCTAGACTCATTAGCTTCTTTGAGTCCATTTATGGCCTTCGGTCCACTTTGGTGAAATATACTCTGTAATGGGAACTTAGAATCCATTTATGGCCTTGGCTCAAATTTGGATTGATGACCCCGATGAAATCCAATCCCCATTGCATGAATGGCTGGTCAACTGAAACTGGGTGCAATGGAAGTGTTGCTAGCCTTTCTTTTCCTTTGAAGAATGCACAATTTTTGCACTTTTTGATCCATGCATAGCAGTCACTAAACACCCTAGGCCAATAATAACCTGCCTTCATGATCTTGAGTGTTGTCACCCATGGAGAAAAATGGCCTCCATTGCCTCATCATGGAACTCTTGTAACACTCTCCCAATCTGATATGTCCCAATGCATCTTAACAGAACGCCATTGATGTCCCTCTTGAACAAGACGCCATCAATAAGCACATATGGGATGGCCTGTAGTCTGAAATGTCTCCTTTTGTTTTTCTCATTTCTGGAGGACACATGCCTATTTGAAGGAAGTGCACCATGCTTTGAGTCCAACAAGGAGTGGGTACATCATCATTTTCTTCCTCTTGACTATTTGTAGAACAAAAACAACTTCTTTTCACTATTTGCCTCATCTTGTTGACTTGAGGCTAGTTGTTCACACAATCCCTTCCCATGGACCAGCTTAGTGACCTTGATCTCAATGTCATACTCCATGACATGAGTGATCCATCCTACATGTTTTTCATTCAGATCCTTGCTGAGAAGGAAGTCCTTAACTCTTGCATGGGAGACTAACAGTTGGATTTTATTGTTCAAAACCAGATGTTTAAACTTATTTAACCCTCTGATCACTACTAGACTTGCTTTTGATGAAGGAGTATCTCACTTCATAATCTTCAGACCCTGGCTGAAGAAATTAATTGGCTACTTTATATCCTCTTTGTTTTGTTGTACTAGGATTGCAGAAATTGTGTCATTACCACCAAAGGCATATAGTATGAAATCCTTAGAAAAATCTAGATTCATGAGAGTTGGGGCTTGTGATATAGCTTCTTTGATGGCCTCAAAAATTTATTTTCCTTCAACTATCCACCTAAATGCCAAACTCTTCTTCAACATCAACGTTATTGGCTTGACAAGGGAAACAAAGTTTGGTACAAACCTGCAGACAAAATTGATTTTTCCTAAGAAGATTTGAAGAGATTTTTATGGCTTGGAAATGGCAAGGCTCTTATTGCTTCAACTCTCTTTGGGTCAATTTCCAAACCTTCCTTTGACACAATATGGCCTAGAAGCCTACCCTCATGGGCCAAGAATATGCATTTTTTAGGGTTCAATGATACCCCAAATCTCCTACACCTTTGAAACACCTGCCTTAGGTGAAAAAGGTGGTCTGCTACATTTTTGGAGAACACAGTAATGTCATCCAGATAGATCAAGTACTATTTTTTTGATCATCCCTTGAATGCCATATCCATTTCCCTTTGGAAAGTGGCTCCGACATTAGACAATCCAAATGGCATTTTTGTAGGCATAGGTGCCCCATTTGGTGGTGAAAGTTTTTGAACTGATCATCTTCTTTCACCATGATTTGGTTGTACCCTGAGTATCCATCTAGGAGAGAGAATCTCTCTAATCCAGACACCACTTGCAAGATCTACTCCATTGAAGGGAGTGGGTAGTGATCTTTGAGGGAAGCTCTATTCAAGTCTCGAAAGTCTACACACAACCTAATCTCTCCATTCTTCTTCCTAACTGGGACCAAGTTTGCAACCCAACTTGAGTGTTTGATTGGAAATATGATACTTGCCTCTATCAACTTGTTTAGCTCTTTCTTCATCAGAGGTTCAATGTGTGGATTAACTGGTCTCTACTTTTTCCTGATGGGCTTAACAACTGGATCTAGTTCAATTGTGTGTTGTGCTAGCTTCAGATTGAACCCTCTTAGGTCTTCATAGCTCCAAGAAAATACATCTGGAAAATCTTGGAAAAGTTGCATGAATTCATACCTTTCTTGCTCGGTGGCCACTTTGCCAATTTGAAGTGTTTTGCCTTCTCCAACTAGAATTGACTCTGAATCTTCTCCTTTGATCTATATATTAGCCTTCTCTTTTCAAAACTGATCATTAGGATTGAAGATAGACTCCAATGTCACTAAGCCTTTGGGAAGCTTGTTTATATGCAGCTACACTACTTGATCTCCATATTTCTACTCTAATCTGTTTTGATTCCTAGCTGAGAACTCAACTTCCTCTTGTAAAAAATTGATGATTTGTTGATCATTCTCGAACACCTACCAACATGTGTTGTTATTTGGCACTATTGGCCTTACAATCACATGGATATGTGGTTTCCTTTGTCCCTCTTGATGTTGTTAACCACATCAAATGTTGCTCCAACTATTGCAAGCCTATCAAGCAACTTTGTTCTCCTTCTTAGGTATGGACACAATGTTGAAGGCTTCAAAATCCTCAATGAGATCCCATACCCTATTCTTGTAGCTTTTGAGTAGGTCATTCTTGACAACATTTTTTCCTTTGACTTGATTGGAAACTAGTTCACTGTCACCAAACACTTGTAGGTTCTTGATTCCTCATCTTCTAGCCCAATGCAATCCATGAACCAAAGCCTCATATTCTGTAGTGTTATTTGAGTAGGAAAACTAGAAATGGAAAGGTTGAGTAATACTTCATACCTTGGGGTGACACAATCATAGCTCCACCTCCAGCTCCTTGCCTACTTCTCGAGCCATCAAAGAACAATTTCCATACTTCATTATCATCCTTATATTTTGGCTTAATGATGTTAGGAAGAGGATGATTCTCTTCATGCAGGTAGTAGACTCCTAGCTCAGATTCTTCCATCTCCTTATAGGGATCAAAAGCATGTCTTTTGACCACCCATTCATCGAGAGTCAGGTCTGGGATACACCCCACCTTGGTATCTACTTCAAGAAGTGTTTAGGAGGTCTTCCTGATCAAAATTGAACAATTTGCATTGATTGGGCTAGGCACATAAGACTCAATGTGATAATCTACTATGGGCTCAGATCTGATTGTGGCCTTCACCCCATACCTTGTTCTAAAGAGCATATGTGACTAGTCAAGAGAAAGTAGCCTCCAATTTTGGTAGTGAAGTCCCTGGACAAACACAATGTAAAATGTGGTGGCAAGTCTATGACTGATACATTCTGCAATATAGTCACATTGGGGTAGGCATGCAGAGTGAGGCTTAGATCCTTGATGATTCCAATAGTTGTCATTGTTGTCCCATCTAATTGTACTACCCCTCTAGAGATGACTTCATATTGGAGACCCAGTTGATCAGCTATTTGTTTGGGCATTATAGAACTACTTGCCCCAAAATCAATCATGCAATTATGCACCAATTTATCCCCAATGATTAATGAAACATAGAATGGGGAGGTCTCAGGTTCTTACCTTGTTGCTCTCGATGGTTTCCCCTAGTTGAGTTGTATTGGTCAGCACTTTCTCTTGTTGGTTAAGGGGTTGATTTGAGCTTGACCAATTTTGCATGGCATTCTGCAATAGATCCTCTGCCCTGGAATGGCAAGTGACTCCCATAGTGAAATGTTCACACTTTTCCTCTTCATCTGCTCAATGATATTAAATGAGCTATCCTTTTATTGCCCCTTCCTGGCACATTTTTTCTTGCACATGGGTTGCTACAACCGGTGCCTGAGTGGATTTGGAAGGTGGCTTGGATTGGCTCTACACATTGGGAGTTGTATTTTGGATGCCAATACCTTGTGGAGTGATAGAGGATTGAGGATCTCCTGAGTTTGGTGAATTTCCTTCTCCAATATTTCTCTTCTTGGACCGTGTATTGGTAGCTATACTTTGAGAAGGAGTCTGATTCATTCCAGTAAGTCTTTAGCTTGCCAATTGACAAGCATAGTTTTAGTTGGAGGTCCCTCTTGCTGGTCTCCTTGCTACTGATTTTCTTCTTGGCTAGGTTCTTGTGACATACCAACGGTTTGCACCATCAAAGCCTGATTTAGTGCACCATTGAAGCACATCGATTGATTATGTGGTTGACTGCATGGGAAACACCAATCATATTCTTGTGCCATGTTATTCTATGCTGGAACCAATGCCCTTGATGTTGAAGTTGTGTTTGGATCATATGGCCTAAAAGGTCTAGCAGCTTGAGGTTGTCCTTGGTGTTGACTCTGAGTTACAACCTAGGCTTGTGGTCTATTTTGTTGATATGGGGTCTAGTCGATACTAAGCTTGAGGCTGATATGGCCTAGAACTCTGAGCCTATTGTCTTTTGATGGTTACTAACTCATTCCCAGGTTTTGAAGTTGTTTCATAATTTCTTGAACCTCCTTTGAGGTGGTAGATGATGAGGTGGAGGCTTCAAGTTGAACTTTGACTCCTGGGAGTAGGTATAGGAGCTATTGTGGGTGTTTGGTTGGTACTTGGGTTTCCTAATTAGGTATAGAGGCATGGATGGCCTAGGAGAAAGTTTTCTAGCCTGAATTAAATGATTCTTAGCTCCTATGGAAAGGCTATAGGCTGCAGAGTAAATTTGTGCCCCCCATTGACTAAATCATTAAAGCAATATCGAATTTAAAGCTCTAAGAAAGTATAAGAAGGCACCTTCATTAGTGGGCTTTACTGCTGCTGGAATCCTATCCCAGGTCCATTGAAATCTGAGGTTGAAATCCATCAACTACTCATTCAGAGCTCTCTTGATTGTTGTTAGTTGCTCCAACAAGGATAAGTTATCTCCTTTTTCTCCAAACTGGTTATGAAGAGTCTGTGCACAGATGGTCCCAAGATTGAATAGAGCCTGCTTCTAGGCTCCTGAACCATTGTGAAGCTTTACCCTTGAGTGAAGAGGCTAGTAACTTGACTGCAATGTCCATCTTAGTGATCTCATGGATTGTACATACATTTGTAATATCTTGAATGTGGTCACCAGGAGAAGTCTAGTTTTCCCCAGTGAAATATGGGATGCTCTTCAATGTCTGCCACCAGGACTGGATTTTGTGCATTCAGAGTGAGTGGGCTATGTTATCGGTGAAATTGACATAAGGATTTGGTTGTGCCATCCTGATTGGCCTGAGCACCCTTCTTGATTAAAAGAATGGCCTACTGGGAGGAGGTGTCGATAAGGCTCTATTTGGTGGAGATAGAGACCTCTGGGCTCTTCTTCCTCTTCTCCTTCTATCTGGAGACAAGTGTAGGTGTACAAATTGTCCCTCCTCTCTTGTTCTTGACCTTTTTGTATCCTTCTCATGAACTGGGAACTCGGACTATTGAAACCAGTGGATTTTGTCCCTTTTGGAGTCGCTAGATGTGTGGTTTTTAAAATCTTATTAAAAGCTAGAATCACAACAAGTGCACATCGATCTTACTGTAATAAAATGGAGACTTCTTTGTCCCACTGGTGTGCCAAAACTATTAGTGAAAAATCACAAGCACCCCCAAATGAGTCATTAGATCTACTTTTCTAAGGAAGATTCATTTGGTGTGATTCACATAACATTGAATTTTCCCCAAAGTGTGGGACTTTGCAAATGGGAAAACTCTCCAGATTAAGGCTAGTTCCTACTCCTCTGTTTAGGTGTATGCATGAAATTGCAGAGGATCTATCCTAAATCCTACTCTAATTTTCCAAGGAGACAGAGTTAAAGAAGGGATGTAAAGAAAATAAAACTTAAGCTATAAGGTGATACACCAAAGGAGTGATGAATAATTGTTTTGCTGGTAGACACAAACTAGAAGAATGCAACACAAAAACATGCACAAATAACCAAAGTTGTAATGAAGGATCAGAAGACAACAATTAACACATAGAAATGGATGAAGATCACCCACATAACATGTATTATTACTCTCTCATAGCTTGATATGATGCATTACAATAGTAACAAGGAAAATTTGCATTTACAGTCTATATGGGAGGTCTAAAACTCCATGAATTCACTTGCCAAGGGAAGAGGGGAGCCTGCAAAACAAAAGGATGTCCAATTGTTTACAATGAGTCTTGACCCGATTTTATAGAATAGTTCCAAGCTCAACCACTACTATTAATGCCTCCCATAAAATCTACCCCCAAAATCTATCTTAACTGTATCAATTTCTTATTTAGCGCCTCGAAGAATGAGGAAAACAATGGATCGGATCGAAATCTGATCTAGTTGTTGGGGCGAAAAAGATAGATCCTACATTGATGGCCCCAAGACATTTTTCCATTTTTCTCCCACCTAACCTCCCAAACTTAAAGTTTCAGATCTCCATGGGGTAGAAGAAGGCCGAGATCTTTCCAATAGTGTTAGTTTTACAATATTTTGAGCCCTGAGTTGAAAGATATGCCCCTTCAAAGTTTGTATCGGATCCATACAAAAGGGCGGAAAAATAGTTTAAAAATGGGCCCCTTTTCTATATGGGACATGTGGAGGGTTGGCGCTTGTTCAAGGGTGGCCTCTGTATTTTTTCTCTTGGAATGGTGTGGGGTTGACACATGGCTTCCTCCATTGGCCTACTTAATTTCTATGTTTTTGGCTAAGTCCTTTGCTCGGCGGGGTCATATTTCTTGACCAAGTACATGCGGTGGGCCGGAGCTCATTTGAAAACCTCCTTCAACCTTTCTCTGAACTAGCATTGCCATTTGGACACTTGGCACCCTCCGCTAGTCTGTCTTAGTGTTTGACTATTCAACCCGACCCTGTCCCCTTTTGAAATGAGACGCATGGAGGCTTTGTGCTCACTTAGAAACCACTTAGGATTTTACTTCTAAAGAAGCATCGGATCGACACTTGGAAGCCTCGCAAGCTCTTAGACTTTTCAATGGCCCCTCTTTCTTTTTGACCTTTGGGCTATGTGGTGAACTGGCACATATTTGAGCCTCCACCCTTTGAAACTGCTCTTGGATATGTGCCAAACTAACACATGGTGGCTTCCACGGTGCTTCTATACTTAGCCTCTTTTTGAGCCCCCGCCCTATCCCCTTTTGACCTCTATTGACCATTTTCTACGTGGAGGGCTGGCACAAGTTTGAGCTTCCCTTTTTGGATTCAACTTTGGAGAAGTGTCGTGCCGACACATGGCTCTCTCCGCTACCTCCTCCATACTTAGGCTGATGTTTTGGACTCGTTCTAAAAATTTTGAACCCGAAGACTTGAGATCTTCATCATTTTTCTTCTCTTTCTTGCTCCTGGCTTAGTTCCTCTCTTCTCCGACCCTTCTATTCCATTTTTAGGCCTTCCTATAACCTATTAAATATATTTAAGACACAGATCCCCTTGAAAAATGCATCTCTTTTCTTTCTTCATGCATAGGGTCATTTGGTCCTTCGCAGGTCCCACCACTCCATCGTTGAGTCCTTCTATGACCTGTTTGCAAGATTTAACCGTGTTTTCTATGGTTCTTCTCGACAGGGGTCGTGGCTGATCCAATATTTTTGCTAGAGGGTGAAATATGGATTTTATCTAACTATTCCATAAAAAGAACCTGTTGTTTATGAAACAGATTCCAAAAACACAACAAGATAAAGAAAGACTTTTCCCTAGAATATTACAAACCAAGGAGAGAAAAGAATAAATTTTCTATAAGTAGGTTATAAGTAAGGACTAATTAATCGAATAGTTAGTCCTAAATTTTCATCATAAAATCTCTTTTCAACATGCTAGAAATCAAACAACAAAGTTAAAGAAAGGAGAAATTTCATATTTCATCCTAACTTTACCTTCTCATCCAAGTTCCAAAATAAGTTCCTTTATTCATCATTTTCTTACTTTTCAAGAAATAATACAAGATATACTAAACTACCTTTCAGAATATGTATATTATTTTACTATTACAAGAGAACATCCTGATTAATACATAAAGGAATAAACAAAAAAATCATAATTATATTCCATCTAAAAATCATAACTACAACAGGCTCAACACGAGTCCAAATTAGATTGATTAGAATATGTCTCAACACTCCAGGTAAGGAAAATTTAATCAATTAGAACAAAAAGGGTAGGTCACAGTAGAAGTATTCTAAAAGACTTGGGTT
Organism: Taxus wallichiana var. yunnanensis; assembly: GCA_018340775.1. NCBI lineage: Eukaryota > Viridiplantae > Streptophyta > Pinopsida > Cupressales > Taxaceae > Taxus > Taxus wallichiana. Next base: position 75,595,956 of record CM031236.1, on the reverse strand, counting down.
CATTTTTTTGAAATCAACTCAAAGAAATAGTTAAGCTAACACCCTGCGGTCCTCATCAACATCATTTTGATTAATTTCACAAGTTAAAGAAGAATAAGCTAGCATTTAGAACCACACACTAGTTTGACACCAACCACTATCAAGTCTAGAAAAGGGACATAATAGTTAAAGTTTTGAACCTGCATAAGACTCAATACCTTCACACGAAATAACATAAACTCATAACCATTTCTTTAAGGTCAATAAAACACAAAGACCTAACACAAATGTTAAATTTATATAAGCTAAGAAAACTAGAGAAGGAACAAAATTTATTCCTAAATAATCAAGTTTCCCAACTTATGAATAAAATGAAAAGGAGTGAGATTGTAGTCTCCTCAACCATCCAGGTTCGACTAAGGAAGATTTATCACTCCTCTATGCAAAGATAGAAAAACATATATAGAAAATACTTCCCTAAGAGTAATTCACATCAAGTTCTTACTCAATCATGGGAAGCTTACTTAATATCAACAAGATCTTACCTAAGGTAAACATAGCCAACAATTGGGTATTGATTAACAAACCAATCAAAATAACACAAAGAGAAACATCCAACAATTTTATCTATCCTTTCATCATGAAAGGAAAAATCCCCATACACGATTCTACAAATTGACAAAAGAATCGATTCAGTTCCCAGAAATCTCAATGAAAAAGAAAGGAGAACAAACCAGGCCAAGATTAAAACTAGTCTCCAAACGAACTAACAACCATCAAACAAGAAGGTAGATAGATCATTCAATAAACTTCCCATTAATAAGAGTTCAACAACTATCAATCGTTCAAGAAAAATTTCTAGATCAAAATATCTGAAAGAAACCCAAAATCCCAGAGTGGGTTGTCGAAAATAAGAAGTAAATGGAACAAAATAGAAGTTAACCATTCACAGTCATATTTTCCTGTTCCACTTCCATTGAAAAATACTTCCATTCAAACAAGGTTCAACAAAGGAGCAAAGATATTAAACTCTCAAGCTCAAGGTGAGCATTATTTTTTTTCTAACCCGAATGGTAACAACAGAGAGAGATTCAAGAAAGAACACAAAGATTCCAAATAGTTCCCATTTGGGGAAAGAACCCAATCATAAGTAAATCGACTGTACACCCATTATAAAATATAGTCATAAAATAAGTTGAATCAAAATAATGGGTCATTATTGCCATCATCAAGTAACCGGACAAAACATTGAACACATGATAATCCCAAACCGATAGTGTAATGCCAAAGTGAAAAATCCTTCATGGCTAGTTTCCAATGACAATAGTAATGAGAGAATGAAAGCTAAAATCTACGAATTTCAAAAAAAAATGATCTCTCTTGTTATGGTATGTACAATGTTCAACATAAGTGTTCATTCATTCGGAGAGAAAATGCATACCCATTTCAATAACAAGAAGGTTTGAATACAAACAAGTTAGCATAACAACAAAAAATCAACACTTCTAGATTTCATTTTCCACACAACAATGAAGAACTAGTTTGCATCCAAAGAATCAAGTCAAACACCATTGAAGAAAGAATAAACAAACATAAAAATAGAGGGTTTCAAATAGAGAAGAGTTCTTCTAATGAAGCATTTAAATAAAAGTAGAAGACTTAATGGATAGGGCCTATCATGCCTGATAGAGCTCCTGTCTTCACTTTCTCACTATAAATATTCAAGCAGAGCTTCGATAGCTATTCCTTTCCATGAAAAATTCCAACAAACCTCCTCAAAACCTTCTTATCCTTCCTCTTATAGCTTCATAGTGATATTTCCTTAGCCATCACTTTGCCATGTAAGGATTTGAACTGAGGGTTAAAAGATAAAACCACATGCAGAGCTAAAGCTCAAAAAAACCAAATGAGAAATGTGAAAACAAAACCATTCTTTCTCCCAACTTCCCTTCTTCCTAGGTAGTTTTTTTGCCATTGCCAAGAATATTAAATGCCGTGCGGGCGGGACTAATAGTCCTTCCACATCTCCCACCACCACCAACTTGTATTTGGCTATTACTAAATTTAAATTTCCATGCAACTAACATTTTAGTAGAGGTATAAGCTAGACATCCTATTCTCTTTCATGCATTCACCACATTTGGATTAAATAGTAAGATTTAGTGCCAAATAAATCTTCATCAATAGCTTGAGGTTTGTGCCACCAACCCGACTTTGCATATCGTCCCATTGTCCCCTTTAGGTTAACCCAAATTTTAGGTTAGGTTCAAACATTAGTTTAGTACCTAACTTAGGTCCTTAGGCTAAAGTTTATTATTTTATTCTTAGGTTTTCCTTTTAAAAAAACCCTTATTAATCAAAGAACCTAACAACTTAGGATAGGATTACCATCTTAGGAACATCAATTAATTAGGTTCATAAACAATTGAAAATATTTCCAATTACATCTTACCCAAATAAGAATCAAAATTCCATCCAAATATTTCGTATGAAGTAAGGAAGAAGTAGAGATCACCCGAGACTCCAAGACAACTAGAGTTCAGAGATCCCATAATCTGTCCAGCTCGGTCAAGATGACTACAATGTCATGAAATTGAAAGCATGCCTTGGATCATTGAAATTTATCAAAGGTATAGTTATCCTACATCTGAGATTATGAAAACTGAAGCACAAGTTCAAGTGTAACAAAGCTATGAACTAGTTTATCTGAACCAATTTCTTACTTCCACATGCAGTGAATTATTCAACATAAGAAGGAATGAAATACTTCATTTTAAAATCAGCATAAACATGATAGAGTTGTATCTATTTCATCAAATAGCCTATTATCTACAGCAAACATGATTTCTTAATTCACAAGAGTACACCGTCTTCAGAAAAGAATCACATGTCAACATATGCAACTTCTAATACAAAAGCCATCATAGATACCAACCATTTTAGAGGCGTTACAATTTTTTTTTATCCCAATGTTTGTACTAGAACTTTTAGACAATTTTTTTAAGATGAGAAGTAATTATAGTTTTTCATGGTAGTTTCATATCATTTTTATTCCTTATGAGGTTTGTTGAAGCCTATCTTCCAAGGCTGGGTTTTGGGGAGAAAATGGCGATTATGGTTGTCTTAGTTGCATAAGTTTTTTCATGGTGTTTTGGTTTGATTCGTGGTGTCTAATGGAGTTGGTGATGACCTTGAGGTCATGAAATTTCCATCCACGTGTCATAATTTCATGATTTAAGTTATTTGATGTTGTTTTGGCTTTATACTTTGAGGACTAATTTTGTAGGTCATAACCCTAGTGAGGAAAGTTACTCGAAATGGTGGTGTCAATGCTTGTTTTGATGGTGCAGAGCATAAATTTTTTTAGGAGGAATGAAGTGGAATTAGGAAACATTTATAATTGGTTTCATATCTTTGATGATGGCCACATAGGCCTAATTTTACTTGGTTATGGTGAGATGGAAGTTTGGGTGTTTTAGGCCTAGTGAGGTCCTAATGGAGAAATGAATTCTTTTTGATGATATTTCTGACCTATGTGGTATTATATATGGTGTTCATATAATATTTTAATGTTTTTTCAGTGTATTTTCTCTATGATGATAGAGCCATATGAATTAGATGCTTAATTCGGGTATATAATCATGTTTTGGAGACTTATTTATAGTTGTTGAGTGAGTATGGAAAAGTGCGAGTGAGAGGGTAGTTTGTGGAGGTGTATAAGGTCTATGTGACCATCAAGAGAGGGAAACTAGATTTTCATGAAGTGGTAATAGGTGTGCTTATTTTGGATAGGTTGGTCATTAGACCTAATCATCTTGAAGAGGAAGTTCTAGAGCGAATTAGCCTAGAGGGAAGATTTGAAGAAGATTGAAGGAAGGAGAGATAAACGTGTGTCATCATCATTTTTTGTGGAAACATTCCATAGGTGAAAAAAATTAGTTGGATTTAGTTAGAGTTGATTCATCTAGGAGGTTAGAGGATCCTTGTAGGGTTGGTGCTCTACTAAATCTAGGGGTTTTTATTCCTTGTGGGGTTGGTGCCTTACTAAACCTAGGGTCTTGTGCTCCTTATTGGGTTGGTGATCAAATAAATTTAATTCATTGATGTAATAAAAATTTGTTTCAATGATTTTTTTTTCCCCTTAAGGGTTTCCCACTTATTTTTGGTGTTCAATTGTTCTTGTGTTCTTATTTTCTTATCTATGGTCATGTTCCTTAATGAGTGCATGGTTAATGGTAATGGTTAAGTTGAATTGATGTTTGATGAATGCTAAAGTGAATGTGAAAGAAATTTTTAAGGCCCACTAATTCACTCCACCTCTCAATGAGGTTGCTTTTAATAGGCCAATGACATATATCCCTGCTTGGGAGACATAATTTTCCATGAAAGAAATCTTACACAAGGAAGATGGAGGTAGGAACCAAGTTTTCAGGAATAGACAATATCACCCCCACGTGATGGCATATGTGTATATTTTTTCTTAGGTTTTATAAATTTTTGTGATTTGAAATGATGTCAAAATAAGAGATGGATGATTTTAATGAGTTTTTCTCAATCAAGAGGTCTGTAGGTTTCATGTTGAGTTCACCGGAATGTATGGAGGGTTAAGAATGTATGTCGATGGATTACACTCCTATTTTTTCTCTTCTACAAGGGTATAAAGAAATAAAGAGGATACACACATGGAATGAAACAAAATTGATTGATTTAAAGATACTACAAAGAGTACTAAGGTCACATATCCAGAGGGCAGTGATCCCTACACTAGGTCAACCTAGGGTTTCCAAGGCCCACAGTCAAGATAGAGGAGAGTACCCTTCTAGGATATCATTTAATGGGGGAGAGATGTAGATCAATAGAAATATAATACAAACATGCACAATCTATACAACTAAAATGCATAAAGGAAAGCTAAAAAGAGTTGATCATATAAGAGAAATATGTTAACTAGCATCGATGTACATACAATACTAAGATAACATAGAGAAATGGTAAAGGAGATAAATTAACCTATGAAAAATGACAAAGAGAGTTTGAGCACTTACCTTTGTGGTGATCTTTGATGCATCTATCTCTCTAGAAAAACACTACGTTGAGAGTGAATTGCTATAGGTGGAGAAGGGTAACACCATTGTTGTCCTAGAATCACTACAGATGATGAAACCATGCAAGAAATATAACAATGAAGAAGAGTGTCTAATATAAATCAAGTGCAAGATAGACTAAGAGCAGAGTGAACAAATGTGAAGATAACAAAAATATTAGATCAGATGGATTTTTCATGTCATTCCTTCCATAATTATATGGGTATGATGTGCATAAGTGCCCAATCCCATCGCTCACCGGTGATTCCATCAGCCAAGGAAAACCTAACATTGACACCATCACCCATGGGAAATGACGTCAAAAAAGGGGAACCCAATGTGAAGTGGGATGTAAATGTGTCATATGGATTAAAGGCAAGTCGGTGAAATAAATGTCAATGATGAAACAAATGTAAGCAAGTGTTAGGAGTGGTAGTGTGTGTGACATAAAAGGAATGAATAAGGAAGGGTAACTAAGTATAGGGCCACATAGTGGTACATATCTTTGTGTATTATCTCTAACCTATAATGACCGTGTGTATAGTCATACCCCATTCTCGAAAGGCCCCTTAAGGAACCCACTCGAGAAATAGATGCATACGTGACCCTTATCTACAAAATGGAGTTGTTAGTAACATATATGAAAAAAATATGTGTATACTCTACCAATCTCATTCTTCTCCTATTTCATAGAGACCATGTTTTTAGACAGTTTGTACAATTTAGGTCTATCGAGGATTCTAGAATCAAGAAATAGGATTTTTCAATGTGGGATTATGATATATCTTTTTCTCGGTACTAAAAATGTAAAACATGAGATAACAATGAGTGACATACTTATGAGGGGAAGAACATGATAGTTGGAGGTCCTCAAATAAATCAATGGGATGTTGTAAATGTGTTCACAAACATTTTTTTCATATTATTTTTGTTCTAATTTATAAGTACTCCAAAATATCTTCAAGATCGCCTCAGTTTCATTCTCAATTGTTTCCTTGAATTTATTCCTTTGGACTCCAAAAGTAATATTTGGGACTACACCACCTTCAATTATCTCTCAAGATCAATATTTTTATATGAAAGTGACCATTTCAACTCAGATACACTATTATCAATTACACTAAACATTAGTTCATCTTGGCGTCATAAGTTCATATTGTTGTCATTAACTTAAAATTATTGCAATATGGTGGCTTCCTTCCTTCTCAATACTATGACTCCCATCCCTTTCATAAATTTTTCTCTAGAGTTCCTTATCTTAATTAGTGTCACCTCTTTAACTCAATGTTGTTGAATTTAATTACTTCACCTCCGAGGGTTTTGAGATCTTTGTATGTTATTGCATCTACTAGTGTAAAGACTCAAACCATTTACCTTTATTCCTACATTATCCCTAATAACACATAAAATCCTCATTGACATCTAAACTAGAAGAAAAGAGTTATTCTACTCAAAATCAACACAATTTCAACCCTTCAAAACTAAATAACATGGAAACCCATACAAAGTATGGATAAAGAAAAAGAAGAAAAATATTATACAAACTACATCCCTATGAATAATCCTAAGATAATGGAGCTCAAACTATCTTACACATAAAAGATAAGGGTTCTCTAGATACAATGCAACAAGACAAAGTGGTTAAGACAAAACCAAGCTTGCTTGTTAAAGCTCAAAAGATATTTTCCTAAAATAAGCGTGATACGTAAGATTTTAGCGTAAGAAAAATAAATTATCAAAATTATTTTTGACCATAAAGATCAAATGTTTGTAAGATAATTAGCGAAGGTAATTTAGTACCATGAGCCCATAGTGATAGGCTAGAAACCACCTACAATAATTTCTCTCATGATAGAGACATAATGTGATGTCATAATAAAGTAATGACATATTCGGTTGAAGGAAAGTAGATTCCTCCGAGTGATTAATATTTTTTTAAAATGGGCTTTCATGAGAGTCTAATAAATAAGATGAAGGTGAAATGGATTATGCAACCAACGTTGATGTCGGGAACCATTACCGGGGTCATTATAGGCATGTTGAGCTCAAATTTTTGACTTTATAGGTTCATTAAGATGTTTAAAGAGTCCTTAGGTGGTTTTCTTGGGCTCTATAGGTTCAAATTATGAGTTTGGAGGTTTCCCTCCATTTTTTCTCAATTTGAAAATTTGAACTCCGAGAGAAAATTTTGGATTTCTTAGCATATGTATTTATTCTAGTGGTCCTAGATGCTCCACATCAAATGCCCATATAGGTTTAGCCTTTTTGTATTATACTTATTGGGTGTGATATGGTTGATATTTATTTTATTTCAAAGTTGCATGTCACCATACCATGTGTCATTCCCACGGTAGGCAAAACAAAAGAAAGGGTTCGAATTCAAATATTATGTTGTGTATCAATGATTCCCCACAACCAATCTCCATCATATGGTATTTGCAACATTTTAGATGCAACCACAATACGTCTACTTTGGATACATTTATTGGTGTTATCGGAGGTTTGTAATTTATGTGAAAGAGAGGATGTTTGATGCTATGAATTGTAATGATATCAATGTTAATTGGAAAGAAAGATAAACCATTTGTATAATCAAATTACTCTTTTTAATTCATTTCCTAAAGTGTTAGTGGAATATTACTTGAACACCACATGTGAATTACAAAGTGGTTTTTAAGTGAAAAAGGAAAAACATTGTTGATGTAGGAGACCCAATATCTTTTGTAAATCACAATGACTAAGTTACTTATGGAATGTATATATGTACACACACACACACACACACACACACACACACACACACACACACACACACACACACATAAAGACACAAACACACACACATACATACAAACATACATGCATTCATACATACATACATACATATGTATACATATACATATATCCATAAATATACATATACATATAGGTGTGTGTGTGTGTGTGTGTGTGTGTGTGTGTGTGTGTGTGTGTGTGTGTGTGTGTTTATATATGTATATGTATGTATGTGTGTATATATATATATATGTATGTGTGTGTATGTTAGAAAAGGTCCCTTAAATCATGATATCGGGACATTCAACACATTATAGTCAGGATAAATTCATATTAATCCATTTAAACAACGGAAAAAAGAGAGAACAATGCATAACATATAGTGCACACCATCTATGCAATAGAAACAATTAAGGAAGCTATAGCCAAGAGATGGGAATAAATAATAATATACGGGAATTTTTATTATTGAATCAAGAGATCAAACATGAACTTAGAATGGAAACTATGATCAATATTAAGGATTCAAGATCAACCTTCTATGTAGTGCACATACATGATTCTATATAATGTGAGGTAATTTTTGAGTTACTAGTCACTTATTCTTCCTTTCCTTTACAAAAATACTCTTTGTATTATCTATCTACACTTAAAGAGCATTACATATTCTATTGTTTTTCCTTTATATACTTAGGAACATACATTAGGAATTGGACAATATACAAAATATATTCAAGTCATATTTTAAACCCCAACACACTCCCAAAACTTTCCCATACTTAAAAATTTGTCTTATCCTAAGAAAAATATGCTTCAATGATTTGGGAAGTTTTCTTTTGTGTTTTTGGACCGATTAGACATTGATTGCACTATGTAATAAGATAGTATACTCATGATTGACATAGAGGATGTAATTTACCATTTTTCATCCTCTACACACTTCTTAACCTCCATCTCGGGTTTCAATTCAAAATAATTTCCATTAGACCTATCTTTTGGGTTTTCATTAAGCGAAACTCCCTCATAGACTACCTTTTCAAGTTTTTAATCTATATGAGCCTAATTATCGATATCTAGAAAAAATTTCTCAATGAAACTTCAAAAATTGCAACCTACCACAACATTATATTACTCCTTAGCCTATTTCTACGGCTCGACTACTCGATTGTAGTTGGTTATTGTTGTACCACTTTAGTGTAACATGAATGTGGTAAAGCTTACACTACCTTGATACTTGAGAGCATGATATATGAGATGAAATACTTTAGATTCTTCTTCATAGTATTTACAAATGGTAGGAAGATTTCTCGGTCTTTTTATACACATTCCAAGTTGGGAGAGCTTCATTCACTTTTCCAAAATATATTTGCAAATGCGATACTTCTTGTATGATTTAAAATAGAGCATCCTCTTTTTCAATTTTAATAGTTGGATCATGTAGATTTATAGAATTTAATATTTCCTAGATCATCCCTTCCAGTTAATCCCTCATGCATTATGTTTGTACTTATGTAAAAGTGTTACAAAACATATTACGGTCCCATTTACATAGTTTTTCAATGATGTTTTCTTGAGCATGTAGTGATGTTTGCAAACACCTTTTCCACCTCTTGATCATATATCTCTATTATCATTTGAGATTGCATTATTTTACCAGTGTTTGTATCACTATTTCTTTCTCTCATAGTAGTCTGAGTTGAATGTTCTAATCCAAGAGCTCAAATGTAATATTCTTGTCATGGAAAATTTTAGTGGCTAATATTCATAATTTGGATAAAAGTAGGAATTATGGAATATGAATTTGGATATTTTACGACCATGGCAGTGACCACGTTTCACCCAAAAATTCCACAAACAATAATTTTTCCCATGTGAATAGCTAATGGATCTCCAATCCCAACATATATTTTTATTGAATCGTCATGTGATAGATGGGTCAAGGTTTTAAAACATTCTTGGATTGCCAAGAAATCTATGAAACCTTCCTATTCATTTGGTCTCATTCACCAACATGTTTAGGATTTTTTTAAATTTGATTAAATTCACCATATAATATATATATATATATATATATATATATATATATATATATATATATATATATATATATATATATACACACACACACACACACACATAGATATATATTGGAAGTCGTTAAACCTTTAGAAGACCTACCAAATTTAAAAGACTTTGCTAACTTCCTAGGAATCTACTAAAACTTTTGATAAGCCTTGGTGCATGAGGAGTGACCAAGTGTCACCCATTCTAAGTAACACGAGCATAAAGGAATGTGAAAATAGACCCAATGCCCGAATTGGATATCGAAGGACATGTGGCGAGGATTCCACGTGTCCTTAAGGAAAAGGAATTTTGTGTCATCCAAGCCCATGGAATGAACCAATTTAATAAACGTTTAGGCCTACGGTTAGGTGAGGTAGAGTGACAGTAAGAGGAACATGTGGCAGAACTCCATTTAGAATTAAAATGTGTTTTGTGCAAGAAATATCCTTCATGTCAATGAATTATCCTTCATTTACCAATCCATCTACAATTTCCTTTAAGAAAATATTATATTTCTCTAATTCCATGAACACTGATTTTAGATAATTCACCAACCCAATGAATCTAGTTTTGACCATATTCGCCATGATTTCTATAAGTTTTTTTAAGGAGGGTTCCTTAAAAATTTTCCCTAATTCTTGTCTTGTGCTTCGGCTTGTTGGAGTAACTTAACATATTCTTGTAAAATAAGGACTACATACTTCACTTATTTAGTTGATTGAGTTATTTGTTCTTTTACCTTTTTTTTATTTCTTTCTACTTGTAGTTATCTACAAGTTTACCAACCAACGTGGTCAGCTGAATCTATTTTATCATAACTTGTTCACCTATTGCTTCCGTGACAAGATGTCGATAATTATCCTTAATTTGAGATGCTAGGATATAAATGTTTTCTCCAATATTGTTTTTGATTGGTATAATTACATTGTGGCTACATTTGACTGAAGCATGTATAACCCTTCAATATATGTTTGCAATGGTAAATTATCAAGATCAACCTCCATTGTGTTGACTAATTATTGTGATGTTGTAGTTCACACAATTTTCAGGGTGATTTAAGGAACTACTATGCATAAATGAGAAGAAGGAAGGAATAGCTTAGGATCTCATGTTTTTGTTGTTGATTATAATGCCCACAAAAATGTTTACATATCCCCTTTCATATCTTCTTCTCTGGTGGTCAACCCTGAACTAGAGGCTCCAATCTCATTGACACTATATTCTAGATGTGGTTGAACCTGTGCAATGATTATTTCCCCTGAATAGTGAGTGTGGGTAGCACAATGTATTTTTATTTCTCTCCTTATTCTTCATTTTTGTTATGTTCCTCCTCATATTTTTACGTGAGTTCATGCTCATGCACAATCTGATCCTACACTTTCACTTTTGCGTGGATTTATAGTGCATTTTTATTCCTTGCAATTATTATTTTTCTCCTCCATTTACTGTTTTTCCTTTTTGGATTGTCATTCCTTTTCCTTTCTCTTCTCTTCTACTTCCTTCTATTTGTATTCTTCTCGTTTGTTGGAATTTTGTTCTTCCTCCTTCAATTGATCCTCTTCTCCACAATATTTTTCAATGAGGGCTCTCTAAGTTTAACCATACACAATTAATTTTTATTTCTTCTCTTCCTATTCTTATTTGTAATTTTTGCATCCTCCTCTTGTTCCTCTTGTGCCTATATATATTCATTCTTTGTAACTTTTTCTTCTACTTTTCACACTTTTCCCTCTTTCTTGATAATGCACTCTTGCTTTGCTACTTTATAGAGAAATTCCTTAGTCTCTGCCTCTTTTTGTTATGTTCTTTTGCCTCTAATGATTGTGCATGTTAAAATAAATACATTGGAGTTTTTGCACTAATAATTTTGGGCCCCTGTATATATTTACATTGTAGTGCCCCCTCCTTGTTAACCACCAATGTATGGAAATAAATTTTAAGGTGACATAAGTTATCAAACTTTTCTGAATTTTTTTTTTATTTTCGTTAAATGTGTTTTAAATATATGTTAATGATACTTTTGTAAGTTTTTGTTGACATTAATTGGGTTGAAAAATTACATAAGTTTGAAATTTTGGAGAGTGATCCAAATTCGAGATTTTGCATTATAACTCCTTGATGTCTAAAACCACTCTCAAACATCTTGGAAGTATATACATAAAATATAACTTAAATTATAAGGAAGTAAATGGATATATATGTATATTTAATGTATATACTTCCTCTCACAAGCATTGCATGTATGAAATAATAAAAATCCTTTCTCTTCTCTTCTACTTTCTTCTATTTGTATTCTTCTTGTTTGTAGGAATTTTGTTCTTCCTCCTTCAATTGATCCTCTTCTCCACAATATTTTTCAATGAGGGCTCTCTAAGTTTAACCATACACAATTAATTTTTATTTCTTCTCTTCCTATTCTTATTTGTAATTTTTGCATCCTCCTCTTGTTTCTCTTGTGCCTATATATTTTCATTCTTTGTAACTTTTTCTTCTACTTTTCACACTTTTCCCTCTTTCTTGATAATGCACTCTTGCTTTGCCTACTTTATAGAGAAATTCCTTAGTCTCTGCCTCTTTTTTATGTTCTTTTGCCTCGATGATTGTGCATGTTAAAATAAATACATTGGATGTTTTTTTGCACTAATAATTTTGGCCCCTGTATATATTTATATTGTAGTGCCCCCTCCTTGTTAACCACTAATGTATGGAAATAAATTTTAAGGTGACATAAGTTATCAAACTTTTTGAATTTTATTTTTATTTTCGTTAAATGTGTTTTAAATATATGTTAACGATACTTTTGTAAGTTTTTGTTGACATTAATTGGGTTGAAAAATTACATAAGTTTGAAATTTTGGAGAGTGATCCAAATTCTAGATTTTGCATTATAACTCCTTGATGTCTAAAACCACTCTCAAACATCTTGGAATTATATACATAAAATATACTTAAATTATAAAGAAGTAAATGGATATATATATATATTTAATGTATATACTTCCTCTCACAAGCATTGCATGTATGAAATAATAAAAATTGTTTCATTAAAACAATAATGTTATTTTCTTTTATACCTATGAAAAGAGAAGAAAATGAATGGAATCCTGTGTAAAAATGAAATAAATAAATATTTTTTTATGAAATAAAATAAAGCCCCTAAAGAAGAGATTTTAGGGCACAAATCACATTGCTTCTAGAAACACATGTTTGCAATGGAATTTGGATAGAAGGGGTTGAAGGAGGAGCCACACATTCTATTTTATTCACACTATAATACTCCCACGCACGGATCCTTCCTAGTTGTCCTTTCTTGGTGAAAAATGTGGTTGCTCACAAAAATGCCTCAAAGATACGTGTTTGGTAAATTTGGTTTTTTAATTTGTCTTTTATATGGTAATAATCTTAGAGATTGAATGGAAATATGACATTATTTGAAGTGATGTTTGGATGCCAGTATGGTGGATGTGTGCCTAGATTTCCATAGCCTTTTATGAATACTCCCAACTATGCCAAAATAAGAGCTTTGGATAGGATTTGGATTCCCCTCGAACATTTTGAATTTATTGAACGTTTTACTTGTATAGAAAGAAAAATGTTTTTGTATTTGGAATTGTAAAATCATGATAATGAAGTTGAAAATAAACCTTTTTATTAAATCTAATCCTCACACAATGATATTATATCCCTAACATAAACTACACCTTGCTGGGAGGATTTTGGGCATTAATAGGAACCCAAAGATGATTATTACACCCAACCTTCTACTAGATTTTCCCTTATTTTGAATGCTTGAACTATTTTTGCAAGGTAATTATCATATTGAGAAGGATAAGAAGCACTTAGAATAAGATATGAAAATTTGGGATCTCAATCAAGGCACTTGGACCATTTGAGAATATGCCTCAACAAAATATGGTTTTATTGTGTGTGGAACTATCGAGAGCACCTCACACACACTTTTCCATGTAAATGAAGTCTCATTATTCTCGGGCATGCTTTCTTCCCTTTTTAGAATGATACTCATAGTGTTAGTTTTACATTCATAATCACATCAAAATTAAAATCAAATGATGGGTGTGTCATTTAAATAAAATCGACCTTGGTTTCCCAAATTGCTAAAAGTTATTTTAGATCTACACAATTAGAATGACCATTTTTGAGTGATGAAATTGCTCACATAATGTGACTCATGACCAATTGAAAACTTAGATGAGTAAATTCGGGAATGTAACCACAAGTTGCTAGTTAAATAATTTTTTATAAACACTCTACCTTAAAACACCTTGTAAAAGTTAGTAAATACACTTTAAAAAGATGCACAAAATGCCTCACCGATTCACGTAGAAGAGATATAAACATTTGAATGTATTCCTTGGTGACATAGAATGTCACATCAACCCTTAAACCTAAGTTAAGTGATCATTTGATCATTTAACAACATGTGTTTGTGAGCCCAATTGGCTATTTGCAGTATTAGATAAATGCCAATAATACGAAATTCATTGTGTTCTTGGATTGTGGTTTAGGGATCCGTGTTGGGAAATAGATATTTACCACCACATACCTCTAGAGTTTCACCATGAAATTTTTTTATTTTTATTTTTGAGAAAAATACTTTGGGAACTAGTTTTGCAAATGGGTTTTTAGGCCACTTGGTATTCATGAATAAGAATGAACTATGCATTTATGATAATCAAATCCAGAAAGGTAGTCGTAGATTGAACCCGGTTGTGAGAAATGAGTTTTATCCATTTCAAGGGTTTTTATACACATATGGGACTCGATGGGAATTTAAATAATGTGATTTTGAGTCTTGGATTTTGGGTTTCTAACTAAGTTTCGTAGCCACTTTGACTAAATATAAAACTTTTGTAAATTTGTAACTATAACTAGAAAACTATTGTGGGAACCCCTTTAATATTCATAATTGTTGAGAGACTTTAGGAAACCTTCACATGAATTTATGGAACTCCTATTAGTTACTTACATTATAAAATTTTGTTTTGGGAAATATTAGGTTTCTCTCCCTCCCTCTCTCTTTAAAGTTGAACATGTTATTATACTAAAAATGTATTCCTTACCCTCTCAAATGAATGTAAAAGTATTCATATCATTGTGAAAGGAAAATATGCATACATGGAATGTGTTATATTTTAGGATATTTCCATGCCAACTTCTAGGGTTGACCATGCTTTTGGTTGCAGGGACAAAAAGGATTCATTAGCGTTTATTTTTTGTTTTGTAGTAACATGTACCATTTGAATGTAATGTAATTGAAAATGATAAATATTAGTTATTATTATAAAATAAAATGTATTTATTGATTCTTGTAAAGAGTATGAAAATTTTATTATATTGGGATGTCATGAAATGGGTGCTTGACATGGGTGTAATACCAATGATGGGTTATACATTTTATAAGGTTATAGATGTATCTATTAAATGAAAATAATATGTCATTTTTTAGCATGCTCACGTGTGGAATCGATGAAGGTTTTTATTGTGTGATTTAATAAATATTTGAGAACTAGGAAGGAAAGAACCTAATTAAAAGAAACAATCTATGAGTAATTTTCTTGTGTGGAATGCCCTTACATGTAATCACCTTCATAGTGTAAAAATGAAAGTTGTAAGAATGATCGTAGTTTTATTAATACATGTTGGCATAAATTAACGTAAGAGAAAATAATATTTCAAGTTTAGGATATGCTATTGAAGATGTATGTTAAATGGAAAAATGATACAATACATATTATTAGGATTACAAATGCTTAAACCTTATTTGGATGATAGCCTAAAAGACAACACGAGGGCCCTAACCTAGTAAACCTTTTGAAGGATATTTAAGACCACATGTTAACTGTATATATTTCTTCCTAATGGAATCAAAGAGAAGTTGGAGATAAAAGAATGACACAAGTAAGAAAATGCATGAATGTTTTTCAACCTTCTTTGAAGGTCATACAATTTACCTTTGAGAAATGTACATGGTCACTACCCTCGTGTGCATTCCCTAGAAGCCTAGTAGTAGGTATTTGTATGTGCGTAAATATGTATGGTAAAAATTATCGAATGGTATAGTTTTACATTTGAAAACATGAGGAAAGAAAGTGTCTAAACAACACAATGGTATGGATGAATTTGGAAAACTAAGTTAAAATGGAGGTTTCTAAAAATGCGAGAACATGGGTTTGAAGGAGAAATTAGAGAATGTAATAAGGTGAAATTGAAATGTTATCAAACAAACACTAGTAAATAGGAGAGTGAGGTGGAACCCTCATGTTAGTAAAACAAGGGAAACTGTAAGGACCTCGAGAACCGAGGTCCAATTTTTATTTTTATTTTAACTCCCATTATTCCCGTTATTAAATTGATATGTTGATTTCTCACATAATCAAATCATAAAATTATACAAACAAATCATATGTGCTAAACATATTGCTAAAAATCAGCTTTGAGTCCAAAGGACATTTCATTATTTTCAATATCTCAGTACAATCTTATAAGGTTACATGCAATGGCAAAGAGCCTCATAAGCTTATATAATATACTGATTATTCCAGCAGTACATCAAGTACAATTTATTCCATAACTGAAATATAAAAGTGTTATTAGCTAATTTTGACTTTGCAAAATTATTTTTAAAAAATAAAAATGAAAATTTTGAAATTTTTCAAAAGTGTTACTTTGCGTGGTTCATTGCCCTCATCACAATCGTCTCATTTTTGTGATCGTTTTGGTCTTCGTTTCGTCCTTTTCGGGCGAGAACTCTTCCCGCCAGGCTTTAAATCGCATTAAAATACATTAAAATTAATTAATTAATCGCTCCTTGTTTGATAAAATTAACTTTTAAATAACTTGAGAGTATTTAATTAAATAAATATTAATTAAAAGTTCATTCGACAAATTTTTATTGCCGGGGAAGTAAGCTTATGCTTCCAACTGCCGGGAATGCCAATTTGGCTTCCCGAACCCGGATTTCCCTTTCTGGCAATTTTCTTTAAATTTCCCGCTTGTGGGATTTTCTCCACCAATTGCCAAATCATGGATTGGCTAACGGGCAGAAATCTCCCAATTTCCCACATGGGGAAATTGAACGGGATTGCCAACCCACTTTGCCATTCCCGTTGGCAATTGGCCATTGCTTTCCCCATTTCCCCCTGGCACTTAAGTCCACTACCCGGGAAGAGAGGAAGTTGGATTAATCCTCATAACTTCCTCCGTCAAACTCGTTGGAAAGAGTCGTGCGAAGCTTTCCGATTGCTTCTTATTTCTTCTGAAGGACATAATATTTTGTCACATCCCACAATACTGCGAACGCCAAGTAAGAAATAAAGAAGGAACAATTTTCCCAACGCCATTGTGAAGGAAGATACATCAGTTGTGCATGCAAGGAAGTTTAATCAAAATCCACACATACACCCAAGGAGGACAGTCTAAAAAAAAGGGAAAAGAATTGTTTTGTTTAAATTTGTTTTGGAGAAGGAAATCTCCACGCACCCACCAGGTCTGTTCACATGGGAAAAGTAAAATAAAGAGTTATTTTTCCATGCATTGGCTCAGGAAATGATAGAAGTTTCAGCCAAAACCCACCAGATCTGTCCACGCAGCCAAGGAGAGAGAGCTGTATAAAATATGAAAGAACAGTTTTAAAAATCCCACGCCCAAGTCAAGCAGGCCGCGCCAGGAAAAGAGACCACCACGCAAGGAAAGGAGATCATCACGCATCAATAGCAGAGACAACAAATACAAGAATGCATAGGTTTTAGGAACAGCCAAAAACATTCAACATGTTTTTGAAGAAACAGTCCAAAAAATTGAAAATAACAAAGGTTCCCATGCAGCCTGAAGGAGTTCTCACGCAGGTTTCTAAAGGAGAAGGCGCAGCTCCCACGCATGGATTGAATTTCATGCATTTTTGCTCTATTTTTGTTTGTTTTTGTAGCAAGCTCCCACGCATTGAAAGAAAAGGAATAAAATAAAATAAAAAACAAAGTTTCAATGCATTGGCAAAGAGAGCAGTCCAAAACAAGAAATGTCCACCACAAAAGGATAACAGATTTTTCTCACGTGCCAAGCAAGAAATTTTCCAAAAGCAATCAGGAAGTCAAAGGGAGAAAGCCACGCATCATATGCAGAAATAACATATCTTTTTCCAAGCTGTGTGTAATTAAAAAGGAAGGTTTTTGTATTAATTTCTCATGCAGCAAAGGAGATCCATATGCTGTCAAAGAAGATATTAAAAAAATCCACACCAGAGAATCTGCCCACGCTAAAGAAATGGTGAAAACATTCTACACGCCCAGCAGATTGGGAAGTAATAAAGCACCAACAAAGAACAAAGTTCCCACGCACAGCCAGAGAGAGGGGAGTGAAATAATAAGTTGTTTTGTTTTGATAAGTATTTCCACGCAGCAGAAGACAAAGAGGAACCATTTGAAGATCCCACACATGCATAAGAGGAAATAGGTAAAAAGAACAGTCCAAATCCAGGCCAAAGGAACAACAATTTTCCAACGCAGCAGGGAGAGGAAGTAGGAAGTTTCAACGCAGCCAAGAGTAATTTTCACGCAGGTTTTTAAAAGGAGTATGCATTCACGTCTCAACAAAGGAGATCTATTTCCAACGCATTGGCTAAAAACATCAATTTCCAAGCAGTTGTTAATAAAAAGATTTCAATAGCGTGAAATCACATTCCAAGGTACTCAGACAAAAATATCACGCATTCAAACGCATTACCGATGTATATCGGCACAAAAAAATGAATTTAATGAAGAAAACAATAGATGCGGAAAGAACGTGCCGCGGGTAGTAGCTGTCGAAGTAATCAACTTTGGAGCTCGATATCTCGAAGATGGATGATCTTCAGAAGAAAGGTTTGGTTCCTTGAATTCTTCCCATCTTCGTATACTCATTTTCCAAATTTCAAATGTGCAGCACCTCATTTGATATTTTTCACGAACCCAAGAAAAACCCAGTTTACTCGATTTTGCGCGCGTGCAGTTTCAGTGTGGCGGAAGGCCTACTTTGAGAATCCATATTTCGAGCCCAGATTAAATTTAAGAGAAACGGTTTAATTTTTTTAATTTTACCATATTCATGTACTTATTTGCAAAAATTCAAATATACAGCACTTCGTTTGATATTTTTCATGGAGCCAAATAAAATGCAGTTTGCATGATTTCGCTGCGCGCGCAGTTTTCAGCCTATCAAGGTGACTCACTTCGAGAGTTGATATTTTGAACCCAGATGATCGTCAAGAGAAAATAATTGTTTCGTTCAGTTCTTCCCACCTTCATATGCTTCCTTGCCAAGTTGTAGATGCTCAGGGTGACGTTTGTTATTTTTCCCAGGCTCAAACCAAACGGGATTTTCACAGTTTTACACTTGCATTTTCCTAGCAGTTTCAGAAGAGTCAACTTTGACCTTTAATATTTGACTGAAGAATTTGATTGGGGAAAAACATTCTGACACGCAAACTTGTGGTGCCTTAATATACTTCCTCATGTAGTGAGAACTTCTCAGGACAAGATTTGCTATTTTTCCAGGGTAGTTTTATAGGCGATTTATGCAGTTTTGTAAGATGGAAGTAATAGCTAGGAAATCACGCTTCTGTCACAATCATGTCATCTCCAAACAAAATGATGTTGCGGTATAGGTTCCAGGGCATTCTACTCACCTTGATGCTCCATTCAAAGTATGAGAACATCGTCGATACCAACTTGGGACACATTAACATAGGTCGATTCTGCGATCGCATATCAACCGAAGGCGAGTCACAATTTTCCTGATGCTTGTTCTAAATTGGTCATCACTTGCATGGATGCACCACAAAACCTGCATAGTGTGGCAATTCAACTCCAACAGCTCTGAAATAGAAGCAACCCCTAACTTCCTCATTATGCGGTATAAGTCATAGCTATTGGCATTGGTCTCTTCGGAGTCAAAAGTCATTGTTATCGGCAAAGATCGATAATGGGAGAATCTTGTCTACATCAATTTTTCACTTGATCATTGTGGCGGATCTATTCATCGAAAACCATGATCTAAAACAAGTGCAATCGTGCGAGATCATCAAGCAAGGCCACATCATTCAAGTGTGTCCCTGTCAGCTCTCAGTTAGCACCGTGCACAATACTTCATCGGCCAGTCTTTAAGTTGTTCTGTTCTCGAATTAGACGATCATGAATGAATCAGAATGCCAACACTTTAGGATGGTGACAAGGAAAAAGACATAACTCGAGGAGGTGAATTACAATTTTGGCTCTTGGAGATCTTTTGATGGCGAAAGACCAAACCTGGATTTTGACAAACCAAAGTGGCGTAATGACTACGGTCTCACGACAAATGAATAATTCACCATGGAAAGGTACTCGGAGCATGTGGAGAATTGTGTGTAATTGTGAATGTGAATATGAATGAAGACAAACTTTCTCACACCAAGATATTGCTCAAACGGAGGGGTGGATGAATTGCTCAAGTTTTAAGCTCGACACTCTTGTCATTTGGAGGATTACAGAGCACGGTCAATGAGTTCATTTCCTTACGACCGGGATAGGCAGACTCTTGGCCCAATGAATAAGGCACTGATCCTAGGTGTCTTTATCTGGGTGGTGCATGCTGACTAGGATGTCTACGTGTGTGTCCAAGTCATTTAAGTGGGTCCACATGTACCCATTTCTTTTATTTATGTATTTTTCCTTAAATGACTTTTTAACTTAAGTGGTTTCTATTTTTAGTCACTTTTTAATAAAGTTGGTTAGAAAAAGTCAAAGGTCACTTAGGTGCCTTATTTAATGTTCATGTAAAACCCTAACTACTTTATAACCAACTTTTGCGTTATAAAATGATGGTAGGGGCTCATTTGTAAGGGTGACTTTGAGAGAGGAGAAGAAAATACTTTTGTGCAAGCTTTGTTTCAGGAAGAAATTTTGTGTTCTTTTGTGAAAAACATTTTGGAGTTAATGGAATACGAACTTTGTGTTTCATTCATTGTCTCTTGTAACATTTGATGTTCTTATGTTCATTAGATGTTAGGTGTTTTGAATCTTACATGAAAATATTATCTTTGATCTTATTGTCAACGTTATTAATTAGTTGTTCTAGTTCACAGTGATCAAGCTCTGATTATCTACTTGCTCATGTGTGTTCCCTTTTACACGTTCTTGTTTGGCTAACTCAAACTATGTTTTATTTGTGTTGGTTATTCATCTTTAGTCTTCATGCAATATTAGGCTATGTTTTTACCTAATTCTTGCATGTTCTTTCAGTTCATTCCATTCCACTCCTTTCCTTCATTCCATTCCATCTCCCTCATTCACATTTCTTTTCATTGATGTTCCAAAACACCCCCACATACAATTTTGAATGTATAGATGTAAATAAAGTTTTGGCTTTCAATAAAGGCAGCCTCACCTTCATTGAGGAGGGACTTCGCTCCCACCTGCATTGCATGTCATTTGCGTGCGTGCAAATCCATATACTAACAATTTTGGAGACTCTACTAGGGATTCAGAATCGTTAATCAATGCTTGGTTAAATCATTATGACTATCCCTCTCGCACATGCTCCAGTTCTTCAACCGAACCTTGTGCCCGACAAAGATTTCCAAGGAGACATTGTTGCCAACCTTTGAACAAGTAGCTTGGGAAAACCGTGAAAGCTTGCAGTAATTTGTATCCATTGATAGAGCCATTTGACAGAGAAATCTACATCGAAGACCTTAGGAGAAGAGCTCCGCACTTGTGGCGAGAAGACCTCTTGGACAAGTGCCGATCATTGTTCACCGACGTGGTCCTCTTCCACCAAGGTAAAAAGTTGTATGACTATTAAAGGTAACCCATCTATCTTGCAACCAAATCTTATTTTTGTAGATACTCAAGAAGACATATCATCAGATTTGAGGCAAGCTATTTGGGAAAAGGGCACAAGTAACCATCATTTTCATCTCGCCGCATCATTACTAGATAACGAAGAAGAGAAAGCCGTGAGATTTGCTAGAGTTATTCAGCGCAAATAGCTCAAGAAAGAGATTGAAGAGGAAAGGCTAGAGCCGGTTGAAACACACCAGTGATCCCTTCACCATAAAGATTCCAAATTGGAAGGAAAGAGGTTTACGCGAGGAGAAAAAGCTAAAGGTCGATCTGACCCCACTTTCGAATTTTAAGGAAAGTTTGGTTTCAAGTTATCTCCTCCAAAGAAGAACACACCTCATAGATCTGCAAGCCTTGCATCAAGTCCTGAAAGAATAAGCAAGGAAGAAATCACTACAAGTCAAGCACTTGTCCTTGCTCACGTTATTTTACCTTCGCATACCACCTTTCCTCAAATGGCAGCCAACGTACCATGGGGAAATGCCATAGGCCCATTGGCCTTACCTGCTCGACATGAACTCCCACGAGGATCAAGAAAGATTCTTCCCAAGTTCGACGGAGATGGGAAGACATCACCAGATGACCATATTTCTGCCTTTTTCGTTGCATGTGTTGTTTTGTCGGTAGAATATGAAGATGTTTCTATTCATCTCTTCATTGAAACATTGCATGATGTTGTTGCAGATTGGTTTCATCATCTGCCCAATGGATGTATCACAAATTGGAATGATATGAAAACTAAGTTTGAAAATCGATTCAAGATAGTAGAAGATGAACATGCTCTTCTTGCCCAACTATCTCAGGTGAAGAAAGAGCCAACAGAACCCATGAGGAATTTTGTGGCTAAATTCAACAAGATGGTGAACAAAGTTCCCGTCGGGATTCGTCCAAACCTTGATGGACAAAAATGTTTCTTTATTAATGCACAACAACCAGAAGTGTGCTATCAGCTGAGAAGGGATAGGGTGGCTACTTTGGAACTTGCTCAATCCTTGGCCATAGAAATTGAAGATGACTTAATCATGGCAAGAAAATTCAAGAAAAATTCCCTCAAAGGAAAGAGTCAAGAAACCCCCAACGCTTCAGAAACTATACTCACTAAGTTCGAGTACGGTTACTTTTCCTAAATTTGATATCATTGATCATATCAATAAAACAAAAATTTCCATGTCACAGGTAGAGTACTTGAAGTCCAACAAGGATCAGCTCAAGAAATTGGTCCAGTTTATCAAAGGTGACTCTACTATTCATTCCTCCAAAGGAATTCTAAAAACTCCCAAAGATGGGAAAACTCAAAATATTGTGGCGGCCACTACACCTTCAAATGAAAAGATCAAACCTTTCTTTGTGTCCTTTTTGATCAATGGATGCAAATTAAGTAATTGCATTATAGACTCTAGAGCCTCGAGATAATGTGATGCCAAAAAAAGTAGCACATGCTCTTGGTTTGACTTGTACGAGAACATTCGGATCATGTTACTCCATGGAAACCAAGCAAGTTCCTCTAATCGGGCAGATTAAAGACACCCAAATGGTTTTAGCCCAATTCCCTCAAAAGTGAGTTAAGGTAACCATTTTAGTTCTTTGATATTCCCACCTCGTATGGAATGTTGTTGAGCAGGAAATTTTGCAGGGATTTGGGTGGTGAGATTCAAATGGACTGGTCTCATGCCATGATTCCTATCAATGGAGAAATGAAAAATCTTATGCCGAAAGCTCAAGAAAAGTTCACGATAACTAAAACCGAAGATCCTCACGCACAGATCCTTTTCCAAGGCTCAAGTATGGGTAATTATATGATGACTGCAGAAATTCATACCCCTAAGATCACTTGCCAAGATTCCAATGAGATCGGACTCTTGAGTTCGATGGAAGTTGTTGCTCGACAGGCTCTAGTGCAGGAGTGGTGCTCATATCTCCAAATGGTAAAATATTTCCTTTTTCCTACAAACTCAAATTTTCAAATACTAATAACACTGCAGAGTATGAGGCATTAATCCTTGGCCTTCAAGCTACAGAGGAGAAAGGGATCAAAAATTTGGAAGTCTTTGGAGATGTGGAATTGATCGTGAAATAGGTAAGAAATCAGTTCCAAGTAAAAAATGATCGTTTAAGACACTACAGAAATAAAGTGTGGGATGCAATAGAAGTCTTGATGCTTTTTCCATAAAATCTATCCCTCATGAAAAGAATGACAAAGCAGATTCTCTAGCAGTCTCAGCTTCATTAATGATTCCTCATTCAGAGTTTGATCAAGACAAATACACCATTGAAATGGTTTTTAGGCCAAGTGTCCCTGACAATGCAGAAAATTGGCAAGTATTTAATGATGATCAACAAATTATTGCCTTCTTGGAAAAGAGAGAAAATTTTGAACAGTTGTACTTTGAAGGAAGTGATTCTGCATTTCACGAATCAACTACCTCACCCATTCAGGAAGAATTTGAGAACGAAGATCCTGGTGATGGCATCATTCAACTCAAAGGAAATAAAATTCCCAAAGGATTGGTTTCACTTGAAGAACTTTTTGACAAACATGACAGGTTTATCAAAGAGAAAGAGTAGGGGGACTGCGAATTCTACTGACTATGAGCAAGTTAATATCGGTACCAAGGATAAACCTCACCTAATCAATATTGGTAAGTGTTTCTCACCTAAGGAGCACAGGAAATTCATAAGTCTACTTACCAAATATTCTGACATTTTGGCTTATTCATACGAAGACTTGAAGTCTTTCCAACCCAGGGAAATGGAGCATGCCATACCCTTGAAGCCTAGTGCAGTTCCATTCAGGAAAAAGAAAAGACAATATAATCCCAAGATTGCAGGGACAATATTTCATGAAGTTCAAAAGATGCTAGATGCATGAATAGTGTTTCCTATTCGACATTCGACCTGGATAGCTAATATTGTACCAATTCGCAAGAAAAATGGAGAAATTAGGATTTGCATGGATTTCCACAATCTTAATCAGGCTTCCTTGAAGGATAACTACCCACTACCAGTGATGGACCATATTTTGCAGGTAGTAACTGGATCGAAAATGTTATCTATGCTAGATGGCTTCTCTGGCTATAATCAGATTAAAGTGGCTAGAGAAGATCAACATAAAACCGCATTCACTAGCCCCTAGGGTACATTTGCGTATAGAAGAATGCCAATCAGTTTGATTAATGCCGGTGCAACTTTTCAAAGGGCCATGGATATGGCATTTACATAATATAAAGACAAGATCATTGTAATATACCTAGATGACTTGACAGTGTTCTCCAAGAAACGAGAAGATCACTTAAGGGATTTGCAGAAAATATTGCAAAGGTGCAGGCTTCATAAGATTTCTCTAAATCCAAAAAGTCTGTGTTCGGAGTTACATAAGGGAACTCCTAGGTCATATAGTTTCTAAGGAAGAAACTAAGATCGATCTTGAACGCATTCAAGCTATAAAAATATTTCCTTGCCTACAAGTAAGCCGGAGTCCACTCATTCTTGGGGAAGGTGAACATTTTGAGAAGGTTCAGCTTAGATTTTGCCGAGTGACTAAAGAAATCGCTGATATGATGAAAGGAAAAGAATCCTTCAAATGGTCAAAGGAAGGTAGTGAAGCATTTGAGAAAATCAAGGGAGGTATTGCAAAATCTCCTACATTGGTATGTCCCGATTTTAAAAGGATTTTATAACTTATTGTTATGCTTCTCCACACACAATCTCCGCCATTTTGACTCAAAGACAATCAAAAGGGGATCGAATCTCCTATCGCATTCATGAGTTTGGGATTCAAGAAACATGAACTTAATTACACTCCTCTTGAAAGACATGCGTATGCGGTGGTGAGAGCCCTGAAACACTTCAGGTATTACGTGTTGAATTCTCACACCAAAGTCTTAGTTTCGGACACCGCAGTTGAAATGAATGTTGACACAACAGAACATGATCTAAAAGAGGTAATTGGGTCTTTAAGATCCAAGAATATGATCTGGACATCAAGCCTACCAAGTTGGTTTGAGGAAGAGGACTCTGCCAACTCATTGCAGAGAATGAACCATGAGATAACTCGAAGAAGAACCAGTTGAAGAAAATTTACCATTGGTAGTTTTTGTCAGTACCACAGATGAATGGTATTATGATATTGCCTACTTCCTCACATATGGTGAGTGTCTAGAGAATCTGACAGCTAAGGAGAAACGAGCTATCAAACTAAGAGCTTCTAGGTACGTCATCTGGGATAACACATTGTTCAAGAAAGGAATTGACGGCATGTTCCTTAGATGTGTTGATAAAGAGCAACAGCCTAGATTGTTGGAAGCTTTCCACAATCATGCTTGCGGTGGTCATTTCCGGCCCAAGATAACAGCCCAAAAAAATTCTAAGAGCACATTATTACTAGCCCACTATGTTTTTCGATTCTCAGAAATGGGTGACAAAATGTGAAGCCTGTCAACAATTTGTTGGAAGACCAAAGTTGGCAGCTTTGCCTTTGAAGCCAGTTGTCATTGAAGAACCCTTTCAACAATGGGGTTTAGATTTCATTGGGGTTTTGAATACTAATTCAGATTGCTACTCATACTCACATGCACACCGCCACCGACATTGTACAAAGTGGGTGGAAGCTATATCGGTGAAACAAACATCTACTACGGTAATATGTGATTTCATCAAAGAAAATATATTGGTTCATTATGGAATTCCACACAAGATCGTGATGGACAATGCCTCAAATTTTTCTTCTATAGAGATGATAGGTTTTTGTTATGGATATGGGATATCTTTGTCTCATTCATCAGATTACTACCCTCAGGGAAATGGTCAGGCTGAATCCAACAACAAAAACCTCATTACTATTGTGCACAAGTTAGTCAAAGAAAATCAAAGAACTTGGCACAAAAAGTTATATGATGCATTGTGGGCTGACCGCATAACTCCCAAAAGGGCAATCGGGATGTCTCCATTTCAACTTTTGTATGGAACCGATGCTCAAATTCCCATCACATTGGAGTTACCAGCATTAAAATTAGCTCAGGCAGTTGATGATGCATGCTTCACCAATGCATTAGATAAAAGAATTATGTTCCTAAGCAAGCTTGAGGAACAAAGAAGTCAAGTGGCAAACAGGATTGAGGAACATCAATCCAAGGTAAAGAAATTATTTGACAGAAAACTAGGGAGAGATAGTTTCAAATCAATGACTTAGTTCTTCTCTGGGACAAAAGACGTGAGCCAAAAGGAAAGCATGGGAAGTTTGACTCGTTGTGGCTAGGCCCGTTCAAAATAAGACATTTCGTGGAGATAGTACCTATTACTTGGCATATCCTGATGGAACTCATTTTCCTTTTCCTATAGTGGGCAATATCTCAAGCATTATCAAAATTGAAAATGGGTTGTTCCCCATATGTACATAGGTAATTAGGATTTTGGTTTGTTTGTTTCCGTGTTTTTCGGTCCCCTCTCTTGTGTCGCCCCATTTTTGTGCCCCATCATTTTGAGATCGTGTTCATGATTATTTTGGTCTGGGTCCATTGTTGTGTCTATGAAGTCCTTGTCCCTAATTAGAGCGGTAAATCTGTTATCAACTAATTTTGGCTTTGCAAAATTATTTTAAAAAAATAAAAATGAAAATTTTGAAAATTTTCAAAAGTGTTACTTTGCGTGGTTCATTGCCCTCATCGCGGTTGTCTCATTTTTGTGATCATTTCGGTCTTCGTTTTGTCCTTTTCGGGTGAGAACTCTTCCCGCCAGGCTTTAAATCACATTAAAATACATTAAAATTAATTAATTAATATTTAATTAATTAATCGCTCCTTGTTTGATAAAATTAATTTTTAAATAACTTGAGAGTATTTAATTAAATAAATATTAATTAAAAGTTCATTTGACAAATTTTTATTGTCGGGGAAGTAAGCTTATGCTTCCAACTACGGGAATGCCAATTTGGCTTCCCGAACTCAGATTTCCCCTTTCCTGGCAATTTTCTTTAAATTTCCCACTTGTGGGATTTTCTCCACCAATTGCCAAATCATGGATTGGCTAATAGGCAGAAATCTCCCAATTTCCCACATGGGGAAATTGAACGGGGATTTCCAGCCCACTTTGCCATTCCCATTGGCAATTGGCCGTTGCTTTCCCCATTTCCTGGCACTTAAGTCCACTACCCGGGAAGAGAGGAAGTTGGATTAATCCTCATAATTTCCTTCGTCAAACTCGTTGGAAAGAGTCATGCGAAGCTTTCCGATTGCTTCTTATTTCTTCTGAAGGGCATAATATTTTGTCACATCCCACAATACTGCGAACACCAAGTAAGAAATAAAGAAGGAACAGTTTTCCCAACGCCATTGTGAAGGAAGATACATCAGTTGTGCATGCAAGGAAGTTTAATCAAAATCCACGCATACACCTAAGGAGGAAAATCTAAAAAAAAGGGAGAAGAATTGTTTTGTTTAAATTTGTTTTGGAGCAGAAATCTCCACGCACCCACCGTGTCATTCACGTGGGAAAAGTAAAATAAAGAGTTATTTTTCCACACATTGGCTTAGGAAAGGATAGAAGTTTCAGCCATAACCCACGAGATCTATCCACATTGTTGGACATGCAGAAATTCTAGCCTAATATTTAGGGATTTTGTAGCTAGTATTTAGGGATTTTGTAGCTAGCATTTAGGATTCTGTAGTTAGCATTTAGGGAAGTTATTTTGTAATTGACAACACACTAGATGATATGTGTATGTGTTGGCAAATGTTGTCCATCTGTAGGATGAAGAGTAGAGATAGGTTAGTTTGAGTTTGAGTTTGAATAAGACTCTGTTTATTGTTATTCTATAAAGATTGTATTCTCTGATTTAGCAGAGCACAAGAAAATAAGAATAAGAAATAGATCCAAAACTGCATTTGCATTTCTGTGTTCTATTTAAGAGTGCTAATAATTTTCATGGTATCAGAGTAGTGTTGGTGAAGTGCTACTACAGAGAAGTATCAGAAGTTTAAGACAGAGATATGGCCACATTTGTTGCAGGAGATCCTCACAGGATGGTAGAACGATTTGATGGCGTTGGATTTAATCTTTGGAAGCTCAAAATGAAGATGTTGTTGCTGAACAAGGATCTACTCAATATAGTTGAAGGGACTGAGACTAAACCCACCCAGGATGCAGATCTGATCAGTAAGTGGGAATCAAAGGAAGGTAGGGCTCGTTCCTGTATACTTTTAAGTTTGAGTGATAATGTGCTTTTACATGTAAGTGAGGCAAAATCAGCAAAGGAAGCTTGGGATCAATTAATCAAGTTATATGAATCAAATGATGTTAGCACAAGATTATATCTTAGAAGAAGATTTTTTCAGTTAAAGATGCAGGAAACACAAAAGATATCAGATTTCACAAATCAGTTTAAGTCTCTCAAAAATCAATTGGCAGCATGTGGATCAGTGATTGTAGAAGAAGATGTTGTTATGTCGCTTCTTGGGAGTTTGCTAGAATCCTATTCTGGACTGGTAGTAGCACTAAGCACCCAATCTAACTTGGATTTGACAAAAGTAATAGTAGCACTACTTCAAGAAGAAATCAGAAGGAAGGATGGGGGCCTGAATGATGAGAATCGTACAGCATTGTTTTCAGTAGGATATAAGAGCAAAGCGAAAAGGAAGAGTGACAAAAAATCACATCCCTCCCAGTCTAATGTCTCAAAGAATGGTAAAGACACAAAGGAGGAGAAAAATAAGGGAAATTGCTTTCATTGTGGAGCTCTGGGCATTTTAAGAAACAATGTCGTAAGTGGTTAGCATGGGTAGAAGAGGTAAAGAAAAGGAAGGCTGCTGAAGCTAACATGACCGTAAGCAATGACCAAGAAAATTTGTTTGCAGTTGTCACAACCTCTACGATGTTTCAAATTGCTGGTATTTAGATTCGGGAGCAACTCAGCATATGACACCTGAGAGAAGTTGGTTTATGGCATATAAAGAAGCACCCAAAAGTAAGATTGTCAATCTTGGAGATGATAGCAAATGTGAGATGATCGGAATTGGAGATATTCCATTGCAAATGTCGGATGGTGGATACAAGAAAATCCAAAATGTATGGTATGTACCTGCTCTTGTCAAAAGTCTTTTATCAGTGAGCAAGATTACCGATGCTGGCATAATTGCACAGTTTGACAGCAAGGAATGTGTCCTAAAGGATGTTGAAGGAGTAATTGTTGCTACGGGAATCAGAGATGGCAATCTATACAAGTTATGTGCAGCAGTACCTGATGTGGTGTTAACAACAACAAATAATGAAATATCTGATTCAATTCTTTGGCATCATAGATTCGAGACATGCAAATCCTCATTCACTTCAAATATTAAAATCAGAGCAGCTTGTGGAAGATTTTAATTTGCATCTACTAGTTGAGTTGGGAGTGTGTGAAGGTTTTGTTTAGGAAAGCAACATAGATTCCCCTTCCCAAAGAAAGGAGCAACACGAGCTAAGGAGCAAATGGAACTTGTGCATTCAGATATCTATGGTGCAATGCAAACAATGTCACACAACGGGGAAAGGTATTTTATTACCTTCATTGACGATTCCTCTAGAATGACCTTTGTTTATTTTATCAAAAATAAATCATGTGCATTAGAGATGTTTAAGGTTTTAAAGCATTTGGTGAGAAGCAGTCAGAAAACCTTTGAAATGACTTAGATGTGATAATGGGGGTGAATATACCTCAAATGCTTTCAAAAGTGTATGTGCAAAAGAAGGTATCAAACTTGAGTATATTGTTCCTTATTCACCGCAACAGAATGGTGTCGCTGAAAGAAGGAATAGGACTCTTGTTGAAAGTGCTAGATGCATGCTTAAGAGTAGTGGATTATCTAATGTTTTTTGGGCTGAAGCAGTCTCCAGTGCAGCATATATACAAAACAGGTTGCCAACTGCTGCATTGCATAAGAAGACGCCTTATGAGGCATGGCATGGAAGCAAGCCAAGTGTCAATGAATTAAGAAATTTTTTTTTGCATAGCATATGCACATATACCAGATGAAGAAGGGAAGAAGATAGATGACAAAAGAAAGAAGTGTATAATGGTTGGATATAGTTTGAATTCGAAGGGATATCGAATTTATGATCCTATAACACATGAGATTCTAGTCAAAAGAGACGTCATTTTTGATGAAAATTCAGTTTTGCACAAATTAGCAGAGATGGAAAATGCTAAGGATTCAAAAACAAGGCCTTATGATCTTGGATCTGATGAAGAATCTGAGCATGAGAATTCTACTCCAGCAAGACCATTACAAGTTGTAGCCACACAGCCCATAGGAGATGTACAAGGAGAGCAGCAGTTTCGTAGATCAACAAGACTACGAAACCCACTCAAAAGGCATCGAGAATCATATGCACTTAGTGTAGAAGTTGATGAACCACTCAGTGTTCAAGAAGCACTTCAAAGTATTTATGCAGCAGATTGGAGGCAAGCAATGGATGCTGAATATGAATCGCTCATAAAAAATCAGACATGGGAACTCACGATTCTTCCACCTGGAAGGAGAGTGGTTGGATGCAAGTGGTTATTCAAACAAAAGTACAAGTCTGATGGGTCGATAGACTGCTACAAGGCTCGATTGGTGGAAAAAGGATACACCCAAATTACAGGTTTGGATTATCATGACACCTTTTCTCCTGTAGTCAAGATAACATCCATCAGAATTCTGTTAGCAGTGGCAGCAACCTTGGATCTTCATGTACATCAGCTAGATATAAAAACTACATTTTTAAATGGATTCTTAAAGGAAGAAGTTTATATGGAACAACCAGAAGGCTACATACAAGAAGGAAAGGAGCAGTTAGTATGCAAGCTTCAGAAAACATTGTATGGACTGAAACAGTCTTCAAGAGCATGGTATGAGCGTATTGATGGGTTTCTCCAAAATGAAGGATATGTAAGTTGCAATGCTGATTCAAATGTCTACATAAAGCATATTGGTGAGTCTCTAGTCATCTTAGCCTTATATGTTGATGACACCATCATTATGAGTAATGATTTTAAGATGTTAGGCATGTTCAAGTCTCAATTAGCTGCAGAATTTGAGATGACTGATCATGGTGAGATTCATTATTGCTTGGGCATTCAAATTTTAAGAGATAGGGAGAAGAGGAAAATCCATCTTAGTCAAGAAAGGTACATTAGGAACATTCTCAAGAAATTTGGGATGGAAAATTGCAAGCCAGTAAGTACTCCAATGGAAGTAGGAAACAAACTTTCACTGGACATGTGTCCCAAAACACAAGAAGAAGAAAGTTATATGAGTATGGTTCCATATCGAATCATTGTTGGGAGCCTAATGTATGCAATGGTTTCTAGCAGACCTGATATTGCACATGTTGTAAGTATTGTGAGCCAATATTCTAGCAATCCTGGACCACAACATTGGGCAACAGTTAAAAGAATTTTTAGATATCTACAAGGAACAACTAAACATGGAATAAGATTCAGTGGGAGTTTAGAAAAATATTTGCAACTTACTGGGTATTGTGATGCAGATTGGGCAGGGGATGTTGATAGTAAGAGATCAACTTTAGGGTTCTGTTTTATCCTTGGTGGAGGTGCAGTTTCATGGGCAAGTAAGAAACAATGATCTATTTCTCTCTCTAGTGCAGAAGCAAAATATATAGCAGCATGTCAAGCTACAAAAGAATTGATTTGGTTGAGAATATTGCAGGACATCGAGGTTACTCAGTCCCAACCAACAATATTAAAGTGTGATAGCCAAAGTTGCATAGCCATGATGAAGAATTCGAAGTATCATGGGAGAGTTAAACATATAGGGATACAATATCATTTCATCCGTGAACAAATTGAGAACAACACTATCAAAATGGAGTACTGTGCAACTGAGATGATGGTGGTGGATGCATTGACAAAGGCATTACCAAGAAATAAGTTTGAGTTTTGCAAAGAAGGATTCAATGTGATACAAGTCTGGTTGACAAATATTTGGCTAAGTGGGAGTGTTAGACATGCAGAAATTCTAGCCTAATATTTAGGGATTCTATAGCTAGCATTTAGGGAAGTTATTTTGTAATTGACAACACACTAGATGATATGTGTATGTGCTGGCAAATGTTGTCCATCTGTAAGATGAAGAGTAGAGATAGGTTAGTTTGAGTTTGAGTTTGAATAAGACTCTGTTTATTGTTATTCTATAAAGATTATATTCTCTGATTTAGCAGAGCACAAGCAAATAAGAATAAGAAATAGATCAAAACTGCATTTGCATTTTTGTGTTCTATTTAAGAGTGCTAATAATTTTCACACGCAGCCAAGGAGAGAGAGTTGTATAAAATATGAAAGAATAGTTTTAAAATCTCACACCCAAGTCAAGCAGGGTCGTACTAGGAAAAGAAACCACCACGCAAGGAAAGGAGATCATCACACATCAATGGTAGAGACAACAAATATAATAATGGGCGTGTTTTAGGAACAGCCAAAAACATTCAAGACATTTTGAAGAAACAATCCAAAAATTGAAAATAACAAAGGTTCCCACATGCTCGAAGGAGTTCTCACACAAGTTTCTAAAGGAGAAGGCCCAACTCCCACGCATGGATTGAATTTCATGCATTTTTGCTCTATTTTTGTTTGTTTTTATAAGCAAGCTCCCATGCATTCAAAGAAAAGGAATAAAATAAAATAAAAACAAAGTTTCAATGCATTGGCAAAGAGAGCAGATTCAAAACAAGAAATGTCCACCACAAAAGGATAACAGATTTTTCTCACATGCCAAGCAAGAAATTTTCCAAAAGCAATCAGAAGTCAAAGGAGAAAGCCACACATCATATCCGAAATAACATATCTTTTTCCAAGTCAGTGTGTAATTAAAAGGAAGGTTTTTGTATTAATTTCTCATGCAGCAAAGGAGATCCATATGCTGTCAAAGAAGATATTAAAAAAATCCACACCGAGAATCTACCCATGCTAAAGAAATGGTGAAAACATTCTACACGCCCAAACAGATTGGGAAGTAATAAAGCACCAACCAAGAACAAAGTTCCCACGCACACCAGAGAGAGAGGGAGTGAAATAATAAGTTGTTTTGTTTTGATAAGTATTTCCGCATAATGAAGACAAAGAGGAACCGTTTGAAGATCCCACACATGCATAAGAGGAAATAAGTAAAAAGAAACGATTCAAATCCAGGCCCAAAGGAACAACAATTTTCCAAAGCAGCGGGGAGAGGGAGTAGGAAGTTTTAACGCAGCCAAGAGTAATTTTCACGCAGGTTTTTAAAAGGAGTATGCATTCATGTCTCAACAAAGGAGATCTATTTCCAACGCATTGGCTAAAAACATCAATTTCCAAGCAGTTGTTAATAAAAAGATTTCAATAGTGTGAAATCACGTCCCAAGGTACTCAGAAAAAAATATCATGCATTCAAACGCATTACCGATGTATATCGGCACAAAAAAAAAATGAATTTAATGAAGAAAACAATAGATGCGGAAAGAACGTGCTGGGAAAGTATGTCAAGTAATCGACTTTGGAGCTCGATATCTCGAAGATGGATGATCTTCGGTGAAGAAAGGTTTGGTTCCTTGAATTCTTCCCATCTTCGTATACTCATTTTCAAAATTTCAAATGTGCAGCACCTCATTTGATATTTTCACGAACCCAAGAAAAACCCAATTAACTCGATTTTGCCACGCGTGCAGCTGATTTCAATGTGGCGGAAGGCCTACTTTGAGAATCCATATTTGAGCCCGATTAAATTTAAGAGAAACGATTTAATTTTTTTAATTTTACCATATTCATGTACTTATTTGCACAAATTCAAATATACATCACTTCGCTTGATATTTTTCACTGAGCCAATATAAAATGCAATTTGCATGATGATTTTGCATTGCTTGTAGTTTTCAGCCTATTAAGGTGACTCACTTGAGAGTTGATATTTTGAACCCAGATGATCGTCAAGAGAAAATAATTGTTTCGTTCAGTTCTTCCCACCTTCATATGATTCCTTGCCAATTTATAGAATCTCAGGTGACATTTGTTATTTTTCCAAGCTCAAACCAAACGGAATTTTCACAGCTTTACACTTAAATTTTCCTAGCGATTTTCTTCAGAAGAGTCAACTTTGACCTTTAATATTTGACTGAAGAATTTGATTGGGGAAAAACCTTCTGACATGAAAACTTTTGGTGCCTTAATATACTTCCTCATGTAGTGAGAAATTCTCAGGACAAGATTTACTATTTTTCCTGGGCGCTTTTTTACAAAGCGATTTATAGCTTTGTAAGATGGAAGTAATAGTTAGGAAATCACGCTTTCCGTCAGCCATGTCATCTCCAAACAAAATGATGTTGTGGTATAGGTTCCAAGGCATTCTACTCACCTTGACACTCCATTCAAAGTATGAGAACATGGTCGATACCAACTTGAGACACATTAACATAGTCGATTCTGCGATCGCATATCAACCGAAGGCGAGTCACATTTTTCTTGATGTTTGTTCTAAATTGGTCATCACTTGCATGGATGCACCACGAAACCTGCATAGTGTTGTGATTCAACTCCAACGGCTCGAAAATAAGCAACCCCTAACTTCCTCAATATGTATAAGTCGTAGCTATTGGCATCGGGTCTCTTGAGTCAAAAGTTATTGTTATCGGCGGGAGAGCGATAATGGGAGAATCTTGTCTACATCAATTTTTCACTTGATCATTGTGGCGATCTATTCATCGACAAAAATGACCGATGACAAGTGTAATCATGCAGATCATCAAGCAAGGCCACATCATTCAAGTGTGTCCCCTCGTCGGCTCTTAGTTAGCAGTGTGCACAATACTTCATCAGCAATCTTTAAGTTGTTCTGTTCTCGAATTAGACGATCATGAGTGAATCAGAATGCCAACACTTCGGGATGGTGACAAAGACAAAAGACATAACTCTAGGAGGTGAATTGCAATTTTGGCTCTTGGAGATCTTCTCAATGGCGAAAGACCGAAGTTTGGATTTTGACCAACCAAAGTGGCATAACGACTACAGTCTTGTGAAAAATGAATAATTCACCTTGGAAAGGTACTGAGCATGTGGAGAATGTGTGTAATTGCGAATGTGAATATGAATGAAGACAAACTTTCTCACACCAGGATATTGCTCGAGACGGAGGGTGGATGAATTGCTCAAGTTTCAAGCTCGACACTCTTGTCATTTGGAGGATTACGAGAGCATGATCAATGAGTTCATTCCTGCACGATGGGGATAGGCGGACTTTTGGCCCAATGGATAAGGCAATCGATCATAGGTGTCTTGATCTCGGGTGGTGCATAGGTGACTAGGATGTCTACGTGTGTGTCCAAGTCATTTAAATGGGTCCACATGTACCTATTTCTTTTATTTTATATTTTTCCTTAAATGACTTTTTAACTTAAGTGGTTTATATTTTTAGTCACTTTTTAATAAAGTTGGTTAGAAAAATTCAAAGGTCACTTAGGTACCTTATTTAATGTTCATGTAAAACCCTAACTACTTTGTAACCAACTTTTGGGTTATAAAAGGATGGTAGGGGCTCATTTGTAAGTGTGACTTTGAGAGAGGAGAAGAAAATACTTTTGTGCAAGATTTGTTTCAGGAAGAAACTTTGTGTGCTTTTGTGAAAAACATTTTGGAGTTAGTGGAATACGAACTTTGTCTCATTCATTGTCTCTTGTAACATTTGATGTTCTTATGTTCATTAGATGTTAGGTGTTTTGAATCTTGCATGCAAATATTATTTTTGATCTTATGTCAACGTTATTAATCAGCTTTTTCTAGTTCACAATGATCAAGCTCGATTATCTACTTGCTCATGTGTTTCCTTTTACACGTTCTTGTTTGGCTAACTCAAACTCTTGTTTTATTTGTGTTGGTTATTCATCTTTCCTCTTCGTGCAAGATTAGGCTCTGTTTTTACCTAATTCTTGCATGTTCTTTTAGTTCATTCCATTCCACTCCTTTCCTTCATTCCATTCCATCTCCCTCATTCACTTTTCTTTTCATTGATGTTCTAAAACACACCCCACATCCAATTTTGAATGTATAGATGTAAATAAAGTTTTGGCTTTCAATAAAGGCAGCCTCACCTTCATTAAGGAGGGACTTCGCTCCCACACTGTTACATGTCATTTGCATGCGTGCAAATCCATATGCTAACAAAAACTAACTAATCAAGATCTGAAATCAGCTTGAATCCCTTCAGATTCTTTCCTTTCCCTTATCTCCAGAATGGCCTGTATTTTCCACAAAGGGGTCAGCTCAAACTGAACTGGCAAGGATTTCCATTTTCATATATGTAGTATTCTACAAATGAAAACGTATTCAGAATATACAGTCATGCATCAACATACTAATTCATTCATTATTATAATAATGATTTCAAAAAGCATGTATACATGCATGAACTAACCAAGTTCATAATATCTTTCAAGAGTGGTTTCTTTAACCATCTTACATGAAAATGCATAAAACTTACCTCATGTAAGGCTGATTACATAATGCATTTCATAATATTATTTCATGCCAAATCAAATCAGCATACCAACTGTTTGAAGAAATGTCACATATAGGCTCCATGTAAAAAGGAGAAGGCATGATAAGCAATTGTCAAAGCATCAACATGAAATTCACTTTACAATTCTTACAATGAACTTTATGCCAAATCAGATCAGCAACATAACATAATTTCCAAGAGGAACAAAAGATCCTTTATACCCAAGAATGCATGCCAACCATATGACAAAATGCCATATAATGAACTTCACATATATCCAAGGAATGCATACCAATTGTATGAAAAATTTCATGTCATGAACTTCACTTCACAAGCTCAGAATGAACAACATGCCAAATCAGATCAGCAACATAATGCATTTTCAAAAGGCACAACAAATCCTTTATACTCAAAGAATGCATGAGATCCATATGACCAAATGTCATAATATAAAATTCCAATATAATCCAAGAATGCATTTCAGCAGCATGACAAAGTGTTATAAAAGAATTTCACATAAATTCCAATGAATCCAATCCAACAACATAATAAAATGCCATAAAATAACTTCACATAAATTCCAACGAATTCATTCCAACAGCATGATAAAATTCCATAATCCACACTCGTATATTTATGTCAATAAAAGACTACATATCAAATGTTTGAGGTAATGTCACAACATTGCATTCTTTAAATTTTCTATCCAAATGATTTCACACTAATCATTTGACAAAATTTCATAGAAAAACATTCTTTCAAATGCTATGCAAATGATTGCACATTAACCATTTATCAAAATGCAACGTATTAGCAAAAAAAATCTGGTAAAGTAAAAAAATACAATCTAACAACAATCTAGAGCATAGAAATCACCCCAAACCATTGTGTTTTGTCACTAATGTTAGCAAAATAACACATCAAATATTAACTACACGCAGAAAGGAATTACCCAAAACTCGGCATTATAACAGCCAACAACATTGTAAAGCAATAATTTAATAAAAAAACATCACTTCGATCAAAATTCATACAACATCAAATAAATCAATAAAGAAAACAACACTTCCAACAAATTGTTACAACAAAGCAAATAACACAACGTATAACAATGAAGCAAATCAACAAATCAACAAAAAGTAGTATTCCAACATTTAAAAATGCACCTGGAGATCTGTTGGTTTCAAATAGGACTTTTAGAAGAGCAACAGTCAAGGGACAAGAATTCCCTCCTCTTTAATGCATGATTTGTTGGTTAAACTTGGATACCACGAAAGTGTTTTCTATGAAGGTCATCAATTACAAAAGGACTGAGGAAATGAGAGCATGGAAAAGAGCAGAAAGGCAAACATGCAGAATTATAGATATCAGAGTAATTCTTTATGTATGCGAAGTCACCGTGAATTGAAAACAAGATCATTCGTATAGAACAAGTAAGATGGAATTTAAAGACACAAAGTTCTGTAAATAACATCTGCCAGAACGCAAAGTTTCTTAACGTAACACAGATTCGTTATCAAGGAAACAAAGTTCCTTCTTGGTTATGCAAGATCACCGTGCTTGCAAAGTTGAAGAGTATGCAATCGATGAGACTAACGAATTTGAGATAAATGATCTTCACAAAGAAAACAAATGAAAGCTTAGAACAGACAGAGATCAGATAGACAAAGAAAGGAAAGTCCTTCTGTATTGATTTCTCTATAATCTATTTACACTTGCAGAAAATATGCCAAGTTCTTCCTCTTTTCAAAATGGCGCAAAGAAGGCCATTATATAGCTTACAATTCGGTTATTCTTTGTAACCGCTTCTTTAACCGAGAATAGTTAAGGACCGCCAATCGTAACGCCTTAACTTCTTACAAAGAAAACGGAAAAAGAAAGGGAAGAAGAGAAAAGAACAAGGAGAAGAAGACAGGTGGCCAGTCACTGAGAGGGACCCACCGTCTTCGGAAACCGCTGCTTGAATTTTCTTCCACGTATCAGCTATGTCCTTGCCACGAGGGACACACCAGAATTTTCATCTTGAGGATGACAATGAATATCTTTGAAAACTGATGTAACCAGCGTCTTGAGAGCTTCGTCCTTCTGCCAGCTGTCCTTGAAATTTGATCTTCGGATTGATAGCATCAGAGCCGCAACTTAAATTCATATTTTAGCATATTCGGGTCGAGCGGGAAAAACTAAGTATGAATTGCATTAGGTTCACTTGGGACATGTGAGACGCGAATGCGCGAAACACGCGGTTCGGCCGATTCGGGTGAAACAGGGAGAAGACGCACAAATGCATTTTGGGACATTTGGGGAAAACGCAGCGCGAAGGACGCGGTTC
Organism: Taxus wallichiana var. yunnanensis; assembly: GCA_018340775.1. Classification (NCBI taxonomy): domain Eukaryota; kingdom Viridiplantae; phylum Streptophyta; class Pinopsida; order Cupressales; family Taxaceae; genus Taxus; species Taxus wallichiana. The sequence continues at coordinate 75,556,361 of CM031236.1, read as the reverse complement.
GGGTGTTCGGCGAAATTGGAGCGATTTGCATTTTTTTGATTTGGGACAAAGAACTCGAGTACGCGACTCGGGAGTTTCGGCGATCGGGGAACAGAGAGCAATTTGGAACTCGGGACAGTTGGGACAAAATTGCGCGAAGGACGCGGTTCGGGTGAATCGGCCGAAAATGGAACAGTTTGCCCGATTAACTTTGGGACATTTGGGACATGAAAGCGGTTGGGCGAATCGGCGAAAATGGAACAAAGGCCCGTTTGAACTTGGGACATTTGAGACAAAGTTCGGAGTCTGCGGCTCGGCGGTTGGGTGAAAATGGAACAACTCGCACTTTTTGATTTGGGACATTTGGAACAAGAAAGTGCGAAGTACGCGGGTTGAGTGATTCGGCCGAAATTGGAACATCTCGCACAAAAAGTTTTGGGACACTTGGGACAAAAAGTTCCGACGGGCCCGAAAATGGAACAACTTCGGGGATTTCGGCCGATCGGGGAACAGAATGCACTTTCGTACTTGGGACAGGCGGGACAAAAATGTCCGACAGGCCCGAAATACATACAAAATGACCCAAAACACAGATTTTCTCAATTTTCACGGCTTAGGCACTTTAGAGAAAACACTCATAACTCAAAATTTTGAAATTTTACTTTTATCAGAGCAGGGAATTTTGAGTGGACAACAGCTGGCTCCTTCTGGGGATGACTTGGCATAAATTCAAGGAATGAGGCAAGGCAAGAACCTAGACAAACTCGGGGAAAGCAGACCAGTGCCTTATCCATTGGGCCACGGAGTCAAAAGAACACCAATACAGAGGGCAACACACCAAAACAACAAAAGGAAAACACACCAAAAGCAGAGAAGCAAAAACACTGTACAGAATATACAAGGGACTCCCTAATCACCTAGGACTTGAACAACTTGAGATACTGCCCACTATAAGGAAGTGGGAGAGAAGAACCATCCATGTAATCAAGATAAAAGGAATTCTCACCAGCAAAGTGTCTGATCTTGAAAGGTCCGAGCCACAGGGAATCAAATTTTCCATGGCTGCCACGAGGTTCATGTCTTTTGTCCCATAACAGTACGATGTCTCCAACTTGGAAATCTCTGAACCTAGCTTTCTTGTCAAACAGGACCTTTACCTTCTGCTGGTGAACAGATATCCTATCAGCAACCACCAATCTGTCTTCATTCAGCTTGTGCAGGTACATAATTCTCTTGTCCAGGGCATCTCTGAAACTAGTATCCTCGATGGCCTTCATTAGATGCAAGGCCGGTAGTTCCACTGTCACTGGCAATTGAGCTTCTACTCCATATACCACTTGAAAAGGAGACATTCCAATAGCTCTCTTTGGTGTAATCCTGTCTGCCCAAAGAGCATCATAGAGCTTCTTGTGCCAGTTTCGCTGAGACTCATTGACTAACTTCCTTATGATAGTCACCAGATTTTTGTTAGTAGATTCTGCCTGCCCATTTCCTTGAGGGTAGTAATCTGAAGAGTGAGCCAAAGAAATACCATACCCATAGCAGAAGTCCATTATCTCAGCTGAAGAGAAATTCGAGGCATTATCTGTTACAATCTTGTTAGGCACACCATACCTTACCAAGATGTTCTCTTTGATGAAGTTGCATACCACTTCAGAAGTAGTGCTCTTGACCGGAATAGCTTCCACCCATTTGGTGAAGTAGTCAGTGGCAGTAAGTACATGAGTGTGACCAGCACTAGAAGCAGGATTGAGTGTACCAATGAAGTCCAAACCCCACTGTTGAAATGGCTCCTCAATCACAACTGGCTTGAGAGGTAAAGAAGCCAATTTAGGTCTTCCCACAAAGGTCTGGCAGGCCTCACATTTATCCACCCACTTGGATGCATCTCTGAACAAAGAAGGCCAGTAGTATCCTCCCCGGAGTATCTTATGAGCTGTAACCGTTGATGAATAGTGCCCTCCACATGCACGATCATGAAAAGTGAGAGCAACTTTCTCTGTTGTTCTTGTCCACACACTTAGAAATCTCCCGTCCAAGCCACGTTTAAACAAAGCATTTTCCCATAATACATATTGCTTGACCTCAATTTAACAGTCCTCTTTTCTTTGGCAGTTAAATGAGAGGGGCATTCCCCATAGGTGAGAAAATGGGCGATGTCAGCATACCATTCATCAACTGAACTAAGGAACAGAACAGTAGGAAGGTCAACTTTCTCCAGTAGTTCATGCTTAGCTCCTTCAGCAATGAGCTCACAAAGACCTTTTCCACGAACCAGCTTGGTCGGCTTAATGTCAATGTCATACTCTTGGACCTTAGCAACCCAATTCCCTCTCTTGGATCCAAATTCTTGTTGTGTGAGAATTGACTTAACAGTGGTATCTGGAACCAGCACTATGGAATGAGAGTTGAGGATGTAAAAGCGAAATTGCTTGACAACTTTAACCACCGCAAAAGCATGTTTCTCCATCATAGTATATTTCAACTCATGATCCTTCAGAATATAGCTCATGAATGCGATTGGTAGCTCATGCTCATTAGAGTCTTCTTGAGTTAAGACAGCAGCCAAGGTATTATCTGTAGCATAGCAATAGATGATGAAATCTCTATTGAAATCAGGACAGGCTAAAACAGGAGTTTTAGCGATAGCTCTCTTGATACCTTCGAAGGATTCCTTTCCTTCAGAAGACCAACCAAATGTTTGTTTTCCTTTCATCATCTGAGAAATATTCAAAGTTAATTCTGCAAAATCAGGGATGAATCTTCTCAAGAAATTGATCTTACCGAAGAAGGAGTGCACGCCCTTTTTACTGGTTGGGAGAGGAATTTGCTGGATGGCTTGAACTCGTTCAGGATCAATCTTAATCCCATCCTTGGAAACGATGTGCCCTAATAACTTTCCCTCAGTGACACAAAAGACAGATTTTTTAGGGTTCAGAGAGATCCCATGCTCTCTGCATCTCAGCAGAACTGTCTCTAGGTGATCAAAATGATCCGCTCTTGTCTTGGAAAACACTGTCAGGTCATCAAGGTAGATGACAATACACTTCCCTTTTAAGCTTCCAAAAGCCAGATCCATAGCTCTCTGGAAAGTGGCACCAGCATTAATAAGCCCAAAAGGCATTCTCTTGTAAGCAAAGGTGCCCCAAGGAGTAGTGAAAGCTGTTTTATGTTGATCTACAGTATCAACCTCTACCTGATTGTATCCAGAAAATCCATCAAGCATAGATAACATTTCAGAGCCTGTTACTGCTTGCAATATTTGATCCATCATGGGCAAAGGATAATTATCTTTCAGAGAAGCCTGATTCAGGTTCCTGAAATCAACACAGATGCGGATCTCACCATTCTTTTTTCTGACAGGCACAATATTTGCAATCCATGTTGAATGGTGAATAGGAAAGATAATTTTAGCTTTCAACAACTTATGTATCTCCTGAAAGATGGTGTCAGCTACTTTGGGGTTGTATTGTCTCTGTTTCTGCTTGAAAGGCTTAATTCCAGGCTTGAGGGGAATAGAGTGCTGCATATCTTTTGGTTTGAAAGCTTTCAAATCTTCATAAGAGTAAGCGAGAACATCTTTATACCTTTTTAGAAGATCAATTGCTTTTCTCCTCTCATCTGCTGTGCAACATTTTCCAATGTTCACGAGCTTGGGGTCAGTAGAACTCCCAATATCAATCTTATCATACTCAGCTGATTGCTGAGGCCCAGAAGAAGCTCTAGATTTCACATACCTGTCATGCTTATCAAATAGTTCCTCCAAACTCACCAGCCCTTTAGGAATCTTGTTTCCTTTGAGCTTAATGCACCCTTCCTGATCTGTTTCTTCTCCTTGGGTGACAGCTTGGCCAAAGGACACACTTTCACGAGGCAGGTTGTCACTTCCCTCAAAATACAGTTGTTCAAAATTACCTTTGAGTTCCAGGAAGGAAAGCAAATGCTGATCATTATTGAAAACCTGCCAGTTATTGGCATTATCAGGTACACTAGGCCGATGGACCATCTCAATGGTGAATTTATCCCGAGAAAAGTCAGGATGAGGAATCAGCAGTGACCCTGAGACAGCCAACGAATCAGCCCTGCTGTTCTTTTCCCTAGGTACTGCTTCAATAGAGAAAGCATCAAGGAACTCAATAGAATCCCAAACCTGATTCCGGTAATGCCTTAACCTTCCATTTTTTACTTGAAAAAGGTTTCTGACCTGCTTTACAATCAACTCTGCGTCACCACGAGCCAGAAGATTCTTTATACCTTGTTCTTTGGCCACCTGCAATCCGAGAATGAGAGCTTCGTATTCTGCTGTGTTATTAGTGTTCTCGAACTGCAACTTAAATGAAAAAGGATGAAGGACACCTTCTGGTGACACCAGTAGAACACCAGCTCCAGAACCAGCTGAGGAACAACTTCCATCAAATTCTAAAATCCAAACCCCGTTAGGATCTCTAGGAGACACTTTGGGGGGTGGGATTTCGTCAGGGGACATAATCATGTAGTTGCCATGACCCATATCCTCATAGAGTATTTGTGCTCTAGGATCATCCGTTTTCTGCACAATATACTCAGACTGCTTTTCAGGCAACAACTTCTTCATTTGTCCATTGACAGGCACGAGTGCATGCGACCAGTCCATCTGGATTTCCCCACCCACATCTTTGCAGAAGTTCCTACTTAGCAACATCCCGTATGAAGGAGGGATATCTGCTACTAGGATGGTAGCCAACACTTTCTTTTCAGGCAAGGCAGCAAAAGCCACTTGTGCATCTTTAATCCTTCCAACCAGAGGCACTTCTTTACTTTCCATGGAGTAGCAGGATCCATAAGTACGAGTGAGGGTTAAGCCTAAAGCATGAGCTACTTTAGCTGGCATGACATTGTCCGAGGCTCCTGAATCTATGACACAATTACTGAGTCTATGGCCAGCTATGAGAAGTGTTACATAAAATGGTTTAATTTTGTCACCAGGCGAGGTGACAGCAGCTACCAGACTAGGCTGTGGCGCAGAAGGAGGAGTAGGTAGAAGGCCTTTAGAAGTGGTCTTAGAGTTGGAATTAACAAAGTGGATCATTTTGGCAAAGGCTTTGGGATGGGTTTGATAGTACTCAGCTTCTGAGATTTGTACCTTGGTCTTTTTCAGGTGATCAACAATATCAAAGGATCCAGAAGTGGACGGGCCATCATCATTTGGAATTCTAGGCTTATCAACTTTAGGAGAAAAAGAAGAAGCAACTTTGGTAACTGGATTGATAGGACTCACCTTCTGTGTAGACGAAGTAGGGATAGGAGATCCTCTTCTTGCAATTACAGGGATAGTTGCCGACTGCTCCTTGGATTTCTTAGGTGGCTGGGTCACCTTCTCCCTCTGCTTTGTCTGTTCTCGAGTCATGACAGCAAAAGATTCACTGTTCATGTCTGCTACCACTTCATCATAATCATCAATGCCCTCAGTGGTAAAGAAATTCACTCGAGATCCCTCAAGTTCCTCTGCCTCATCATCAAATTCTCTCGCAAACTCTTCGCAAGCTTCGTTATCTTCATCATCATCTGGTTCTTCCACCTCGCAGGTCGCATTGATAGGGACTCTAACAGGAGGTCCTTCAAGTGCTAATCTTGTTTGAGAAGTAGGCAAACGATTCCTGGGCTGGAAATTTCTCCTCGGAACGTCTGCATAAGGAGCGTGCTGAGCCAGTTGTTTCTTTATAGCAAGAAGATCATTATGAGCTTCGAACTAATGGGTGGAGTGTTAGGTCCAGGGGTGGAAGAGGAAGAAGCAGCAGACTTAGATTTGGAAGTGTCTCTTCTCAACTTCCCTGACATGATCAAGTCATCCTCGACACTAACAGCCAGTTCTTGATCCAGAGCTAACGTTCGAGATTAGCCCTTCTTAGTGCATAACTAACTTTAGGTGATTGGGCATTCAGAAAGAAACATTTTTGAATCCGATCAACAGGTCGAGTGTTTGTTGGAATTTTATTTATCAACCTGTTGAATCGAGCCACAAACTCTCTCATGGGTTCTTGCGAATCTTTCTTTATCTGAGAAATTTGGGCAAGCAAAGCATGCACATCTTCTGCCGGCTTGAAACGATTCTCGAACTGGGTTCTCATGGTGTCCCAGTCGGTTATAGCACCGGCAGGAAGGTGATAGAACCAATCAGCAGCATTATCCTGTAATGTCTCCACGAACAGCCTTACGGAGACGTCTTCATGTTCAACTCCCAAAACTCCACAGGCAACAATGAAAGCTGCGATGTGTTCATCAGGATGCACTTTGCCATCGCCTTTGAATTTGGGGAAGTTCTTCCGGTTACCTCTAGGTAACTCATGCAAAGGCTGAGTAAGGGCCAGGGGCCCGACACGATGACCCCATGGTAATGGCGCCGCCATTCTTGGAAAAACGGCTTGGAGAGGAACTTTAACACCAGCGAGGATCAAAGCTCGTAGATTGGGACTAGCAGGCTTTGAAGGAATACCACCCGCAGGACTTCTTTCTTGAACAGGTGGTGTGCTTGTCGAACGAGTCCTTCTATTTCTTGTTGAAGGGAAAGGAAAACCCTGCTTGCTCAAAAGTTGGCGAGAGTCTTGATACCAAGGGTCCTTCTCCCTCGAGTAAAACGCGGAGTCGCCAGATCAAAAGATGATCAAAAATTACTGAACTGGAATGTGATTTTCCCCAGCGGAGTCGCCAAAAACTGTTGGTCGTCAAATAGGACTTTTAAGAAGAGCAACAGTCAGGGGACAAGAAGTCCCTCCTCTTTAATGGGAGAGGTTCCCTTATTCAGAAACAAACCTATTTACAAATGTACAGGACATGATTTGTTGGTTAAACTTGGATACCACGAAAGTGTTTTCTATGAAGGTCATCAATTACAAAAGGACTGAGGAAATGAGAGCATGGAAAAGAGCAGAAAGGCAAACATGCAGAATTATAGATATCAGAGTAATTCTTTATGTATGCGAAGTCACCGTGAATTGAAAACAAGATCATTCGTATAGAACAAGTAAGATGGAATTTAAAGACACAAAGTTCTGTAAATAACATACGCGAAGCATAAAGTTTCTTAACGTAACACAGATTCGTTATCAAGGAAACAAAGTTCCTTCTTGGTTATGCAAGATCACCGTGCTTGCAAAGTTGAAGAGTATGCAATCGATGAGACTAACGAATTTGAGATAAATGATCTTCACAAAGAAAACAAATGAAAGCTTAGAACAGACAGAGATCAGATAGACAAAGAAAGGAAAGTCCTTCTGTATTGATTTCTCTATAATCTATTTACACTTGCAGAAAATATGCCAAGTTCTTCCTCCTTTTTGGAATGGCGTGGAAAGGCCATTATATAGCTTACAAATCAGTTATTCTTTGTAACCGCTTCTTTAACCGAGAATAGTTAAGGACCGCTTGATCATAATACCTTAACTTCTTACAAAGAAAACGGAAAAAGAAAGGGAAGAAGAGAAAAGAACAAGGAGAGAAGAAGAAGGTGGGAGTCCTTTGAGAGGACCCACCGTCTTTGAAACCCATTGCTTGAATTTTCTTCACGTATCAGCTATGTCCTTGCCACGAGGACACACGAGAATTTTCATCTTGAGGATGACAATGAATATCTTTGAAGCTGATGTAACCAGCGTCTTGAGAGCTTCGTTCTTTGCATTTGTCCTTGAAATTTGATCTTGGATTGATAGCATCGAGCGCAACTTAAATTCATATTTTAGCATATTCGGGTCGAGCGGGAAAAACTAAGTATGAATTGCATTAGGTTCACTTGGGACATGTGAGAGACGCGAATCATGAAACATGCGGTTCGGCGATTCGGGTGAAACAGGGAGAAGACGCACAAATGCATTTTGGGACATTTGGGACGAAAACGCGCGAAGGACGCGGTTCGGGTGTTTCGGCCGAAATTGGAACAGTTTGCATTTTTTTGATTTGGGACAAAGAGCTCTGAGGTACGCGACTCGGGAGTTTCGGCCGATCGGGGAACAGAGAGCAATTTGGAACTCGGGACAGTTGGGACAAAATTGCGAAGGACGCGGTTCGGGCGAATCGGCCGAAAATGGAACAGTTTGCCCGATTAACTTTGGGACATTTGGGACATGAAAGCGCGGTTCGGGCGAATCGGCCGAAAATGGAACAAAAGGCCCGTTTGAACTTGGGACATTTGAGACAAAAAGTTCCGGAGTACGCGGCTCGGCCGGTTCGGGCGAAAATGGAACAACTCGCACTTTTTGATTTGGGACATTTGGAACAAGAAAGTGCGAAGTACGCGGTTCGGGTGATTCGGCCGAAATTGGAACATCTCGCACAAAAAGTTTTGGGACACTTGGGACAAAAAGTTCCGACGGGCCCGAAAATGGAACAACTTCGGGGATTTCGGCCGATCGGGGAACAGAATGCACTTTCGTACTTGGGACAGGCGGGACAAAAATGTCCGACAGGCCCGAAATACATACAAAATGACCCAAAACACAGATTTTCTCAATTTTCACGGCTTAGGCACTTTAGAGAAAACACTCATAACTCAAAATTTTGAAATTTTACTTTTATTTTCTTGAAAGATTCGAGATGAAGAAGACCAAAAACCCTTTGTGATTTCCTCTTTCCTTCTCTATTTTTCTTCCTCCAACTTCTTAGCTCCACACCACACAAAATAAAACTCCAAAACCTTATTTATTTTTCTAGAAAATTTCTCCCCAACATTGTTGCAATAAAGAATGGAAAGATCCCAAAATACAGGCCCAAAATCAGCTCCAGATGGCCGTAAAACTTCCATGAAATCCTCCATATTTTTTTTTGACATGGTCTCTCCTCTATTTCCTCCTCTCTTCACACCATGCTAAATGGTAAAAATCAAAACCTAACTCTCCTTTATTCCATGGATTCCAAAATCCATTTAAACATAATTAAACTTCAAAAATGCCTCCACTTAGCTTTTAGGCTAAGTTTAATTTTATTTATTTATTTTAAATGAAACTATGTGCCACATTTCAAAAGGAATAATTAACACATAAGTTAATGCCAAAATAACTCATAAGTCGAATTCCATAAAAATATCATTTTAATCAAGCATCATTTAAATGTCGAGCTCATTAACTAAGCAAATCAAAATGCCATGCATTTATTATAGTTGAGTCAAAATATCTAAATAATATTTTGACACTTAGTTATGTTGCTAACATACCATCATAAATTAGGCTTAGGTTAGATTACGTAACCTATATCTTAGGTTAGTTAGGCTAGCAAATGATATTAAATAATATCACACCGGAAGCTACCAAAATGCTGTCACCGAATCAAAAGGGTGAGTGCTAACTCACGAAAGAGTGGGAACTTGTGCATATACTCGCATGTGTATGCACACAACTATGCTAGCTTATATAAATAAGTATATACGCTCGCATACCTATGATCATACCCATATGGGTATATGGACGAATGTCCATTCCTTTGTCTTTGTATACTCATACCTTTGATGAATGACTAACAAAAACACAAACGAAACCAAGAAGAAACAACCAAATAAATTATTATTGATATTGAGTTCCAAAAGTCGGGATGTTACATCCTCCCCCCCTTAACAAGGGTAATGTCCCGATTACCGAGACTTAAAAAGAAATGGAAAGTTCTTTCTTACATACTCTGCATCTTCCCAAGTGGCACTTCTTTCACTTAGGCTGTCCCTGGACCAAAACTTGTTGGATATCTCTATTTCGCAACTTAATGCTTCGCTGCGATAATATCCTTACAGCTCAAGCTGAAAATTTAGCTTATCATCTACTTGCAAGTTCTCAAGTTAGCACATGTGACGGATCATGCACATATTTTCTCAAAAGTGAGACATGAAATACATCATGAATTTTAGAAAGTGAAGGAGGCAATGCTAGCCTGTAGGCTACAACACTAATTTTCTCTAAAATTTCAAATGGACCAACAAATTTGGGTGCAAGTTTAGATGCCTTTCCAAACTTAATTGAACTTTTATGAGGTTTCACCCTCAAAAACACTTTTTCACCCACCTGAAATTCTTTTTCAGTCCTTTTCTTATCAGCATAACTCTTTTGTCTATCACTTGCAGCCTTTAATTTTTGTCTTATAACAATCATTTGTTGATCGTATTCTTTTAAAACATTAGGACCTGTGGTTACCCAATTTTCAAGGCCTTCCCACCCCAAGGGTGTTCTACATTTCCTTCCATATAAAGCTTCAAAAGGAGCCATTTGCAAAGAAGTATGATAAGTATTATTATAAGAAAATTCAACTAAGTGCAGAAAATCTTCCCACTTGTTTTGCTGGTCCATAACATACATTCTTAGCATGTCTTCTAATACCTGATTTACTCTTTCAGTTTTCCCATCTATTTCAGGATGATAAGAAGAACTAAAATGTAGCTTTGTGCCAAAAGTAGCTGCCAGAGTTTGCCAAAACCGAGATGTAAACAAAGTATCTCTATCAGTAATAATCAGTTCAGGAACTCCATGCAATCTTACAACTTCCTTCACAAATCTATCAACAAGTACAGGTGCATCATCTCGTTAGATTACCAGGAATAAAATGAGCAACCTTTGTTAGCTTGTCAACAACAACTAAGATAGTATCATGCCTCTTTTTAGATTTTGGCAAACTAGAAATAAAATCCATAGTTATAGTTGCCCATTTGTCTTTTGGAATGTCATGGGGAAAAATCTTACCACCAGGATGGCAATGATCAACTTTCACCTTTTGACATTCTAAACATTTAGAAACAAATATAGCCACATCCTTTTTCATACCAGGCCAAAAATAAAATTGTTTCAATTCATGAGTCATTTTAGTGACCCCGGGATGTGCAAAATGAGGAGCTTGATGCACTTCTTGCATCAGAATAGTTCTGAAATTTCCTTCAAAAGGTACATAAATTCTACCTTGGAACCTTAGAAGACCATCTAAGTCCAAGGAGTACCCAACATACTTGTTATCCACTATTTCTTGCAACATATTTTCAGTCATTTCCTGACAGAAAATATCTATTTTCTGTTGTTGTAACAACTGATCCTTTAGCAAAAATTTTATTCTAGAAACAACAACAAAGTGGACTCTATGGATGAGTGCATCAGCCACTCGATTCTCTTTACCTTTGACATACTTTATGTCCATATCATAGTCACTAATCAATTCCATCCATCTCCTTTGTCGGGCATTCAAGTTGTCTTGAGTAAACAGATGCTCCAGACTTTTATGATCTGTTCTAAGTTTGAATGGCTTACCCAACAAGAAATGTCTCCATTTCTTAAGAGCATGAACTACTGCAGCCAACTCTAAGTCATGTGGGGGATAGTTCATCTCATTAGGCTTTAATTTCTGTGACTCATAAGCCACTACCTTTCCTTCTTGAGTTATTACACCCCCTAAACCATCTAGGGATGCATCAGTCCAGACCTCAAAAGGGTTGTTTGGATCTGGAACCAGCAAGATAGGTGCTGTAGTGAGAGCATGTTTCAACTTTAAAAAGGATTCCTCACACCTAGCAGTCCATTCAAAATGTTTACCCTTTCAGTTGTAGTGATGTGATAGGATGGGCTATTCGTGAAAATTCATTCACGAACCTTCTATAGTACCTAGCCAAACCCATGAAACTTCAATCTTGTCACATTTTTAGGAGCTGGCCATTCTTTAATAGCTTTAATCTTGGATGGATCCACATAAATCCCATCCTTAGAAATGATATGTCCTAAGTAGTGCACTTTATCTTTATAAAATTCACACTTAGACAATTTTGCATATAATTTGTGGTCCCTGAGTCTTTGTAGAACCATTCTTAAATGTTTTTCATGTTCTTTCTCATCTCTATTTATATTGATCATGAGAGAGTGTGACATGAGTGAAACTAGGATCACGTCTTCATCCTAAATTTATGAGTTAGACCTTATGATCTTCTAACACATTTCTAGGTGTACCACCCCTCTTATAGAAAATACATCTCGGTTCCCATATCCTTTAAAACAATAATACACACTTTATTTCTATTGAATTTCAATTCATCTATTTGCAAATTTGTAAAATAATTAGGTAGTTTGGGATATTTTTCTATCCACAGTTGAGATCACTCAATTTGCACAGTTTCCTTTTGTTTTCCCATTACTTATCTTCTTGTTTTATCTATTTCTTGCATTGTGGGTTGTGCTTCGATAGTTGGTTACACAATAGTTGTGGACTATAAAGATCTTATTATTGGTTGACCTTTGGTTGTTTAGTGCATAAAGGTTAAACATGTGTAGAAAGCATACCATGCGACTTTCTTAGTACTTCCTTAGATATATCCATGTAAATGAAAAAAGGAATTTTCTTTAGTTGTTAAGTGTTATCCCCTTTAGTGTGGATTATGACCCCATCATAAACCAAATTCAGCTTTCCATGCGGTGCGGTATATGTATGCACATCCTTTGGTATGTGGGGTTTCTATTAAACATCCCCTTGATTGTGATCACCCAAAATCCCATCTTTTGGTTATCTTCATATGTCATGTATGCTTGAATGGTATGAATTCTACCAACCAATCATGTGGGTAATACACCTCCTCTACTTATATTATGCCTTCTAGTGCTCTCTACCATGTGAAACAATTTTTTTGACTAAACGTTGATACATAATGTTTTGACCAAAGATTCAATAAAATTTTGTGCATTACTATTGAGTTCTTGTGATAGGAATTCAAGGAAGTTGAATTCATCTATCTTCCACATTCTAGTAACGATGTCTACTACATCGAGAGATGCTTGTTTAATTTCATGAGTAGCTTTCTAGTATCGATCTACCACTATTTTAACTACTACCTAAACTGCATGGTTAAAAATTTCTCACAAAGGGATCCCCCTTCCTTTGTGAAAATGGCCATAGACAATCATAGTTGTTTTCTTCACTTGGGGTATAGTGCTCTTATATACAAGCATGGATATTACCCTGTTAGGAAATCCATTGGCTCAATCTACTACGATGACATTAATAGAACTACCTCTTATATGATAAACCATATTGCATTGTTATTATAGTGACTCAAAATCATTTGAATCAATTCTGGATGATCTCCTAGATAAGAATTTTTTTCAAGTTTGTCCACATCACTTCTCTCGTAATGGATATTTCACCACCAATTTTCCTCTTCTTTGCTTCATTATGGAATGCAGATGTTTTTTTCCCCAATACTATTCAACCCTCTCTAATAGCTCATGGTCTAGTAGATTTCTCCATTTATTTTGGTACCTCATTTTGGAATTACCCATATCCTCTTTCCTTGAAACAATGAGTTGTAATAATTTGATCCCTTTTTCCTCCATAATTCATTAGAATTTTGGTCTAATTCGATGCATGAAGGGGTTTATAATTGTTGTTTGACTACTTATTTCTCACTCTATATCTACTCCTTTCAAAATATGAAACCCTTATAATGTTCAAGGTTTGTTGTTTTCTCTATTTTACGACTTAACAAAATGTTTTATTTTTGCTATATGTTTCCTCCTTATATCATTAGGCATTGTGATGCATCCATTTTTCATATGTTTATCTTTTGAACTACCCAATTAATGTTTGTTATTCATTGGAGATTTAATTTTGTATCCATTGACTTGTAACTTCATTCCACTTTCCATGAAATATGACTCATTTGATGTTTCATTTGTATATCTGTGAGATTTTAAGTTTACATATTTTCAAATTATTCTTTTCCATTTTGCCTCATAATCTTTTCGTGTTCTCTATGCTAGTTTCTCGAGACTTATACAATTTCTTTGATATCTTCTCAATCCATTTTCCACATTCATGTACTTATCCATTGAAAATTTATTTTAAACTTAATTTTTCATACACCACACACTTGGCCACAAACTAATGGAATGTAAAAATTATAACTACCCCACTTACTTGAATTTGAAAAATCCTACACTAACATTTGTGCTGAATGCACTTATTTATGCATTCTTACTATCGCACAATTATTCATTGTAGGCCTTAATCCTACATCTATTTCTTATTCCAAATTACGCATTTACCTATAAATATTACAATATTATTGTTCCTTGTTTTGTTATATGATGGATAAAATAGGGTTCTTTCCAACGAATGCACAATTTCCTCAGATGCGCTCTAAATTTTCTCACACACAATAGTACTATTTTCTCTAATAGGTATTATTTAGTGCGGGTATTTTTGTCATGCCAAGATATTTGGATTTTCTCTTGTGCTTCTTGAATTGATTATGTAGTCACCCTATTTTCCTCTACCTTTGTCCAATTTAGTAGATTATTATTGATATCCCCTAGCCACATTATAATTGTAATGCACAAAAACTTGACATAACGCATTCCATGGGCATAATGGATTACTTTCCATACACTAATTGGAATGGAGTCTGTCATGTATTGTGTTTATAGTTGGTCCTACAGGTCCAAAATACCATTGGTATTCTATCTTCTCAACAATACCTTTACACATTACATCTCTTTTGTTAACCTTTTTAATGTTTTTGGTGGCTTCTTGTTATCTATTTACCTATATATGATATGTCATAGTTTGATGGTGTGTAATCATAACCTCTTTCGTGAGGATCTTAATTTTATTATTGTAAAAAGGGTTCCTCAATCACATACCGTTTATATGGGAATATATTATTTGTTATAATCTTTTCATATAGGAACATGTTCACATCCTTGCTACATAATTAAGTGTCAAACAGATCCAATGCATTTAATGAAGTAGTTTGTTGTAGTGATTATGTATCTAGATTTATATATTGTTGACCGTAGATAAATTGGTCAAATATAGCCTATCCCCCACTACTCAAATGGTTATGTAGCCAAAAATAGGTTAAGTAACATTTCATCCCTTTGGTTTGGTTTTCCTATTCTTTGGAAAACATCACAATGTTTCATAGTATGATGTGCATCTTGAAATAATGTTATCCTCCAATTCCACTCTTTAGAATCATTTTCATAGTCAATTCCCTATAAAGTTACCCCCTGCTATCCCTATACGTGTTTATGACCATATGACACCCCTTTCATGCTCAATAACTACCCTAAAAATACTTCATCCTTCCCCAACTTATAAAAACTTGTTTATGATTGTATGAGGAAATGTTTTAATGAGAAGATGTTTCCTTTCTTTTTAAGTGTGATGTCTAATAAAATTATATATTATAGGAATTGTATAATTTTATTCTAGTTGTTATGGGAATACTATGAATGAGAAGCGTGCATTTAATGAATCATCATTCAATTTATTAGGTTCTTCTCCGTATTAATTCAACTTAAATGATCTAGCCCCATATGTTCCATTCCTAGATTGACATTGAAATTAACTAATATTATTGAAGAAAAATTATCCATATCGATATCCACCCTCCCAATAATGTTTTATTTATCAAATATCGTAGGTCTTGATGGTTTTTGAATAATAAAAATGGTATAACCAAGAGATATTGTCTAAACTTATGGAGTGTAAATACCATGGCTAACACTTATCTCTATATAGATTTATATTTTCTCTCTATCGGTGATAGTTTATGGTTCACAAAGTGTATTGGGTGTACAATCCCCACTATCTATTCTCTGCAAGTATTTATCCATTAGAGTGCTACCCGAGGCATAAACATGTACATGAAATAATTTTCTCCATTTGGGAATAATAGTATAGGTGCATTGACTAAATTTTGTTTGAGATATGTAAATGCATTCTGACACTCTGGGGTCCATCCAAAATTGAATCCCTTTAATAGTAATTTTCCATCAATTACACAATATTGGGATACCCCTTAATGAATTTCTTGTAATATATTGTATATCCTAGAATGTGTGCACTTTAGATGGGGTTTTAGGAGGTTTAAGACTGAATATTACTATTATTTTCCGTAATATACTAGTATCCCTTATTGACAAACAACATATCTAAGAAAAAATCCAAAACAAATAAAAAAGAAACTTTTATTCAAATTCAAAGAAATGCACAAAGTTATACATCATTTTAGCATGAGGAATGCCTTAGAAATATTATCCTTGAATGAACTAACCGCAACTCTCAAAACAATTTTGGATTCATTCTTTATCCCAAATGAGATTACTTGATACGTAAAGGTTCCCTATTATATAGTAGAAGTATCCTTCCATTGGTCCTCTTGCACAATTAGAATTTGATGGTAAGCACTAAATCCATCTACGAATGAATAGAATTCATTCCTTACTATTACTGCAATATTTCATTTATGAATGGAGTGGGAAATGGATCATTTACACATGCATCATTGAGATCTATATAATGACCACAAATACTTATCTCCCCTGTTTTCTTTAGTTGAGTGATTACTTGACTCACCCAATCTAATTGCTATATGGGATATATTCTACTTACTTCAATCATATGGTCCAATTTAGCTTTAACCTTAGCTTTTATATTAGGATTTAACTTGTATGGCCTCTTATTGGAAGGATTTGTGTATCCCTTTATCTCAATATGAATTTATCCTAAGGATGGATCTACTCCTTTGATTTCACTAAAATTGGTTGGGAACAAATCCTCGTAATCTTGTAATAGTTTTAGAATATAAAACATTTATTGTTTTGTCCAATAATATTCCACTTGTGGATAACTTGATTTGTTATTAAAGGGCCAATATATTCCACTCTTTTTTACACTAGTTAAATATACATCTTGGGTTTTACTTTGTATATGGCGTCCTCAACTATTCTCGAGCCTTCTATTTCCTCTATGTTTACACTCATGCAAGTGCTTTTGTTTTCCATTGCCCAATTATTGTTTTTTTGCATGAAGAGGTTTAATTTTTTTAGTTCAAAGAGTCTTGAATGTTCCATGTCTTCATTGATAGTTAACTCATTTAATTATTCTTTATCATACCTAACTCTATGACATACTTTGATTCTTTCTTTGACTATCTCTTTTTATTTTTCACTCATGCTCATGGTGGCTACGCAATTTCCATATTTTTCTTCTTTAGGATATTTGAATTCAACTCCTCATTTTTAATCTATAGTCCCATAGCATTAAAATATTTTAATATTTTGTAGTGAAGTATCCACTATAGGATTTATATCTTCAAATGTGAAATTTTGAATAAAATATTCTTTCACTTGTCTCTAAGTGTGCATTTATCTTCTCCTTTCCTAGTGGAAGTATCATGATTAAGGTAATGGGTAAAGTTACTTTGGAACTTGTATAAACCTATAATTTTAACTCAATATATTTTATCTTCCATGCATTAATACACCCTTGAATACGTATTTATAAGACTTTGATTTATGCAATATATGGGAGAAGATATAACTAGTCTCAATGTTAACACAAATCTAGTACACAACATCCATACTATTTCAAGTTGTATGTAAAGCTATTCCTTTTGTTCACAATCCACCATAGGGATGTTATTCCCTTCAAAGGTGCATAGTTTAGTGCACTCAGTCTCATGCCTTCATGTGGCACATGCTCCACAAATTTAACCAAAAATTTATCCAAATTGGAAGGATCAAAATATTGCAGTTTATTTTTCTACTTAGAACATACTCATAGGCCTAATCTCATGTTCTCTTCTCAACCAATGGTTCAAAATGCGTCTAAATTTTTACTAATTAAGGAGGTGATTCCCACAAAATGTGAAATTCTCCATTATTTTCCGTGTAATCCTACTCAAGTATGTAAAAATGCATATAGATTCCCTATTTTTGAGTGCACAATAATAGGAATCTTCCAATTACTATAATATTATGTTTTCTTTCCCTCTCTT
Source organism: Taxus wallichiana var. yunnanensis (assembly GCA_018340775.1). Classification (NCBI taxonomy): domain Eukaryota; kingdom Viridiplantae; phylum Streptophyta; class Pinopsida; order Cupressales; family Taxaceae; genus Taxus; species Taxus wallichiana. Next base: position 75,538,621 of record CM031236.1, on the reverse strand, counting down.
GATGTGAATATTATACTCTTTCTTGGTGTTTCATATTGAACTAGATATCAATATCCCGCACATAAGGAGACATTGGTTCTTGTAGGGTCATGTATGGATCCTTATTAATATTATTCATGGGTATGAAAATGATAGAGTCCTCTAATTATGCTTCCAAATTTTTTCAATGTGTGTTTATTGTCTTATTCTTGTCATAATCCCATTTATTTCCAAATAATATAGGATAGTGTGTCTCAATAGTATTCACATAAATGAACTCAAAATCTCCCTTTAAGTTAAGGTCCCCTACATGAATTTCCACATATTATAGCTACCACCATCCCATAATCTATAAGACTCAAGAGTGACATGATTGTGATCTATGTTCAAAGGACCCATAACTTCCCATGTATATCTTGACATCGTGTTGAAAATGACCCCAAAATCAAATATTGCATCCCTTATTTCATATCCTCCTAAAATTATATTCAACCTAGGATCTTCATCTCAAGATTTCTTAGTTTTAACATACCATATTGGTTTCTTAGAATAAACAAATCCACTAGTTAAAATTTCCAATAAAATATTTAATAAATTATAAATGTTTTGTGAGATATCTTCACTTTGTGTAGTAAATTTACGATTTATAAAAGATCATGTAGTGTGGAAACCACTATGTATTTTTTCAAAATCATCCTCATATGCCCATATATGTGTGCTTCATCTTCCTCTATTTTTGGTCATCGTCATCTTTGTTCTAATTGAATTGAATAATCCCTTGGATTATTCTAATATATACCTCTCTTTTCACATCTAAGGGGTACCTATGCATTATATCTAGGGTTCACTATGTATATCTATATGTCCAAGGCCTTGTTATTTCCTCTATGATATGGTAACAACTTTGAGATTTCTAGTTTATCTAGGCACAAAATTAATCATTTTTACATTGTTCACTTGTTTTTATTTTCGTTACTTCTCCAATATGGGGAAATATTCGAGTGTTATGGTCCTCCTATACCCTAAAATTTACACAAAACATTTCCCACTCTAAGTTTTAAGGATAATTATACTTAATGTGATTCAATTCTCTATAAAGGAAACATATTAATAATTTTATATGAGGTCAATGTCCCATCCTCATTTGTTAGTAACGACCATGATATCCTCCTTATTTCACATTGACGGTCTTTGTGAGGAATTCCATCCTTGATTTTGGATTTTATATCCTCTATAAGAAGTTTGTGGTGGAGATGTTATTGAAATAGGTGATTGCTAAGGTTAAGGAGGTTCCCAAGCCATAGTATTAAATGGAAAATTAGGAGACCAAATTGGATTGGGTTATGGAGATTATAGAGTTCACTATGTATTTAATTCAAGTGATGGTGAAACCCATTACACATTCAATCAATGATATGCAACCATTTATACCTTTGTGATAACTAGTGCATTTGTATCTAATTGTGTCTAAATTATGAATATATTCCTTGTGACATCCTCTTTGAAATTAATTAGCACCTTGTAGTCCTTAGCCTCATGCATTGTTGATTTGTAAAAAAATACATACTACATTACATTTTATTAATATTGTTCTAAATAATATTTTCTTAGTGGGTGTACCCATAATCTATATACATGTCATAGTATTGTTCTCATCCACATGTATGAGTTTTAATACAATCATTTATGTTGTGTCCTTTGTCTTCTTACTTTACGCACCATATACTTAACATGAGTTTATTACCTTCTTCTAAATCCTCTAATCTATGCATTATTGCATCTAATTTGGATTCTATATTTTGAATCAATACGACACTATCCCCCCATGGTATTCAATATTTAATACTCTTAAAGAATCTTTTATTCATTCTAATTTAGTGGAAATTTTTGTTTGTAAATCACAAAACAAAATATAATGCAAAATCCTTCAAAAAAAACTAGGAAAATTTGCTATGTTCATCAAATTTAAAGATGGTTTTGTTCTTACTTCAGAAAAATATCATGTCATACTCCATGATATATTCTCCAAAAATATTTTTGATTTCATTCAAATAGTGAATGGTATGTCCTACACATTTCTTCCTTTTGAATTCATAAGGGAATCATGCAATTATTTTATTGTCTTCTCACTCAAGTGCATAGAGTATTTAAATTCTAAAACCATACCATGTCATGCTCCTATGAGTTCAAATTAATTTAGTATTATCATATGTTACTCCTTTTTATCCCCACTACATTTTTCAAGTTAATAAGTAATTTCATGGATCAAAGGACCTGTAATAAGGTTGAAGGCTTCTATAGAGATTATGAATATGGGTCATATTTACACCTGCACCAAAATAAATTATTATATTAATATATATGGTAGTATGTGTTGTAATACTTATCAAACTTGGATTTAGATGCACACCGAGCTTATTATTACTAGTAGTTTCCTTTCTTGATTCATGATTTACTTTTGAATATGAATAATCACGGTTAGATTCCACAAACTCTAGGAAACTTTACTCGTACTTTAGACTCACATAACTATTATTATTGTACTCTCCAATATTTTCTTTGCTTCCACTATAAGATATTATGCACAAAATACTCCTATTCAAAGAATGGTATACTTCCCTCGTGATTTCTTCCACACTTAATTCTTAGAAAAAAATTGTAATATTTTTTGTATTACATATGGTTGAATCAACTTAAATTAAAATTCTTATAAGATTCAAATTTTCTCCCAATATTTTAAACAATCCCAAGCAATCAATTTTCTATCTAGATCAAGGTGTATGGTGGGCCAAGAATGTATCTCAATAACTTGCACTCCTAAGTATTCCATTCTACAATGGTAAGAGACACACATGAACCGACATATAATGGATATATTTAAAGGGGCTACAAAAAGCGCTAGGGTCACATATACGGAGGCTAGTAATCCCTACACCAAGTTAAACTATGGCTTATAAGGCTTGTGGTTAAGATAGAGGAGAGTACCCTACTAAGATATTGGTAAATGGGTGAGAAGAGGTATAGATCAATGATAGATAAGGAAAACATGCATAATGTAACTGAAATATAAATAAAGAGAAGTTAAGGAGCTGATCAAATAAGAGAACTATGCTAACTAACATCGATGTACATGTAACACTAAGCTAACATAGAGAAATGGGGAAGGGAAATGAACTAATCTATGTAAAATGAAAAATATGGTTAGAGAACTTACATGTACCTGTAGGGTGGTTCTTCGATACATCTATCTCTGTAGAGAGGTAGTGTACCAAGAGAGAATCACTATTAGGTGGAGAAGGGGAACACAATTTTTATCCTAGACTCACTATAGATGACCTAATAGTGCAAGAAATCAAATTAAGAAGAAGAGTATCCAATCCAAGCCAAGCCAAGTGCAAGATGAACCAAGAGCTAAGTGAGAAAATGTGAAGTTGGCATAAGAGAGTAGAACATATGTAAGTTCCTAAGATTTGGGCTTCCTTCATGAATGTTAAGATGTTATGAGCACATATATAATGCCATTGCCTTTGGGCAATGGAATCACCTAGGAAAAACCTAACACCATCACCATCACCGACGGGAGATGGAATCGACCATAGATAACTAAATTTCATGCAAAGCAAAAATAAGTGTCATAAATCGAGAAAATGGATGAACAAGGTTCTAAATGGTGAGATTAAAGAAAGATGTTGGGAGTGCCATGTGTATGAGACAAAAAGGGATAAGGACAACTAAGGATGGGACCACATATCGATACACTCTCTATGTATAATCTTTAACCCATAATGATTACATGAATAATAATTCCCCATTCATGGAAGGCCCCTGCTCAAGAAATAAATGCATTAGTGACCCTTATTTGTATAAAGGAAATTGGTAGTAACAAGTATGAAAGATGAAACGTAAAAAATTAGGTGTATATATATGCCACAACTATTGATCAACACATGTCACAATAGAAAAAAGCTGGGGTAGTCAATGGAAAGAAAATTTTCGTAACACTGGAATCAAAAGTAGATGTTGAAAGTAAGTATATAGAGGACTAGTTGAAATGAAATATACCTACCATGTGCAGGCACAATCAACATTGCAAGAACCATGGAGAACCAAAATGGAAAGGAAACACTAAAGGATGATCAATAAAATAATAAATAAATCACCTAGCTAGGATCCCATGGGATGGATCTTGTGTCATAGTGTAGAGAAGTCTTGGAAATAATAGTTTCATAGCCAAGCGATAGGTAGTAACGTTGAAAAGTTTAAATAACCATATGGTAGTGTTGGTTTGAAAATCTGTCTCTTGGGTAGATCTATGGATAAATGAGCCAATAGTGTGCAGGGCATAGCCCCTCTTTGAGTCAGCAAAGCGAAACTGGTTTATTGCTATTCTACCAGCAGGAATCTGTGCAAGTCTCACAATATTCTGCCTTCGGGGGTTTGGGATCTCATCCCAGTAGGGGTGTTTCCAACTGCGAAAAGAAAGGAATGAAAGAGAGGATGAAGAAAGATCAGGTCCGAAGGGAGAAAAGAAATGAATTCCAAAGCAGAAAGGTTAGAGGGTTTATGTTTTGGGATTGGTAGTAAACAGAGCCAAACCTACTTGCATAAACAAATAAAGCAATACTGATGAATAAATGACAAAAAGTAGAGATAGATCCAATGAATAAACACATAGATCGACATAAGAAAGATCAAATGCCCATACCACACATATTCAAAGACAAAGTCTTAATATTTGTATTAATATTTTCTTCTGTTACAAAAAGTACAAAGCCTTTTCTTCTCACTTCTATTTTTCATCTAAAAGATATCCACCCACGAATACAACAAGTATTCGAGTATTTATAGAAGAAGGAGAAGAAGGAAGGCAAAAAGGAACCAACCACCTAATTACAAAATATCTTACAAAACATCTCAAAGTCATGTTGACTTTTGACAACTTGATGGATGACATCATCCCATGGTGCAACATGGATGATGCCATCATTTGTGTCAACATACTTTAGATATTTACAAAAAGAAAGTTGGGAAGAAAGAAACTATTTTCATCATCCGCGCCGGAAGGGTGTATCTCGCTTTTACTGCTCGAGACGAGATGTGGAACTGGGCACGGTACTCCATGAACTTGCTGATCATGGGTTGAAGTTGATCCTGGGAAGGATCCTTGTGTCGATCGCTGATAGCTTCGCAAGTCTCCCGCTCGTCTATGAGCTTTTCTGGGAGTTTGGAATAATCATTTTCCGCCTCTATCAGGTACCCAATGAAGTCACGACATGCCAACATAGGTTGTTGATGGATTTGGCGTTGAACGTGACCTCGGTCCTGGTCCTGTGAAACGATCTCCTTGAAGATCTCGAATAGTTTCTTCAACCTTTCTTAAGGTGAAAGAAGAGGTGAGAAATCTTGGAGACATTCTTAGGACAATCTGTTACATTTGATGCATTGCATCCAGGGCTTCCTCCTTTACTTTGTCGATCTTCTCCAGGACGAACTCCAGCTGATCAACCTGATAATCCAGAGTAGAGAGGATTTTGTTGAGGGCTCTGGGGTGCCCGAGGACGCCAAACTTGACCAGATCTTCGACTGAATAGTTGAACATTTTATGAAAGGTCTCTTTGCATCCTGGCATGATCTAGCTCTTCAGAGATGGGTCCTGCTATCACCTGGAGTTCTATGTTCATCCGATTGATATTCTGATATAACCCGGTGAACTTAGCGATTACTCCTTCACTGTCCTTGAGGATCTGGCTCCTCCAGGTGGAAACTACCATACCCTGCTCGCCGATCTTGGCATATTCATTAATTTTATCCTGGCTCAGAGGCTCAGGAGTTTTGGCGGAAGTTGTGGGAGGTGCACTGCCCATCTTCTGCAAGGCATGGAGAAGATGTTTATTTTCTCCTTCAATAGCCTTTTCTCTTCCTTTTCTTCTTGGAGATTTTTGCAAAGAGCGTCAACTGCAGATAGGGCCTCTCCCTGCAGGATTTCTGAAGATGTCCCCATTGTGACTTGAGTCACTGTGTAATCTGTTGAGGATAGATCCTTTTTATCCTTCAAAGGATTGGGGTATGTAATCTCCATTACTCTCTCCCCGATGCACTCGAGAGAAGCGGGTTATAGGTTTTGATTCTTGGCCCCTTTTGATGGGATGACGAAGAAGTCCATCGGTGCGATGGGAACTTTCCTCTCTCGTTGATTCGGAGTCTTGGGAGATCCAGATTGGACTTATGGGAGAAGGGCCGGAAGTAGAAAAGGGAGCAGCTGCAGTAGTAGAGGGAAAGAACGTGGGGACACTTGGAGGTGGCATCGAGAGGGAGGCCGAGGAAGTGCTCACGAGAGGAAGAGATACTGCAGGGGAGGCAGACATGGAAGGGAGCTGAGAAATGAGAGAAGAAATGGTGGGGGACAGCTCCGTGAGAGAAGAGAAGATGGATGATGAGGCAGGGGGAACAACAGAAGACGGGGGAGAGGATACGACCAAAGGAATGGTCGCTTGGGTCACATGAGGAGGGGAAGGAGGAGAGGGAGAAGGGACAGAAGGGACCTCAATAGTTGTAGTGGCGGCAACACCCTGAGTGGATGTGCTTATTGGAACGTCTTCCGCTGCTTCTTCTCTTGGGCTTTCGGGATTACAACCCGTTCTTGTGAAGCAGAAGGAGGACTTTCAGGAGCTTCCTCTTGGGTGGAGCCCGACTCACCCTCTTTGCCTTTACCCTTGCCCTTTGGTAGTGCTTATTTTTCCGAGGAAGTGCGTTGCCCAACGGAGATGTGGTGAAATCAACTCCGAGGTAGATGAGACCGTTCATTCGCACCAATGCTCTATCCGTCTGTCGCAGAGTTTCCTTGACCCTTTCCTCTATCATTTGGGGCGCTTTAGTCCTATCAATCACAACAAATGGCCAGTCATCTCCACCTGTATCCAAATATACCTGATCAATTTCTTGATCAGCAGTTTGATAACCTTTTGGGACGCTGGCTATGCCATACTGGATGATTTCAGCCAAGGCCAAGCGGGAGTGGTCCTTCCTTCTGAGTTCGACCTCATGGTACAGGTCGATATAGATATCCTCGATCTGTGGAATATGAATTGGATCAAGTTTTGCCCTTAGATTTGGTAGGTTTCTTGCTTGATGTTGACATATGTAACTCTGAACTAAGTTGCTGATCTGCAAGAAGAAGAAGTGAAACCCAATGCAAGAAAGTCATATTAGCTGTTTGATCTTCCTTTAAAGCATTTAAAGAAGAAAGAGTTAGTGATTTTAAGGTCTCAAAGTGCAGGTGCATAAATACTGCAGCTGTGGTTAAATAATATGGCACACAGAAAAGGGCTACTGCAAGGGATAAATCAGCGCCAAAGGGTGCATGGCGCATGGAAACTACAGATGACATTTTGTTGTTGCAAGCGGGAGTGTGCCTGTGCCATATATATGCATTTAACAGGTGCTTGATATTCTTCATGTTACATAGGAACAGGATGCGCCAGTGGCGCATATAATTTTATGTTACATGTAACTTTGGTGTGCCAAAGGGCACGTATATGGCTTGTGTGACATATGCATTATGTGCGCTAAAGGAAACTCGGTTCGGCGTGGCGCAGAGAGGGATTGCATAACATTATGTTGCTGTAATAAGGGATGCACTGCGCTAACAATTTATACTTGGCGCATCTAAATTTGATGTTGCATAGATGCAGGGTGCGCCAATGGTGCAAGGTTTTTCAATGTTGCATGTAAGTATGGTGCGCCAAGAGGGTGCAGGGAAAGCGTGTTAAGTGAGGAAAGTACGCCTTGAGGGCACAAATGTTTGTTATGCAGCAAAGCATGGAGGATGCGCCATTGGCGCGATTGTTTTATGTTGCAAGGGCGGCGGATGTGCCGAAGGAAAAACACATTTTTATCAATTTTAAACCTTCTCTTTCTTCATGGGGTTTGGATAGGTGCTAAGCTTCTTTTGCGCAGGTTCATTGGATAGAGAAAGGGGAGGAAAAAAGGATCCAAGTTATTCTTGAGGCAAAACTCTCTCTCTATCAACGAGATCTGGAAAGAGGAAGGAGAGCAGGGAGAGATAACTGGAGGCGAAAAACAACAAAGGAGGGTATTTTCAAGGCTTCACAAATCCATTTAATCTAATCCCCACAAATAGGCAGGCAGCCAAAAAACAAAATACAAATCACAAGAAGCAGAAGGGACCTCTTACCAAGAATATATAATGTGAGAGGTGTGAAACTGGGTCCACGACATGATTTGATAACGGCAGGAGCGTGTTGTGCGAGTGCAGAGGGAAAAGAATAATCACGTGATTTTTGTCTGATGAAAATGACAGGGCAGATGTGCCTATATATAGGCAAGGTGGTAATAAATGCGCCAACCACTTTTTCAAGTGGCACGCCAAAACGCCTGTCGACAATGGAAAGGATGCACCCTTTGGTGCACCAAAAGCGTTGTCAACACGAAAATACGTGTGCCCTTTGGTGCACCAAAATGTGGCGCAACAAAAGTATTGTTGACATGAAGGCGCATGCAAGGCGCATGCAAGAAAGGCGCAACATAGTGAGGTGCACCAAAAGGTGTGTCGACACGTCAAACCGTGCGCCAAAGGATTTAAAGGGGGCGCATGAACATTTTATGTTGCCTAAACATTAGGTGCGCCCGACCAAAAAAGGCCAAAAATGGCTAAGTTCGGAAAACTAGATTTCTCGGGAAGGGATTTTGCAACGTTCTGAACGCAAGGAGTCCCTGACGAGGGACCAGAACAAAATTTGGTAGGGTTATCTATAAAATTTCCCTTGCCAATTTTATGGGATAACAATGGCTCTTTCTGGGGACTATCTCTGAGCGAACCTCGGGGTAGAGAATCCCAGATCTCACGTGCCTATCCATTGGGTAACAGAGTCAAAAACAAGGGAGACCGAAAAGGGAAACACACAACCAATAAAAGCAAACACACGACAAAAATAAACACACAACTAAAGCAAACTGTACAAAGTAGAGAGCAAGCTCTACTTCCTGAAGATTTTCAGATGTTGCCCACTATAGGGAAGTGGGAACTCAGTTTCGTCCAGATACAAGAGATAGAAACTATTCTCTCCATTGAGTTGCTTGATCTTGAAAGGTCCTCTCCACAGGGAATCAAACTTTTCGTGCATGCCCTTTGGCTCTCTTCGTTTGTCCCACAAAAGGACAAGGTCTCCCACCTGGAAATTTCTCTGCTTAGCTTTTTTATCGAACAATATTTTGACTTGATTCTGATGTTCGGTGATCTTGTCAACCACCCTTACTCTCGTTTCTTCGAGCTCTGCTAGGTACATGATCCTTTTTTCAAGGGAATTTTGGAAAGTCTCATCTTTGATTACCCGTGTCAGCCCAAATCAGGGAGTTTAGTGGAAATGGGAAGCTTGGCATCGGTGCCATATAACACTTGAAAAGGTGACATACCGAGAGATCTCTTGGGAGTGATGCGGTCTGCCCACAAAGCATCGTATAATGATTTGTGCCACATTCATTGATTCTCATCCACTAGCTTTCGTATGATGGTTACTAAGTTTTTGTTACTAGATTCTGCCTGACCATTTCCCTGAGGGTAATAATCTGAGGCGTGAGCCAAAGTTATCCCGTATTCATAGAAAAAACTAATAACTTCCCGTGAAGAAAAGTTGGAAGCATTATCAGCAACAATCTTGTTTGGAATGCCAAACCTGACAATGATATTTTCTTTGATGAAACTGCAAACAACCTCGGAAGTGGCATGTTTGACAGGTATGGCTTCCACCCACTTGGTGAAGTAATCTGTTGTTGTTAGGACATAACTATGTCCGGCACTCGATTGGGGATTGAGTGCACCGATAAAATCAATTCCCCACTGCTTGAATGGTTCATCGATGATGACCGGCCACGAGGAAAAGTGTCGGCCAATAGTACCTGGCCCGAATGATCTTGTGTGCCTTCACAGAAGAGGAGAAATGACCTCCACAGGCCAAATTATGAAAACTTTCAAGTAACCTTATCTGCGTTGTGGTTTGTCAACACATCACAAGAAGATGCCATCTATTCCGTGTTTGTATAAACCGTCATCCCAGATGACATATTTGGCTGCTCTGAGCTTTATAGTGCGCTTCTCCTTTGCAGTCAAGTGAGCTGGGCATTCGCCGTAGGTGAGGAAGAAAGTGATATCGGAATACCACTCATCGCTGGTTGCGACAAACAGGACCATGGGTAGAGACACGGCTTTCTCCAGCTGGCTTTGTGCTCTATTGATGCAATCTTTTTCTTCCCCGGAAACTTCTGACCCTTGGTTTTCGGCCATAAGTTGACAGAGGCCCTTGCCTCTTACCAATTTAGTTGGTTTTATATCCAGGTCATACTCTTGGACTTTTGCAATCCAATTTCCTTGCAAACTTCCTAACTCCTGTTGAGTTAAAATTGACTTGACTGTTGCTATGTCAGGGCCCAAGACTACTATATGAGAATTTAGAATGTAATACCTGAAGTTCTTAACTGCTTTGACAATGGCGAAGGTGTGTTTCTCCAACTGGGTCATTTTTAATTCGTGAGGCTTGAGGGGAGAGCTCATGAACGCAATTGGGGATTCAACATTCTCAGAATTCTTTTGCATCAAGATGGAAGATACAGTATGCTCAGATGCATAACTATACATGATAAAATATTTGGAGAAATCGGGACATACCTCGGGACATACCAGGACTAGTGCATGAGCGACGGAAGCTTTTATTTCTTGAACGACCTCTTCCCTTCTTCGCTCCATCGGAAAGTTGGTGACCCTTTCATCATGTCTAATATATGATGAGTCTTTTCAGCAAAGTCGGGAACAAAACACTGAGAAAATTCACCTTTCCGAAGAAAGAGTGGACGCCGGTCTTGCTTGTAGGCAAAGTAAGGCCCTGAATAGCCTTAACTCTTTCGGTATCTATCTTCGTTCCTTCTTTGCTAACAACATGTCCTAGCAACTTTCCTTCTGTGACTCCAAAAATAGACTTTTTCGGGTTCAGGGAAATCCCATGTTCTCGGCATCTAGCCAATACTTGCTCCAAATGATCACAATGATCATTTCGTTGTTTAGAGAACACAGTTAAGTCATCCAGATAAACCACAATGACCTTCCCCATCATACCTTTGAATGCAAGGTCCATGGCCCGCTGAAAAGTGGTGCCAACATTGGTCAGGCCAAAAGGCATCCTGCTTGTAGGAAAACGTGCCCAGGGGGTAGTGAATGTTGTTTTAAATTGGTCTTCAGGTGAGACTTCAATCTGATTGTAGCCTGAAAAACCATCAAGCATGGACAACATTTCTGATCCAGTTACCGCTTGTAGAACTTGATCCATTATAGGAAGTGGGTAGTTGTCTTTTAAGGATGCCTGATTCAGTTTGAAAATCTACGCATATGCGTATTTCACCGTTTTTCTTGTGCACTGGCACAATGTTTGCTACCCAAGTACTGTGATGGATAGGAAAAATGATTCTCGCATCCAGCATTTTCTGAATTTCAGCCTGGATAGTACCTGAGATCTTAGGGTTATAATGCCTCTGCTTTTGGCAAAAGGGTTTGACGTCCTCTTTCAACGGGATGTCATGTTGGACGTCCTTTGGCTTAAAAGACTTTAGATCGGCATAGGACCATGCCAATACATCCATGTATTTCTTCAGCAGTTTGACAAACTTCCGCTTTTCTTTAGGTGTGCAACATTTTCTGATGTTTACAAACTGCGGACATTCTACTGGACCTAAATTAACTGGTTCGGTTTTGGGGAGGAGCTAGTATCATCTATCCTTTTCATTTTTACAAAATGATCGTGCCTATCGAACAACTACTCTAAAGAAACCAGGCCTTTCGAATTTTATTCCCTTTGAGTTGACATATGCCATCGTTCCCTTCGGATTCCCATTTTTTGGGTAACTGATTCACGGCACGTAGAAGTGGATCCTTCAAAATGCAAGTTCCTTAAAATTTTCTACCTTTTCTAGAAAGGAAATGAGTTGATTGTCATCGTTGAATACTTGCCAATGCTGAGAATTGTCCATCATGCTTGGGCAAAAACCACTTCAATGGTGTATTTGTCTGTTTTCAAACCTGGGTGAGGGAGCATGAGGGATGCTGAAATGGCCAATGAATCGGCCATGTCATTCTAAGTTCTTGGAATAGATTCTATTGAAAAAGCATCAAATTCTTCGATGTTGTCCCACACCGCGTTGCGGTAATGCCTGAGCCTCTCATTCTTCACTTGATATATCCTTTTAACTTGATTTATGACTAGCTCTGCATCACCTTGTACTTTCAGATTTTTGATCCCTCTTTCCTTTGTGGCTTGCATGCCGAGCAGCAGAGATTCATACTCAGCAGTATTATTTGTGTTGAAGAACCGTAACTTGAAAGAGAGAGGAATAACCTCCCCTTCGGGAGATATTAGCATGGCTCCGGCGCCACATCCACTAGTTACTGCACTGCCATCAAACTGCAAAGTCTAGATCTTGTTAAGATCTTCTTCTTGGATGAGAACAACCATTTTGTCAGACTCGGTAGACAAGAAATAGTTCCCCATTCCTGATGATTTGAAAAGAATTTGGGCTTTGGGGTCCTCGGAGTTAGTAACCAGGTACTTCTTTTGTGATTCAGGCTCCAATGTTTGCATTACACCTTTAACAGGGATTTTAGCCTTAGACCAGTCCATATGAATCTCACCACCAACTTCACTGCAAAAACTTCTTCCCAGTAAAATTCCATAGGCTGCTGGAATGTCGGCAACGAGAACGGTCATCTTTACTCTTTTCTCTGGGAACACTGCAAATGCGAACTGCGCATCTTTGATCTGACCAATCAGTGGAACCTGCTTGGTTTCCAAGGAATAACATCTGCCAAAAGGCTTGGTAAGGGTGAGGCCCAGAGCATGGGTGACTTTTACCGGCATGACGTTATCGGAAGCTCCAGAATCAATTATGTAGTTACTTAACTTGTGGCCATTGATTAGGAGGGAGAGATAGAAAGGTTCTATCTTGCCTGATGCAGAAGTCGAAGCAACATTTATGTGGGATGCAGGAGGAGTGGAAAGGATTCCTTTTAGGGAAATCTGGGGAGATATGACAGCTTGACTTTGAATATACTTGGTCAACCTTACAAGCTGTTTGGGGTTCGATTGAAGATACTCGGCTTCAGACATTTGGATCTTGGTCTTTTTAGCATGATCTATGATGTCAAACGTGGCCAAGGGTTGAGCTGGTGAAGGAATGAGTCCCTCACTTCGCGATGGTAGAGTAGGATTACTGGTCTTCATGGAAATAGAAGAAGGCTGATTTGGAGGAGAGATGGGGGGAAAAGATTTCTTTGTAAAAGACTTAACAGGGGGTTGAGTAGGAAGAGGATTACCTCTTTTAGCAATGGTTGGAGGCGTGTTTGACACGACCTTCTCTTTTTGTACATGGGCAGTGACCTCTGCTTCTTTTCCTTGTGAGCGGGTAAAAATAGCATATGATTGTCCACTTACATACCCCTGTGTACCCTCTTCTTCATCAGACTCTTCCTCATCAAATTCCATATACCCAATAGTAGAGTCGCCAGTCGGTTCACCGACATCTTGATCATCTTCACCTTGAGACGAAGGTTCTTCATAATTTTGTTCCTCTTCTTTGATTTCGGCTAAGGCGTTGACCGGAGGAGCCTCAAGCGCCAACCGCGGAGCAATTGTAGGCAAGCGTGACCTTTGTGGGACATTGTTGGAAATGAAATTCCTCCGTGGGATATCCCGGTATGAGGAACTGGGGGAAGCTTGGGCTAACTACTTCTTTAATGTGAGTAAGTCATTCGCCATCTTTTGAAATGCTTTGGATCGGCATTTAAGTAAGGGAGAAGGGCCCAAAGATTTAGGCTTGGATGATTCCCTTTTTAATTCGCTAGATATTAGCAAATTATCTTCAATTCGGATGGCAGCGGCCTGGGTGAGAATCAAGGTAGCTACTTGTTCTTGTAGGAGTAAGAAACTTACTTTCGAACTCATAGCATTCACGAAGAAACACTTCTGATTTTCGGTGTTGGAAGCATGGCAACAGGCACACGGTTGATTAATGCATTGAACCTGGCGATAAAATTGCGCATGGTCTCATTGGCCTCCTTTTTTAGGTGAGTGATCTGTGATAACAATGCAAACGCATCTTCCGAAGGCTTGTACCTATCTTCAAAAGCATCCCGCAAGGTGGCCCAACTGGTAATAGATCCGGCCGGCAAATGCTGAAACCATTCTGCTGCGGGCCCTTGTAAAGTTTCTAGAAAAAGGTGAACCAACACATCTTCATGGGTCACATCTAGGATACTGCATGACATGATGAATGTAGATATGTGTGAATCCGTGCTTTGGTTTCCGCTCCCATCAAATTTGGGAAAATTCTTTTGGTTTCCATGTGGGAGCACGTGAACAGGATGTGGCAAAGCCAGAGGGCCCATAGCATTTCCCCATGGTACTGCCATTTGAACGGGTGGAAAAAGAACACGGGTTGGAAGCATGGTCCCGCTGAGTAATAAAGCACTGCAAAGGGATGTGGATGCCCCTTGCGAGAGATTCTTCCTTCGTGGAGGTGAGACACTCCTGGATGACCGGTCAGCCAAGCTCAGTGATGAGAAGCGTGCTGGTGTAATACTGAAGTTATGCCTTTGGAGCAGATCAAAGGTGGGATCAACTTCTCCACGAGCTTTCCTGCTACGAGTAAATGGTTCACCCACCAGTGTACCTTCCTGATCTGCAATATGGTGAGTAGATTTAAAAACTCTTTTTGGTTGTACTTGCTGATTTTCTGATTTTTTTGACAAAAATCAGCAGCATGTACTTTTCTGAATATTAAAATTTTATCCCTCTTTTCAAAAACCGATTGCGGTTTAACGATAAAGAACAACGAGGATAAAATAATGGTTAATTTAGTAAGCTGATTTTCGGATCTTCGAACTGACTTTTGAAGAGTTTGAAAATTTTGGTAAACTGTCAAAAACTCAGATCTACGGAAAAATACAGATTTTTATAAAAACTCAGTGAACTAAAGATCTCCAACTAGGTCAGATCTATGGATCTCAGAAGAAAATTTTCAATTTGGGTTACTTTTGCAAAAATTTTGGATTTTGGACAAAAGTTAAAATTTGCAAACAGGTAGTGATTTTTCTGATTTTTACTGATTTTCTATCATACCACCATCATAGATCTGATAGATCTATTCGATCCCCAGTGGAGTCGCCAAAAACTGTTGGTTTGAAAATCTGTCACTTGGGCTAGATCTATGGATAAATGAGCCAACAGTGGTGGGGCATAGCCCCTCTTTGAGTCAGCAAAGTGAAACTAGTTTATTGCTTTTCTACCAGTAGGAATCTGTGCAAGTCTCACAATATTCTACCTTCGGGGTTTGGGATCTCATCCCAGTAGGGGTGTTTCCAACTGCGAAAAGAAAGGAATGAAAGAGAGGATGAAGAAAGATCAGTCCGAAGGAGAAAAGAAATGGATTCCAAAGCGTAAAGGTCGAGGGTTTATGTTTTGGGATTGGTAGTAAACAGAGCCAAACCTACTTGCATAATCAAATAAAGCAATACTGATGAATAAATGACAAAAAGTAGAGATAGATCCAACAAAATAAATGCATAGATCTGACATAAGAAAGATCAAATGCCCATAACACACATATTCAACACAAATTCTCAATATTTGTATTAATATTTTCTTCTGTTACAAAAAGTACAAAGCCTTTTCTTCTCACTTCTATTTTTCATCTAAAAGATATCCACCCATGAATACAACAAGTATTAGAGTATTTATAGAAGAAGGAGAAGGAGGAAGGCAAAAAGGAACCAACCACCTAATTACAAAATATCTTACAAAACATCTCAAAGTCATGTTGACTTTTGACAACTTGATGGATGACATCATCTCATGGTGCAACATGGATGATGCCATCATTTGTGTCAACATACTTTAGATATTTACAAAAAGAAAGTTGGGAAGAAAGAAACTATTCATTGTCGCCCCATGGTGGAAGGGGGTATCCTGCTTTTGCTGCTCGGGAGACAAGATGTGGAACCCGGCACGGTACTCCATGAAGTTGATCATGGGTTGAAGTTAATCCTGGGAAGGATCCTTGTGTCGATCGCGATAGCTTCACAAGTCTCCCGCTCATCTATGATCTTTTTCGGGAGTTTGGAATAATCATTTTATGCCTCTATCGTGTACCCAATGAAGTCACGACATGCCAACAGTTGTTGATGGATTTGGCGTCGAACGTGACCCTCGGTCCCGGTCCACCGTGAAATGATCTCCTTGAAGATCTAAATAGTTTCTTCAACCTTTCTTAAGGTGAAAGAAGAAGTGAGCAAGCCTGGAGACATTCTTAGGACAATCTGTTCCATTTGATGCATTGCATCCAGGGCTTCCTCCTTTACTTTTTCGATCTTCTCTAGGACGAACTCCAGCTGATCAACCCGATAATCCAGAGTAGAGAGGATTTTGTTGAGGGCTCTGGGGTGCCCGAGGACGCCAAACTTGACCAGATCTTCAATGAATAGTCAAACATTTTCTGAAAGGTCTCGTGCTGCATCCTGGCATGATCCAGCTCTTTGGAGATGGGTCCTGCTATCGCCTGGAGTTCTCTGTTTGTCTAATTGATATTCTGATATAACTTGGTGAACTTAGTGATTACTCGTTCACTGTCCTTGAGGATCTAGCTCCTCCAGGTGGAAACTGCCATACCTTGCTCACCGATCTTGGCATATTCATTAATTTTATCCTGGCTCAGAGGCTCAGGAGTTTCGGCGGTAGTTGTGGGAGGTGCACTACCCATCTTCTGCAAGGCGTGGAGAAGATGTTTATTTTGTTCCTTCAATAGCCTTTTCTCTTCCTTTTCTTCTTGGAGCTTTTTGCAAAGAGCGTCAATTGTAGATAGGGCCTCTCCCTGCAGGATTTCTGAAGATGTCCCCATTGTGACTTGAGTCACTGTGTAATCTATTGAGGACAGATCCTTTTTATCCTTCAAAGGATTGGGGTATGCAATCTCCATTACTCTCTCCCCTGATGCACTATAAGAGAAGTGGGTTATAGGTTTTTTCTTCTTGGCCCCTTTTGATGGGATGATGGATAAGTCCATCGGTGCGATGGGAACTTTCCTCTTTGTTGACTCAGGTGCTGGGAGATCCAGATTAGACTTATGGGAGAAGGGCCGGAAGTAGAAAAGGGAGCAGCTACAGTAGTAGAGGAAAAGAACATGGGGACACTTGGAGGCGTCATCGAGAGGGAGGCCGAGGAAGTGCTCATGGGAGGAAGAGATACTACAGGGGAGGTAGACATGGAAGGGAGATGAGAAATGAGAGAAGAAATGGTGGGGGACAGCTCGTGAGAGAAGAGAAGATGGATGATGAGGCAGGGGGAATAGTAGAAGACGGGGGAGGGGTACGACCAAAGGAATGGTCGCTTGGGTCACATGAGGAGGGGAAGGAGGAGAGGGAGAAGGGATAGAAGGGACCTCAATAGTTGTAGTGGCGGCAACACCCTGAGTGGATGTGCTTATTGGAACGCGTCTTCGCGCTTCTTCTTCCGGGCTTACTGGATTACAACCCATTCTTGTGAAGTGGAAGAAGGAATTTCGTGAGCTTTCTCTGGGTGGAGCTTGACTCACTCTCTTTGCCTTTCCCCTTGCCCTTTGTAGTAGCTGTTTTGCTCGAGGAGGTGCATTGCCCAATGGAGATGTTGTGAAATCAACTCCGAGGTAGATGAGACCGTTCATTACGCACCAATGCTCTCGTCCATCGCAGATTTTCATTGTCCCTTTCCTCTATCGTTTGGGGTGCTTTAGTCCTGTCAATCACAGCAAATGGCCATTCATCTTCACCTGTATCCAAATATACCTGATCAATTTCTTGATCAGTAGTTTGATAACCTTTTGGGATGCTGGCTACGCCGTCATTTGGATGATTTCGGCCAAGTCCAAGCGAGAGTGGTCCTTCTTTCTGAGTTCAACCTCATGGTACAGGTCGATATAGATATCCTCGATCTGTGGAATATGAATCGGATCGAGTTTTGCCCTTAGATTTGGTAGGTTTCTTGGTTGATGTTGACATATGTAACTCGAACTCGATTCTTTGATCTGCAAGAAGAAGAAGTGAAACCCAACGCAAGAAAGTCATATTAGCTGTTTGATCTTCCATTAAAGCATTGACAGAAGAAAGAGTTAGTGATTTTAAGGTCTTAGGGCATAGGGTGCATAAATACTGTAGGCTACAGGGTTAAATAATATGGCGCACAGAAAAGGGCTGCTGCAAGGGATAAATCAGCGCCAAAGGGTGCATGGCACATGGAAACTACAGATGACATTTTGTTGTTGCAAGTGGAAGTGTGCCCGTGTATATATATGCATTTAACAGGCGCTGATATTCTTCATGTTACACAGGAACAGGATGCGCCAGTGGCGCATATAATTTTTATGTTACATGTAACTTTGGTGCGCCAAAGGGCACGTATATGGCTTGTGTGACATATGCATTATGTGTGCTAAAGGGAACTTGGTTCGGCACGACGTAGAGAGGGATTGCATAACATTATGTTGCTGTAATAAGGGATGCACCTGCGCTAACAATTTATACTTGGCGCATCTAAATTTGATGTTGCATAGATGTAGGGTGTGCCAATGGCGCAAGGTTTTTCAATGTTGCACGCAAGTATGGTGCGCCAAGAGGGCGCAGGGAAAGCGTGTTGTAAGTGAGGAAAGTGTGCCTTGAGGGCGCAAATGTTTGTTATGCAGCAAGCATGGCGGATGCGCCATTGGCGCGACTGTTTTTTATGTTGCAAGGGCGGCGGATGCGCCAAAGGAAAAACATAGTTTTTATCAATTTTTAAACCTTCTCTTTCTTCATGGGGTTTGGATAGGTGCTAAGCTTCTTTTGCAGGGTTCATTGGATAGAGAAAGGGGGGCAAAAAGGATCCAAGTTGTTCTTGAGGCAAAAACTCTCTCTCTATCAGCAGATCTGGAAAGAGGAAGGAGAGCAGGGGAGAGATAACCAGGGCAGTAAAACAGCAAAGGAGGGTATTTTCAAGGCTTCACAAATCCATTTAATCTAATCCCCACAAACAGGAAGCCAAAAACCAAAATACAAATCACAAGAGCAGAAGGGACCTCTTACCAGGAATATATAATGTGAGAGGTGTGAAACTGGGTCCACGACGTGATTTGATAACGACAGGCGCGCTGACAGGTACAGAGGGAAGAGAATAATCACGTGATTTTTGTCTGATGAAAATGACAGGTCAGATGCGCCTATATATAGGCAAGGTGGTAATAAATGCGCCAACAACTTTTTCAAGTGGTGCGCCAAAACGCCTGTTGACAATGGAAAGGATGCACCCTTTAGCACACCAAAAGCGTTGTCAACACAAAAATACATGCGCCCTTTGGCGCACCAAAATGCAGTGTAACAAAAGTATTATTGACATGAAGGTGCATGTGCCCTGGCGCATGCAAGAAAGACACAACATAGTGAGGCACACCAAAAGGTGTGTCGACACGTCAAACCGTGCGCCAAAGGATTTAAAGGGGGCGCATGAACATTTTATGTTGCTTAAACATTAGGTGCGCCCGACCAAAAAAGGCCAAAAATGGCTAAGTTCGGAAAACCAGATTTCCGGGAAGGGATTTTGCAACGTTCCGAACGCAAGGAGTCCCCGACAAGGACCAGGAACAAATTTGGCAGGGTTATCGTCAGAAATTTCCCTTGCCAATTTTACGGGATAACAGGTAGAAGGTCTAAGGAGAAAATTTCATGAACCAAGAGGTGTAAACAAAGAGAAGATGGATGATTAGCCTAAGGGGTTGATATAGCAAAACCGAGAAGTGAAAAAAACCATAAGGTTGCTAGATAGGTTCATAAATCCAAGCAAGGGCATAAGCCTAAGTGAGGATGTAGATAATACCACAATGATCCAATGAGAAAGACCAACGTGTATAAATAAAAATGTTGATAATACATTATCGGTGATAAAGAGACTTTTACTTCTTAGTTATGTGCTAAACCAAAATGCTTTTTCTTCTTAGTTCGCACTAAACTAAAATGCTTTCGCTTCTTATTTTGCGCTAAACTCAAGTACGTATGCTCCTTAGTTCCGCACTAAAACCAAACTACATTACTTGTCAAAAGGTAAAATAAGTAAATCAGTTGCAAAATCCCGCAAAAAAGAAGAAAAAAGAGAGTAAAGTGGAAAATGGAGTTAATTTACTTCTAAAAGTAACTAAGTAAAGAAGTTGCAAAAATCTAGAAAGAAGAAAAAAAAAGAGAGTAATGCAGAAAAATGGAGTTACTTTACTTCATAAAGTAACTAAGTAAAACAGTTGCAAAAATCCACAAAGAAGAAAAAAGAAGAGAGTAATGCAGAAAAATTAATTTACTTTACTTCATAAATTAACTAAGTAAAGAAGTTGCAAGAATCCATGAATAAGAGAAAAGAAGAGATTAATGTGGAAAAATGGAGTTACTTTACTTCATAAAGTAACTAAGTAAAGTAGTTGCAAAATCCCAAGTTTCAAAAAGTCGCAAAGAAGAGAGTAATGCAGAAAAATGGAGTTACTTTACTTCATAAAGTAACTAAGTAAAGAAGTTGTAGAATCCCGCAATACAAAGATAAATTGCTTTACTTTTACAAGTAATAAGTAATGAGGGTCGCATTCACACAAAGAAGAGAGTTTTGACAACTTATTTTGGCCATAACGTTTGCTTTAGTGCTCCGCGTTTTTGAGATCTTTGACTTTCCGGAAAGCTCTTTATGTCCTTTACACCATGGAGTTATGAAAATTAGTGTTTGATGAAATTAAATGAGAGAAAAATAGAAAACAAAACTCCATCACGTTAATGGGAAATAAAAGTAATCGGGGTTGAAAACTTGATTAGCCATAACTTTTGACCCGTTGCTCCGTTTTTGAGATATCGACTTTCTAGAAAGATCTCAAACTCCTCTACACAATGGAATCATTGAAATAAATCTTTTGTGAAACTCTCTAGGAAAACATAAAAATTTAATAAAAAGATCACTTTCAGTTTGAAGTGAACAATTCCAGTAGTAGTGCTACCGCAAAGATGGGCAAATTTATTCTTTAGAAAAAGAGGAAAAATATGAATGGGTTTTTTCACTTGGAATTTCTTCTTCTTCTTCTTCTTTCCTGATGATGTAATAAAGTAATCAAGCTTAATTGTAAAACTTAAGTAATCTGGTTAAAATCCATTACTTCAAGTTGTTTGAAAAAGTCAATTACTTTGTGGTAGTTGATTGTACTTTAAGGTAGTTAATCCTATTTTAAAAGATTGAACATTATAATTATATGCATGTGATGCAATGAGGAATTTGAGGAAGAAAATTCTCAACTCCTCACAGTTTAGTAGTTAGGAACTTATGGAAATATAACGGATATTTTCTATCTTGTAACTTCCTTATGGAGGCTATAAATAGAAAGAGAGGCCTACGGGCCAAAGGATGAAACTTTTTGGAAACCAATTATTGTAATTTTATGCAAGAATTTAAAATATATCAGACTAAATGTTTTGATACTCTGGAATTTTCTTTGTATAAATTTGTTGGAATTGAATAAGAAGAAGGTGAATTTCTGCAGAACTTTGTGTCTGAGAAGTCTCATTGTAAATTCTGTGAGGATTTTTATGGTAAAATTTGTGTTACTTAAAGTCTGAATCTGAATTTATTTATTTTTCATTTGCTTAAATTGTGACAATTCTAAAGTGTTTATTTATTCTGTACAACTACAATAAGCTATGCGATATACTTATTATGAAGTACTTGTCTATTTCCTCGCTGCTATTATAATTCCACATCTTCTTTCCTTTTATTTTCTGCATAACTTTCCCAAACATGACTTCTTACTTCCTATAGAATTATCTGGCTATGGTTCATGATCCCTGCGATTAAAGTAATAACCAAAATATAATTTTATAAGTTGTAGAAAAAATAAACACATCACATGGGAGATTCACCATTAAATGAAGGGGATTTATCCCATAACTACCTAGGTTTGTGTATCTAACCATGCAAAAATCCCTCCAAAAAGCTTTATCATGTCGTTCTTCTAATAAGTTGAGGTCATTGAGGTAGGATTCATGGAGTTCTTTGTCTAGAATGATACTGTGAAGGGATTCCCACCTTGAGTGGAAGGACCACCTCAATTCCATAAGTAAGTGAAAATGGGGTTGCCCTAGTGGCCATACAAACACTGGTGTGGTATGTGCATAATGTAGGATATAAATTCGTATACCAATATTTGCATGATTCATGAATCATATTTCGTAAGATCTTCTCGAGAATTTTATTTGTAGATTGATATTTTCCATTGCATTGTGGATGATATGGTGTTGAGAATTGATGTTTTATTTTAAAATTAGCACATAGTTACTTCATTTATTTACATTTAAAGATCCCACCATTTTCAGATATGATGGTGTGGGGAATTCCAAAGTGGAAAATTATTTGATTAAGGATGAATTTGGATGTAGTAAGACCAGAAATATTAGTGAGAGGCATGGCTTCAACCCACTTAGTAAATTATTTTATGGTTGTGATGATGAAGACATGACCATCTTGAGATCGAGGCAATTTCTTGATGTAATCCAATCCCCATATATTGAAGGGCCAGGAGCCATGATAGATTGTAGCTCAATTGGAGAGGAATGAATCAAGTCATCATGATATTGATAAGGTTTGCACTTTTTACCAAAGGCGTGAGTGTCAAATTACAGTGTCGGCCAATAGTAATCCATACATAGGCACTTTCATGCATTGGCCTCACCACTATAATGGCCACCACAAGTTCCCCCATATGCTTCCTCTAAGACGTGGTAATTGATATTTATTAACTCATAAGAGTAGGGGTACCTTTACTGATTTCATAGTATAATATGTTGGCCTTAAGTACATATTTGATATATTTTTTACATATTCATAATCATGTTAATGGGTCAATACCATCCGGGAAGGTCTAATATTGTATGAATTGATGGATATAAACATACCAAGGGTCCTGTGTAGGGCCATGTGGCTCAATCGATATACATCTTGAATGTGTGGAGGAGGTGAAGTGGTTAGGGTTTGACGTATTATTATAAGAGTGTCATCATGAGAAATAGAATGTGACTCAAACCGAATGGCAGACGTGACCAAAGAATTAACCAAGGAATTTTTTTTGTGGGATTGATTCTATATTAAATAAAGTGAATTCTGGATCAAATTCCTAAACTAATTCATAATAAGCTTTGAGGTTCTCTCTCGTGACATTGATATACACTACTAACCTCTCACCACACCAACTAAGAATCCCCAATGACATGAATTTAGGAGACATTCTTAGCTAGGGAATCCCGTATGCTTATGATAAGATGCTTATACTCATCCATGTTGTTGTTGATTTAAAATTCAAGTCGATAGAATAGAGGGAAAGTCTAATTGGAGGGTCGGTGAATACACAATCTGCCCTAGCTCATTTGAGGAATTTTTCCCATAAAAATGTAGCATCCATGTATCCTCATGGAGATCGATGGTGACCTCCACCTCAATGATTTTGGCCTCTAGTTTGATTTTAGGTAAGGGAAGCACTTTAATAATGGTGTCATCCGATTATGCCTTGAGACCAATGATAAAGATATAAGTAATGTATTTTATGGAATTAAAGTTGTATACTCCATTAATGAGGATGATATCCTTATTGGGTAATGCATCATAAATGTGGTGATAAATAAATATGGGGGTGGAAACCAACTGGTCCACTATGACCTGAAATTTTACCACCTTTCATGTGATGATGTGGAGGTCAAATTTCATAACGAGGGTCATCCAATTTCCAATGTGATATATGAGGAGGATAGAATGTGAAATAAGTGGTGTAATGGATATTTATAGATAATGAAGTAAGTGGCTTTATACAACATGTAGTGACGTAAATTCATAGTTGTGTAATATATTGCGAAACAAGTTCACTCAATTGATGTGTAGTGTTCTTCATAGTCTAGTAATCCCTAAATAACATAATAGATGGTATGCTCCTTGCCTTTTAATGTTCCTATGTGAACATTTCCACTAAAGAAATTGGAGTTGAAGAGGTATATAGTAGCAATGATTGATTTGGAGAAGGATGTTGTAAGGTTGGTAATGAGGAAAAAGAGTTCTTCATATTGTTGAATGTTTTTTGACAATATTTGGTCCACTCTAGTTTGGTATATTTTTGAAGGAGACTATTTATGGCATGAGTATGATAGGTAAACTTAGGAAATATCATTTGATTTTCCAAAGTTTTAGAGGAAAGTGCATATGTATGCTATGGAGGATGGTCATGGCATGTCGAGAATAGATTTAATATTTTAAGGTTGATATCGATACCACATTTTGATGATAAGAATCCTAGTAATTTTTCCTATATTACCCGAATTTGTATTTTCTACGATTGAGGTGAACCTTATATTTGTGAAGGCATCCTAAGGCAATATCTAATTCATGAACATGATCATTAGTGTGTCGATATTTAAAGAGTAGATCATTAACATAGACTTCAACTATTTTATGTATGAGGTCATGAAAGATGTGTGTCATGGCATGTTGATATGTTGCACTAGAGTTTTTGAGTCCAAAGGGCATTTTTACATAATAGTAGGTGCCCCATTCCATAGTAAAAGTAGTCTTGTGTTGATCTTAGGGAAAATATGAATTTGGTTATACCCTGAGAACCCATCCATAAGAGATAACATTTTGTACCCTGTCATGGCATCGGTGATGACATCAATGGAGGGTAAAGGAAAGTTATCCTTAGGAAAATCAAGGTTAAGGTTTTGAAATTAAATACCAATAAAAATAGACAAGGTGTCCTTTTTCTAAACCAGGATGATATTGATACCCAATTATAATAATCAATTGTACGAATAAATTTCATTTCTAAGAGCTTGATGATTTCTTTATGACATAAATCATTAATCTTGGGAGGGAACTTCCTTATCTTTTTCCAAATAGGAGTGACATCAAGATAAGTAATGATATTATGGGAGAAAATTTTAGGATCAATGTAAGGTATATCAGCATATCCCCATGCAAATACCTATTTATGTTTTAGTACTACCTCTATGTGGTGTTCCCATAAGTGAGGAAAGAAATCACCAAACATGAAGTTACGTGTTTGGGATAATCATTAAGTTGTACAATGATAGTTAATTTAGCCAACATAGTATTACCATCTTAAAATTCTATGCAGCCTCGGTAATTTGTATGATTCATCCGGCTAGGATCAATAGTATTGATATAATCATCGAAGCGCACGTGTCTTGGAGAAGTTTATCAACTTATAATGATGTCAAGGATTTTCATAAAGAAAACATGAAGGGAAATGATTCAGACCCATGAGCTCGAGTTCTAGAACCAGGCAAAGTGAAAACAGAGGCCCGAGAAAGTCAAATTCGACCCTACACAAGAAGAAATAGAAGAAATAGTTCTTTTGGGTGTTTCCATGTCTTAAATCTATTTAAAGGGTCGAGGGAGGACTCAATAATGGAATTGTAGGGTCAGAGAAGAAGGGGCAAAGTGCTACAAGAGAGGCCAGGAGAAAGAAAGAAAAAAAACAAGGATCCAAGGTCTTCGGGCTCAAAACCATTCAGGAAAGAATCTAGAATCGACTAAGTATGGAAGAGCCAGCAGAGGGAACCACGTGTCCTAACGGTGCTCCTCCAAAGGTGAATCCAAAAAGAGAAGCTCAAACAAGTGCCACATCTCCACGTGTCTCAGGACAAAATGGAGGCAGGGAAAATGGTCAAGCAGAGTCAAAAGGTGGAGCTTTGGGGCCGGGGGTTTTCTGAGTTTTGCATGTTTTGTGAAAAGGGGAAAAGGTAAATTATGGACCCACAAACCTGATTTTTTCTCTAATCTGGCTGCCACGTGTCCCATCTCAAAAGGGGGACCCATTTTCAAATTTTTTCCCCATCCATTCGTATGGATCCGATACAAACTTTGAAGGGGCATATCTTTCGACTCAGTGGCTTGAAATATTACAAATCTAACACCATTGGAAAGATCTCGGCCTCACCTATGCCATGGAGGTCGAGACTTTAATTTTGAGGAGGTTAGGTAAAGGAAAATGGAGGAAATGTCTTTGGGCCTTCAATGTAGGATCCATCTGTCTCAACAACTAGATCGGATTTGATTCGATTTTTGCCATTTCTTCTTCTTTCAAGGTGCCGAATCAAGGAATCATGTAGTAAAGATGGATTTGGGGCATATTTTATCAGAAGCATTATTAAAAAGTGGTTGAGCTTCAACCCACTTTTCCCCTTCTCTCTCTCTCTCTTTTCTCTCTCGATCAAATCTATAAATATAGGGGCAAGATTCATTGTAAAAGGGTTGTTGTTCATTCTTCTTCCTTGCCCCCTCTCTCTTTCTTCTCCAGGGTCGAATGTGGAGTTTAAGCCTCCTCCCTTGGCTTTGTAATGGCATTTTCTTGCCTCTTTCCCATTAATGGTGTATTATGTGAACTCCTGGAGCAATAAAATTTGTTTTTGTGATGTGTTTTGTCCATCCTTTGCTCATTTTGTTGTCTCTTCTCGCCTCTCACCATTGTAGGGTATATTGTGCATATCTCTGATGTCCATTACAAGTTTTGGGAGCTATGTTTAAGGGGTTTGAAATGGTGTTTTGTGTGAAATTTATCCTTGGTTTGTGATGCATCTTGTCCATCCTCTCCATTGCTCACCTCTCTCCATTTCAGGTAGTTGGGTTTGTGATCAGCAGTTCCCTTTTCTTGGTGTTATCACCTCTGTAGTGTAGGATTTCTTTATTTTCATCTCTCTCTCTCTCTCTCTCTCTCCTTGGTCCCTTGGAATTGTTAGATTAGGAGTAGATAGTCACATTTCCTTCCTTATAAGTAGTTTAGTGCTAGGATTAGGAAGAGGAACCAACCTTCTCTGGAGGATCATTCCCATTTGCAAGTCCCACACTTGGGGAATGATCCAATGTTATGCAAATCACACCAAATGACCCTGCCTTAGAAAAGTAGATCCATAACTCATTTGGGGGTGTTGTGATTTCACACTAATAGTTTTGGCATGCCCGGTGGGAGGAGTGAAGCACCTTACCACTTCACTTCATCAGGTTTGATGTGCTCTTGGTGAAGATTTCAGCCTTTGGAGGCACTTTCAAGCACATCTGGTGACTCCATCTGGTCAAAAACCCATTCTCTGAGTTACAGACCTTTTCCATCCATTTCCACTCATTTTCATCTATTTTCTTCTTCCATCTCTTCATTTTCTCCCATTCCATGAGGTTGTGCAATCATGACTTCATTCCCTTCATGGAACTCACACTTACAACAATACAATCCACCTCCAATGTATTTCCCAACTCCTCCTAGATCAACATTATAATCAGATCCAGGACCATTATGCTTACCCATATGAGTAGTGTCAAAACTAGTTTGACTATGAAGCTTATCAAGGACAAGGGGATGCATATGATGGTGATAGTTATGCAGAGGATGTTGGTCTACTGGAGAAGATTCAAAAAATGGAGGCTGGCATGGTTCAATCAAGGGGCATAACACAAATGAAGGCATTCAAGATTGGTTATAGGGCACCTTGTCCATGGGAAGGCCCTTTTCCAAGACATTACAGCCCTCAAGAGAAGCTTGACTTCATGGTTGAAGTGTTGCCTCAACTTACACAAGTGGATTGAGGACATTGGGGCTTATGAGAAAAGTGTGGGACAACCTTGTCAATGGGTAAGTCAATCACCAGCTCCCTGCCTTTCATTTTCTCTCCCTCAATCTTTATCATTTCAGTAGAGGCAAGAGTCAAGCCCCTCACTTGCTACCCCAAGTGTTGATTTCATTTCTCCATCTCCTAGTCTTCCACCTCATCTCAGTTCTTCTATCCTTTTCCCTTCCAAACAGTCATCCCCTCCAAACAAACAAGAAGTTGCACCTCCCTTCCCACCACAAACAATTACAAAGATGGTTGAACCCAAACTGCCACTCCTCTTGCTTTCCCAAGCCCATGTTGGGAAGAGACTCAAGAATCTAGTCAAGGAGAACAACAAGAAGAGGAGCCCAATAGAAAAGAAATGACAGATAATCTGAAGAGTTGGGCTGCCAAATTTGGGTTTACAAAGATCCCCTTGATGGTCAAGCCAATAGAGGAGGTCAAGATTGAAGAACCAGTGGTGGTTGAGGCTGAGTTTGCAGCAGAAGAAGAGAAAGAACAAGAGGAGGAACAATCAGTCCCAAGCCCCATTGAAGAGGAGCAGTTGGGAGAGATCAAGATCAATGTTGAGGCCACTCAATGAAGAAGGCATCATTGAATTTTTTTCTTTCATTTCAAGGGTATTTGATTTGATTGATGAACCCATGATGGAAGAGGACCATACAGTTTCAGAGGCTCTAAGTGTGGAGAGCTATAGGGAACCTTTCAATTCTTCCTCCCACTTCATCCCCTTCAAGATCTAATGTTGAAGAAGAGTTTGATCTTTCAAACTTCATGTTTGAGAGTGAAGGGAGCCATGGTGATCAAGTTGTAGATCAAGAAGGCACCATGGAGGAGGTAGAGCACATGCAACAGGACAACAAGGAGGTAGATTACCTGTCTGACTTGGAGGATTGCCTTGATGGAGGGGAACCCATGGAGATCACATCATTTTTTCCTCCATCCATCTTCCACGCACATGAACCTACTGCCATGAAGGAGGATATTCAAGTGCAAAATCCTGCACTCCATAATGGCCCTCTGGAACCAAGGTTGGAAGATCTTGATCTTCCATGTTCTTCAAAGGAGGAGGAAGAGAAAAGGTAGGAGGATGTCATCATCTCTCTCACACCATCCACCCAAGAAGGTCCACAAGAAGACTCCATTTTTGGAGTTGAATTTTAGAGAAATGGGCACATCCAAAGGATCAGACCATGCCCAATCAAGATACTTGGCTTCATTAGAGCCAAGGGAGAAGCCAAAACTAGTCATGCCTACTCTAGGGCATGAGGATGAGCATCAAAGTACCAAGGGTCATCATCAACACCTCCATAAGTAATGCAAGTCAGCTTGAGGAGGTATTTTCCATTAATGTTGATACCTTGATGATTTGGGTGGAGGACAACTTATTGTAGTTTTTCACTCATACAAGCAGCTATATTTAGTGTCAAATCATTTGCATGGCTGCCCCTCTTGAGAAAGGGAAGCTACTTCTCCCTGCCTATAGCAGGATTTGTTTAGCATTCTTTTCTCTCTGGTTAGTGTAGGAGTAGGAGTAGACTTTGTTTCAGCAGAGAAGAAGTGCTTATGCACACTCTGCATGTCTCATTTGAGGCATGTATGATTTGGTCTTTGTATATAAGTTTTGTTCACATTGCTCTAGAGGTGCACAAGGCTAGGCTCTTCACTATTTACGGTAGAAAGATCCATAGTTTCTATAATCAGTTGCAAATTCCAAAAAAGAAAACAAATGTAGAGCAACTAAATTCATTTCAAAATAGTCCATTTTAGGGACAGATGAAAGTCCCAGAGTTAAAATAATTTTCTACTCTCAGAAATTCCATTTCCAAGATTTCCTTATGAAAATTGAGAGTGCAGACTCAGGGTCAGACAAAACATAGAAAAGGCATACAGTCAGGCTCAGTGGCTCAGGATCAGACCTTCAAAGGTTCAGATCAGTTTCATGTTTATCAAGTAGACTCCATGCCCAATGGATGCTTCAAGGCCACTAGTCTCTTCATCTAGCAGGAAGATGTCCCCGTGAGTCACCAAATTGTTATCCCAAATTTCCCTAGAAAGTTTTGGTCAGAACAAGCCTTACACATAAAGAAAACATGAAGGGAAATGATTCAGACCCATGAGCTCGAGTTCCAAAACCAAGAAAAGTGAAAATAGAGGCCCGAGAAAGTCAAATTCGACCCTGCACAAGAAGAAATAGAAGAAATGGTTCTTTTGGGAATTTCCATGTCTTAAATCTATTTAAAGGGTCGAGGGAGGACTCAACAATGGAATTGCAGGGTCAGAGAAGAAGGGGCAGTGCCGCAAGAGAGGCCAGGAGCAAGAAAGGAAAAATGGAAAGGATCCAAGGTCTTTGGGCTCAAAACCATTCAGGAAAGAATCTAGAATCGACTAAGTATGGAAGAGCCAACAGAGGGAACCACATGTCCTAACGGTGCTCCTCCAAAGGTGAATCCAAAAAGAGAAGCTCAAACAAGCGCCACATCTCCACGTGTCTCAGGATGAAATGGAGGCAGGGGAAAATGGTCAAGCAGAGTCAAAAGGTGGAGCTTTGGGGCAGGGTTTTTATGAGTTTTACATTTCACAAAAAGGGGAAAAGGTAAATTACGGACCCCAAACCTGATTTTTCTCTAATCTATGGCTGCCACGTGTCCCATCTCAAAAGGGGGACCCATTTTCAAACTATTTTCCCCATCCATTCGTATGGATCCGATACAAACTTTGAAGGGGCATATCTTTCGACTCAGGGCTCGAAATATTACAAATCTGACACCATTGGAAAGATCTCGGCCTCACCTACACCATGGAGGTCTGAGACTTTAATTTTGAGGAGGTTAGGTAAAGGAAAATGGAGGAAATGTCTTCGAGCCTTCAATGTAAGATCCATCTGTCTCAACAACCAGATCGGATTCGATCTGTTTCCACCATTTCCTCTTCTTTCAAGGTGTCGAATCAAGGAATCATGCAAGTAAAGATGGATTTGGGGCATATTTTATCAGAAGCATTAACAACAGTGGTTGAGCTTCAACCCACTTTTCCCGCTTCCCTCTCTCTTTCTTCTCTCCATCAAATCTATAAATACAGGGGCAAGATTCATTATAAAGGGTTGTTCATTCTTCTTCCCTGCCCCCTCTCTCTTTCTTCTCCAGGGTCGAATGTGGAGTTTAAGCCTCCTCCCTTGGCTTTGTAATGGCATTTTCTTGCCTCTTTCCCATTAATGGTGTATTGTGTGAACTCTTGGAGCAATAAAATCTATTTTGTGATGTGTTTTGTCCATCCTTTTCTCATTTTGTTGTCTCTTCTCGCCTCTCACCATTGTAGGGTATATTGTGCATATCTCTGATGTCCATTATAGGTTTTGGGAGCTGTGTTTAAGGGGTTTGAAATGGTGTTCTGTGTGAACTTTATCCTTGGTCTGTGATGCATTTGTCCATCCTCTCCATTTCTCACCTCTCTCCATTTCAGGCAGTTGGGTTTGTGATCAGCAGTTCCCTTTTCTCGGTGCTATCACCTTTGTAGTGTAGGATTTCTTTATTTTCATGCTCTCTCTCTCTCCTTGGTCCCTTGGAATTGTTAGATTAGGAGTAGATAGTCACATTTCCTTTTGGGACAAGTAACATTAGTAGTGCAATACTTCCAATTTCTTAGACTTAGCTTGTGACACAACGTGATATTCGTCAAAGGAAATATTTTTACTTTAAGATCATGAACATATTCCTTAGATGAAATACGAGATCTTGCTAAAATATTTAGGTGAAAGGGGAGGGCGATCAAAAAGAGATACGTGATCCTATATCATTGCATTATAAGTGATTAGAGGTTGAGGAATCACTCTTTGGATCTTCTGTCTTGGTTTGAGGGGGAAATTGATCTCGAGGTAGAAGAACCAGAGGTAACTAATGCACAATATCATTAGGTAACCTAATTTTGTTAATTATGTTTTGAATATACTTAGGCTCATTCTCTTCTAAATCAACTAATGTAATTTGGATTTTGGACATAAGATCAAAGAACTCCAAGTAAGGAATACTTTGGATCTCAAGAGTAGTTGACATTAGGAAAGGCTCATTAGGAAATGGGAGTAGGATATCTAAAGGATTGGGATCAACATATTTCCTAAAGTGTTGGTTGTTATGGATGAATTTTATACATTGGTACCCGAAAATGTGACTAAATGCATGTAATGTATCCATGGTCATCCCAATAAGAGGTTATAAGAGAGAGGATGATCTAAAACCATGAGATTGGTGTAAACCATTTTGGTCCAACCGTGGGTAGCCAAATGCATCCTATGGGTTTTTGTTTTGTTTTTTAGAAACCACAACAATTCAAACAATTAGGCTTGAGGTCATTTATAGAATAACCAATATTATTGATGAGAAAGAAAGATGGTAAGTTTATTCTGATCCTTTGTCCATGAGGACCATGTGAACTTGTGCATCATGAATGATAACACTAATGAGTAAGGGTGGGTCATATGCAAAAATAGGACCTTTTCAGTAATCAAATCCATTATTTACAAACTCCAAGGATAAGAAACCTAAATGTGAGTATGGTAAGAATGATCCTATCATCTTTATGTGATGTATTTATGGCTTTGGGGATCCGGTAGGAATTTTGGGATCCACACAAGAAGGATCCTCAATTTTTTCTAACCATTAGATGAGAAAAATTTGATGACACATGACTTCCATAAAGGGGATTTTACATGTAAGAGAATTTAGCTCATCTAAAAAATTTCCAATGGGGTTTTGAATAGCTTCCATAGTGATACTGTGGTAGTGTCACAATGGAAGATGTATCCATATGTGATGATGGTTACGTTTGAGCTATCTTTTTCAAAGGAAGGGGGATATGATCTTTTCGTGGTACTTCTTATGATACTAAGGGTGGTTGCTTGATTTGTGGGAGAAGGATCTGTCATTGGTGGGTCTTGGGAAGTATCAAATAATGGTGGATTATCAAAGGATTTTTTAGATTAATAACTATATCTTTATGGGTAGGTTTACATATATATTTTACCTTATCCACATTGATATATTGAGAATATAATGATATTTTGTTTTATGAAGGCTCTATGGTGCCCACAATATTATTCATGGGGAATTTATGATGCTTATTTTGATGGTTGGAATGATATATCTCTAGATAATAATATTTATCATAATTCTCTTATATAATAAAAGAATAATCAAGGGAAGAGATAAGGAAGAATTTGAGGTTGCTTTCCTATGGTTCTTATAATCATTGTAAGAGTGTTTTATAGTGGCATGCCACTAACAAATTTAGGAAAGGCATGTTTTGAAGGGGGAACTATTCATGGAGTGGGAAGCATTTGGATAATATGGGCATGAGATAAAGGAGTATGAGAGGAGGGAAAGGATATTCAAGATGTCCTCCCACTCCTTTTTGTCTAAGAGGATTCAAAGGTATGATTACATGTGTTATACCTTTAAGTTTAGGTGATGAATTGGAAGTGCATCCAAATTCACGCATGAGATGATCTTATCTTTTTTCTTATTCAAGGGCTTCCTCCAATGTGTTGGGAGAGAAGGACTTGACTTTATATTGGAGAGTAGGTGTAAGGGCCTTAAGAAATATTTGGCATAGGATTTGATTATCAAGATTATGATTAGCTTGTATGGAAAGTGTTTTCCATTTCTTAATAAAGTCTTGGGAAGATTCATGAGTCCCTTGCTTAAGGTTTATGAATATTTGTAAGGTGTTTTCAGGAAGATATTGTTGTTGAAATTCTGAGATGATATCTTTAAATAAGCCTTCTAAATCAACTATCAAATTGGGAGGAAGTTGGTTATACCATTCTAGTGCCTAATCTACAAAAGTATTTGCTAGAAGCTTAATGGTTGCCTAGGTGTTCATTTGAATCCATTATTTGTAGAGGTTTCCAAAGGTATTAATATAGAGGGTTAGATCTATGAAACCATCATAATATATGGTAAGAATAGTCCTCCCATGTCCATGGCAGTAATGTATGAAGCTAAATGTTCATTTTGGATATTTTGCAACATATTGATTTGAAATGGTAGAGGAGGAATAAGATTCCCATTTACATCGGGCCAACGAAGGGGGTGTGTAATAAGGTATGCTAGACACCACATTTTGAGATGTTATTTGTAACATATGATTTTTCATTTGGATCATGCTAGCTATTATGGTAGCTTATGATAAGGTCATATAATCTAGGAGCTTAACTATTACCATGTTAGGATCCATAGAAGAAGAATGACCTTTATTTGTGGGTGTTTTTTCATGATTGTCATGTTCATGAGTGGGGTTTTTAGGAGATTCATTCTAATCAATCCTATAGGGAGGTGTATGGTCATAATAGGGGATTCCATGGTTTGGATGAGGCATGGTCATCTCAAAAAGCATCGGTAAATATCATTCAAAACCTCCATCCTTGTCATAGGTTAAGTACTCATTATTGTTTTGATTATTAATGATGGATTTGGGATCTATTTTCTCAACCTCAACCACATTACATTCTATTGAGTGACCCTGAACTAAGTGATTAGAGGAAAATGTTGGGACAATAGAGTTTCATGGGAGATATTGGGGTGAATAGGAAGGTTAGTGCTTGTAGGATGAGAAATAGAGAATTTAGGAGCATGAAGAGGAGATGTAGGCACAAAGGAATATCCCATGGAGAAATTTAGGGGGTTCAATTGTGCCAAAAATATCCTCAGAGGTGATTTTTTTGTAATTTGGAAACTAAACAAATAAGGATCGGAAATCGTGCTTATGACAATCAGCCCCATTGAATGTTTACATGGAGACAGATGGCATCAAGAGACGCGTTCAATGGAATAAACAAAATCGACCATATCTAAAAGCTTGAATAGGGTACGAAGGAATCTATAAAATATAAGAACATAAATAAATAGGATAAAACATGTAATAGAGTACACAAGGGCCAAAGGTGTGTGAAAGAATATGTGATGGAAATAGACAATATTTCCCAGGTGATAGTGTCGGTGTAGATAGATTATTAGGTTTTTCTTAGATTTTTTGTTTTGAATGAAGATGGATGCTTTAAGAAGATGTGATTGATCATGAGTTCTATAGTATTCATGTTGGTTTCATTAGAAATGTATGAAAAGCCACGAATGTATCTCAATAACTTTCACTCCTAAGTATTCCATTTTACAAGGGTATCGAGGAACCAAGTAAGAGACACACATAAATTGACATACAATGGATAGATTTAAAGGGGCTACAATGAGTATTAGGTTTGCATATCCAGAGAGTTGTATCCCTACACTAGGTCAACCTAGGGTTTTCAAGGCTTGTAGTCAAAATAGAGGAGAGTACCTAACTAAGATATTGGTAAATGAGTGAGAAGAGGTATAGATCGATGATAGATAAGGAAAGCATGCACAATGTTACTGTAATATAAATAAGAATAAGCAAAGGAGATGATCAAATTAGAGCACTATGCTAACTAACATCAATGTATATGTAATACCAAGCTAACAAAAAGCTATGGGGAAAGGAACCGAACTAATCTATGCCAAATGAAAAATATTGTTAGAGAACTTACTTATACCTATAAGGTGGTTGGTCATGCATCTATCTCTCCATAGAAGTAGTACACCGAGAGAGAATCTCTATTAGGTGGAGAAGGGTAACATTGTTCCTATATTATAATCACTATAGATGACCCCATAGTACAATAAATCTAACCAAGAAAAGAGTGTTCAATCTAATCAAATTAAAGTGGAAGATAAACCAAGAGCTAAGTGAGAAAATATGAAGTTAGCGCAAGAGAGAAGATAAAATGGTAGTTCCTAAGATTCAAGATTCCTTCATGAATGTCAAGATGTTGTGAGCATATATATGATGCCATTTCCCATGGTTGATGGCATTGAATAGGAAAAACCTAACACTAGCACCATCACCCATGGGCGATGGCATTGGCTAGGGATAACTACATGTCATGCAAAGTGAAAATAAGTGTCATAGATCAAGAAAATGTATGAACAAGGTGCCAAATGGTGAGATGAAAGTGATATTTTGGGATTGTAATGTGTATGAGACATAAAGGGATAAGGATAAATAGTGCAAGGAAAAATAAGCATGGGAAAATAGAGAACGATACTCTCTTTATGTACTATCTCTAACCCATAATGATTACGTGAATAATCATTCCCCATTCTCGATAGGCCCCTTAAGGCACCCACTCAAGAAATAGATGCATCAGTGACCCTTATTTCACAAAGGAAATTGTTAGTAACAAGTATGAAAGATGAAAAGTGAAAAATTAGGTGTATACATAAGGGACATATCTTTATAAGAGGGATACTATCATATTTTATTGGCATATGAGGATCTTGTATAATTTCCTCATTATAGGATGCTTCTTCTTTTCTGTACGATACCAAAGTTTCTATTGTGAATTATCTAGGTTAATTTCCAACTACTTAACATAACTACTTCTAACTACCTCTAATCCCCAATTTTCCTTTTCTTCTTCCCTTTCCTCAGTTCCTTTGGTCATCTTTATAGTTTCATAATCGTGGTCATCACCTCACTTGCATACACTCTTGATCAATTTGGTATCCCCCTTCTCTCTTTTCTTGAATATCTTCAAAATGGTCCTTTCCTCATTTCTTACTCGCACTTCATACTCAAATCCTACTCATAGTTGGTTTCACCTTTCCTTGGATAAAACCTAAACCTCCCCATATATTTCATTTTATTGCTTCTCTCAATAGTATTTCCATTTTTAGTTTTTATTATTTCTTATCCTTCTCAAATCCCTCAAGGGTCCACTTTTATTTTGTCCATTCCCCATTCATCACTCTTATTATAGGACTACATTCCATTGATGCCTACTTTACTACTATATGTTGTGTGTAATTAGTACTATGGACTTTTCCACAACTAGCATTTTAACTAATAAAGGTAGTTGTTCAAAAAATTTACCCCACATTCTAGAAATGAAAATTGCTTCTATAGAATCAAATGAGAAAAATATTTGAATAGAAATTTCAGATACATAACTTTAAATAGAAGATTTCATCCAATGTTCTAAAACTTGGGTCCATCTAGTGTCCAATTTGCATAGTGTTATATCTTTTCATTTTTCAATTTATATTTTTCTTTGTCTTCATACCTAAAACAATAATATTAAAATCAAGATAACCATGTGGCTAATTATTATTGAAGCACAAAAATCTTGTGAATGCGTCCATATATGTGTTCCAACCCGATTTTTCTATTGGAACTCCTATGGAAGTCTTATCATCTTCCTTAAAATGTTTCATCTTATTTTGTAGTCATTGTTCCACATCCCACTATCGTGGTAGTAATATTAGAATTTTAAGGGCTTGAAAATTGAACAATAATTAACGAGTTCCATAAAATCATGACATGAAGACATGAAATATGTTGTAATTTATGATAAATCAATAATAATTCATTTAAATATGTAATCAAGAGTGCACTACAATCATGAAAAGGGGCGAGTCAAAGAGTAAAGTTTTTATTCCTCATTAAGCTATTAATTTCCTAAGATAATGTATCTTGAAAATTTCCAATATGGATATTTAGCAGCATGCATTTGTAAGATTGACAAGTGGGAGTCAATCCGAGTTAGGTAGAACATAATCCAAGAAATGTAAAAACAAGTAATAATAAACTATAATCATTTCTAAGTTCAAGTTCTTGATTCAGAATACAAATTATAGTTTATTATAAAACATTCCATTCTCTTGACTATATCTACCTTTATTGTTTCTATTGTGTATTTATTGTGTAGTTATATATCCAATGCACAATAGCTACACAATAGAAACAATAAAGGTAGATATAGTTAAGAGAATGGAATGCGTTATAATAAACTATAATTTGTATTACTCGAATCAAGAACTTGAACTTAGAAATAATTATAGTTTATCATTACTTATTTTTACATTTCTTGGATTATGTTCTACCTAACTCGGATCGACTCCCCACGTCATATTGTAGAGAATGCATGTTGCTTAAATCTCCATATTGGAAATTTTAAGTACATTATCTTAGGAAATTAATAGCTTAGTCAGGAATAAAAACTTTCCTCTTTGACTCGGCCCCTTTTTCATGATTGTAGTGCACTCTTGATATATTTATTGGTGGTTTAGTGTGTGATATGATCTCTCAAGTTGATGTTGTGGTTTTAAGGCAGATGTAAGATTATTTGGTTCATCACTTTAAATTTAGGGTTTCAACCCTACGTGATAAACTATATTTTTGTTAAATTTCTTCTCTAAATCTCTATATACATAGTTTTTTGTGGCATGTTGGTTGATGAAAGGATATTAGGTTACTGAGATCACAAGTTAGATGTATGAGGTGGTGATTTTTTTCAATCTTTCCCACCTTTTCCCATCTAACTTACAATCAAGCTCTTCCCAACCAACTTTTGAGATGACCTAAATTATTTTGGAGGTAGTATTTTATGAAACATGAGATAATGTTTTGGGAGCCTATTGTTTTAAAAATAAGAGCTATATATTGATGCCAATAATTTTGTAAGGGAACATTTATTCTTTAAATGGGAAAAAATATTATTAAAAAGGGTTTAATTAGTGTAAAGTGGGAGTGAGTTTTGGCCATTTCAAAGGTGACTAAAGGGTTAATTTGTGCTTGGCATTAGTGGCACTTCCTTGATCTTGCTAAGGGATAAAATCCCCAAACCCACACTCCTCAACATGTTGTGTAGTATTTCCAGGGGACTCTATCTATTTTTATGCATATTACTCTCATGTGCTTAAGACTAGAGGTCAAGGCCTAATTTGATATATGGTCGAGACCCCCTCATAAGAAAAAAATTTCTTATTGATCACTCCTTTCTCACCCCACATTACTTTTGACATATTTTTGGTAGATCCCAACACCCTACATTTTTTGGTTGTATTATTTTTTCAATGTATTCTTCGCATCTATCATGGATTATTTTCTTGACATATATGATTTTCAATCTAAGAGTGAGTTTTTTTCTCTAAAGTTTTTGCCATTCTAGAGGACATCGATAAGTTTTATGAAAGATAATAGAAATATAAAGAAACAAAAATACCTTCTTCAAACCCTAATTCATGACAAGGATGAAATCATATATTCCTTATAGTAAAAAAATATTAGTTTACAACATTACTCTCCTATTTTGGACCTTCAAAATCACGCTCCTATGATCCGAAAGTAGAGGTTATTTAAATCGACTCAAATTCCTATTTTCATGGATAATTTATTTTTTCCAATTTATAAGTTTATGATTAAAATTGGCCTTATTATGTTTCAAAACAAGTGATTAAAACATACCACAAAATGGAACACTAAAATTGATAAAAAAAAAATTATCCAAAAATGGAATACGTCTTTGGGTCCACTCAAAAGATGAACCGATATACAAATATGTAGAAATAATAAATTCCCAAATCAAATCTACTTACATTCAACAATGTCAATTGACCTATCTCTTTCTTGGGATCTTTCTATCTCCACATTTCCTTGATCCATGATATGGGCGTATGGCTCGACTAATAATAATGGTGCACCTGTCTCCCTCCTAGATGATGACATAATGTATCCGTAACATAACTCAGCCTATAAGACAATAATATCGATGAACTATGGCCTTCTTTGTAGTGATATCACCTAAATAATGAGCTCTCGGATCATGGAAAATATGTCAACAAAATAACAGCTCTCTGACTTGTCGAAGGGTTCCCAAACTTCCTATATAAACTTTTAAATTATAAATATATTTGACTCTCTCGACCCAAATAAAAATAAAACCTCAAATATGGGATCTTGGTCTTCTTCAATGACCTTGTCGGTTACAAAAATCAGCTCAAAATTGACCTCGATAAGCCTTTACGAAGTTTGGGCTCCTAATAGCCTCCATAAATGACCAATTCTTAAAAAATTCCTTCTACAAAATTATAAGTGGCTAAATATTAACATATGTATTTTAAAATACTCAAGTTGTTGATTAAAGAATACTTGGCAAAGATCACACAAGGAGTCCGTGTGGATAGAAGGCCAAGATTGAAGGTGTAGAAAGATAGGAAGGACCCGCGCACGGAAGGCAAGTTCAGATTTCAGGACTTAGCTGATTTTGAGCTGAAGATCTATATTTAGGAGATGGCATGTGGAACACACCAACAAAGTAGGGACACACGTGCCATGCATTATCTATATTTGGAGAAGTAGTTCAAAGTGTCTATGCATGAAGACAAGCTAGGAATAGAATGAACACTTTAGTTATCTGTAAGAAAACTATAGATAGCGCACTTGCATGTGTGGCTATAATTGTAAATGGCGTGTGGCTATTAATAGCATACGACCTATTTCTGGAGTAGTTAAGTGGTGAAGGGAAAGTCCCCACCCTATATATATGATGATTAGGTGCATAATAGAGAGAGATCTATACGTGTGATTATGAATACGTGTATCAGATCCTTATGCGCTTAGATGAATTGATAGTACTGTAAGGAGATTTTATACTTATTAATAGATGGAAGATATTGGCTGAATCTAAGTGTTATTCTAAGTAATTGTGTAGTGCATGTTAGTATTTCAATCATGGTTACTGTTCAAGCTTATTCTTTCATAAATCTATGAGTAACATGCACTATAGAATGATGGATTAGTTGTGAATCTATATTTATTCCATCTTCATCATGCTAAAATCTATTATAAAGCAACCCTAAAGAGGAATCTGGTACCTTTGCACACTTCGGGTGAGTGCTTAGTCTAGGCTGAGTGATAGGCCAATGTGACTAGGATGTTATCTTGTAAATTCTAGGCTGCATCATTGGTTCCATTACGGGACCTCTTTTTTAGTTTTTTTAGGATGGTTCATGATGAAGACGTACCGATTAACTCTAGAAAGTATTGAGGAATGGATACATGATCTAGAGGAAGAGTATGCACGTTGGTTTAGCAGTGGATCTGAGTTTAATGCATGAACTTGGGTAGAACAGAACCTGTATGACAAGTTTATATGAGAGATTTTTCGTTATCTTTCCAGTAGAACTATACGAGTGGCTTACTGCTTATGCATCTCAACGGAATTGGAGGTATCATGCACTTATTTAGACATAAGAAGAATTTTAGGCTCTTTATGATGCTGATATGATCTGGACTCACGCTGTGGATACGTGGTTTTGTGGTGTTCTAAATAGTTATATTATGGAATATTCAATTTCAACGTAATCTTTCCCAGAGGTAGTTAAATTCTAGTTTTTGAGGTATCCAAGAGGGACATACTTATATAGAATTCTGTTGGCGATCAAGATCTTAATGGTAACTTTGAACCTCGAAAGTAAGTCGATGGCTAGCTAAATTTCACCACGTGTGAAGGTAGGAACATGTTTGGTATTAAGATGGCGGACCTAGTCGGTAGAAAAGTAGAGAGAGGAAAGGCATCTTAAGTATAATGAGGCACGCGAGAGGGAAATAGAGAAGCAATGTTTCATTGCAGAAAGTATGGTCGCTGAGGAGAGAGATGGATCGTGAAGGATTTATGGCTCACGTGGAAGACATGGAGCCAAAAGCAGTAGGAAATCCCCCATCTTGGAAAGCATGATAGAGATCCCTTCTCGGCCTCACATGGAAGTACACCAATAGAGACTACTTGGGCCACAGTGCATGCATCTTAATCCACCTAGTGACCTAGCTTTTACGCTTGGTTTTCTAGTATCTAGTACGACAAGTAATCAACAAGCTAATTTGGGAAGTAGGAGGACATGAGTAAGTCAAGGATCAAGTACATCAATGGCAGGATAAACGACTTCAATGTTATTTGGAGGAACCTTTTTAGGTGCATCATCTACATAGAACATGAGTGCACGAGAATGTTGGATTCACCTCTGGAAGTGGGACTTCCTCACAGACTATAGGGTTCTGTATAGTACTACTATCAGAGCATCAGGGGAGTACATCCACAGGCCCTATTCCAACTACATAGGTGGTGGAACAAGAGGTATAGGTGGTTCTAG
Source organism: Taxus wallichiana var. yunnanensis (assembly GCA_018340775.1). Taxonomy (NCBI): domain Eukaryota; kingdom Viridiplantae; phylum Streptophyta; class Pinopsida; order Cupressales; family Taxaceae; genus Taxus; species Taxus wallichiana. The sequence goes on along the minus strand of CM031236.1, from coordinate 75,496,903 downwards.
TTCTGGTGGATCTGGTGGTTCTGGAGGTAGAGGGAACACAGGAGGTTCTGGGTTAGGTGGTCAAGGTCCACAACAACCACAAAATATCTATATGGAGATGTCTCTTCGTCTTCTAGAATATAGAGGTATAGAGGATGTTGTTGATCATGTGCATATGTGTGAAATTTTGTGGCATGCTAAAGGGATTACAACTACTGAGTGAAAGGCAAGTCAATTCACTACTACATTACAGGGGTGTGCACATACTGGTATAGGAAGTTTGACCCTAATCAAACTTGTGTGGATTATGCAACACTGAAAGATGTGTTCTTAAAAGAGTTCCATATCCCTGAGTTTGAGTAGAAGAGTATAAGTGCACTCAAGGATATCAAGCAAGGCACTACTGAGAGCATACGTGAGTATGATGCTCATTTTAAGACACTTTTATCTAAGTTGTCTTATGATATCCATGCTAGCCAACATGCATAATGGTTCGTTGGAGGATTGATTACACCTTTTAGGAGGGTGCTGTCACATAAGACCTACACAGACCCACACGAAGCAATGGAAGTGACTTTGTGTGATGAGGCAGTTAGGAGCATTGACACTGGGGTTAGTCCATTTCTAGAGGTGAAAATCGAGCTATGGCTAAGCAGTTAGAAAAGATGTCAGAAAATTCATCCCATGAAATGCGCTCAAGAATTTGGTGTACAGATTGTGAAGTGGAAGGTCACACCAAGGATAGTTTGCCCTCGTAGATCTATACACTCATTACTGTTGGACTGTGAAATTTTCCATTTGAATCATGATGCTAGCCACTATCCTTTGTTACAACACGTGATAAGGAAGAATGTATCCTACTTTTGTAAGATTTGCAGGTCCATGACCCATGATACTGAGGATTGTTGGTTGATTGGTCAGATCCAGGATGTCATAGACATTGGAGTATGACAGACAGGTATAACAAATAATTCCAAGGGTAGGAATGAGCACCAGGATCGGGATCATACTCAAATGTGCTATGAAAGGAATGAGGGGCATTTTGAAGGGGGTCATGGAAGGGGACGTGGATATCGTGGTGGATATGGAGGATGTGGCCATGGTGGAGGAAGAGGGGAGTTTCCTCATGGAACATGTTATACGTGTGGATCTCCTGACCACTACAGGTGCGAATGTCCTTAGAATCATGCATGTTCTTTCTATTGGAAGAACCATAGCTATGAAGAGTGCCTGACCTATATGAGCATTTGAGAAAGTAACATAAGCAAGAAAACAAAGGCATCAGAATGGTTAGAATCCAGCATGCGGTAGGAGACCAATGGATGCCCAAGATAATCGAAGGACCTGAGGCATTAACATCAAAGATCATCACACATGCATTGAAGTAGCATGAGCACACGAGAGGCATTACATCAGAAGCCTATGATTACCAAGGAGGAAGTTTTACATGCGAGGTACCCAAATCCTGCTCATCAGAAGGAAGTTTACCAGATACCATGGAAGTGTTAAGGAATCTTCAGGGAGAGATACAATACCTAAAGGAATAGAAGAGATCCTCGGAGATAGTTCAAACTGATATTGATGATCTGCGGGAGGTATGCAAGATGTTGCACCAGGAGAACATTATTCCACTATTGGGGAGTTGGCTGAAAGGGAACACTCCACGCGCAAGTCTTGAGACCAAAAGGTAGATTCTTTATGCCAATCTTCCCCCGATAGCATTGATTATGACAAATAAATTACTCTAAATGTTGTTGTGGATGGGTGGTTGTTGAGAAATATATTGATTGATACAGGCACAAAAGTAAATGTGCTAACATTAGATGCTTGGGTACAAATGGGGAGGCCCCCATTACAGCCATCATCTAATGTGTTGTTTATGGAAAACCAACTAAGGCCACTCCCATAGGAGTGTTGAAGAATGCATCTATAACTATACAAGGAGCCAAGTTTACTGGGGATTTTGAGGTGTTAGCACTTGCAGAGGTAGATAATTTTCTAGCCTTTCTTGGATGCCCTTGGTGTTATGTGAATAATGCTGACTTGAGATTCAATAAGGGATACATCAGCTTTGAAAACAAGGAGGAAAGGGTTGTGATACCCTTGACAGATGGGAATTCTATGCCCTATGTAGAGCCTCTAAGTGAGGAGGATTTGAATAGAGTCTATGTACGTGCTATTCAGGATCCAGAGGTCAATGAGCCATCAAAAGAAGGCATTTATACAGTGGGAAGATTCTCATTCTATTAGTGATACTATGAGTATTGCTTGTGACAATTGGGCTCATGGTACATATGAACTGGTAGGGCGTGAGGTGAAAAGTGTGGTTGTGCACATGAATAGATCTCACTCAATTCGATGGATTGGTGGCACAATATCTTGGTATACAAGGACATAAGATATTTCTACCTTTTGAAGGCTATGGAAACACAGTGGGAAGATCCAGTTAAACAGAGGGATATGTTAGTATATACGCTGCGTGGGACAACAGCGCACTCGTTGGTGGGTAGTCCACAGAGATAATCTTATAAACTGGGAAGAGATTGGAATAGATTTATCTACCAGGTTTATAAGGCACAATGCACCTACGTAAATCTATACTTATCATGGTAATCAACCTATTCAACATCACATTCAAAGTGTGAGAGACTCTGGAAAACAGGACAGGAAGCATTACCACCATCACTCTAGGTACATAAATTATATTCCACACTCCAAGGATGTGCACATGCTTGGTATGTATATGCAAAACTACATAGAGAAACCAAGAACTAGAAAATTTTGACTGCAAGTATGACCCAGACCTTTGATTATTTCTCAGCTCAACCTCTGGTAGTAGAGGCATTAAAATTTTTCAAGTGCTTAACTATGGGAGATAGTGCAAAAGTAAAAGGGCATATTCAAGAATTGTTTGGCGAGGTCAAATTCGGAGCATGTTTTGCAAAGGAAGAAGAAATAGACTCCTTACTACTTGAGTGTGCTTGCCTTGAGAAAGAGAAAGGGAAGATGGTCTACCTCATGGATGATGAGGAGGTTGAGAACCTAGATATTGAACATTCACATGGGGTGTGTGAGGTCTTGGACAGTGCAGACAAGGATATGTGTGCCTACCATGAACCCATGAAGACAAAGAAGGTGAATATAGGTTGGAGGCTGAGCTTAAGGAGGCCATCATTGGAGACTACTGGTTAGACTCGGAGGTAGCAAAGATCATTGAGTTACTCGGGATTATCAGGACTTATTCCCTAGAGGATATCATGAACTAAAAGGTGTGCATAAATCACTTGGGGAAATGAAGATCAAACTTAAGGATGGTGCGCGACCAGTTATGAAGAGGCCTTATAGGATGAATACTAATTTGCATGAAAATGTAAAGGAAGAAATTGATAAAATGTTAAAATCTAGAATTATCAAGCCCTTGATGAGTCGAATGGGTGATCCCAATGGTGATCAAGTATCAAGAAGGATGGGTGGATTAGGATATGTGTGGATACGGGGAGCTTAATGTTGCATGTGTTATAGATCCTTTCCCTACACCATTCATTGAGGAAATACTAGAGGAGTTGCAGGGCACGAAATCTATTCTTTCATAGAAATATTTTCCAAGTATCATTTGGTTAGGATTACATAGGAGGATCAAGAAAAGACAACATTTACAACTGAATGGGGTAGTTTTGCCTATACTGTGATGCCCTTCGGATTGAAAAATGCACTTGCTATATTCTCATGCATAGTTGTTCAGGAATTCAAGGATTTTATTCATAATGTTTTACAAGTATATCTAGATGATTAGATAGTATATGGGCTTGTGAAAGATCATTGTGACAATATGTGCTTATTGTTTAAACGATGCGAGATAATTGAGTATCTCTTTTAATATTAAGAATTCATATTTGCTATGCCATTCGGGATACTATTAGGGAATATAATCTGCAAGGAAGGTTTGCTAGTTGATCCAGCCAAGGTTGTGGTCATATTAGGCCTGGAAGCACCTACTAGTCAAAGTGAGGTGTGAGAATTTTTGGGTCATACAAGATATTATAGAAAGTTTATAAAAGGATATGCGAATGCAGTAACCCTTGGAAGAATTGCTAAAAGGAAAAGGTACATTTTATTGGGGAGAACCGCAGCATCGTGCATTTGAGGTATTAAAAGAGAGACTTACTACCGTGCCCATTTTGTGCTTTCCCTCATGGGATAAACCATTTCATGTGCATGTGGATGCTTCTGGTATGGCCATTGGCATTGTGCTAGCTCAACTGGTGAAGGTATTGTTGATAATCCAATCTATTTTATTAGTAGGAAGTTGACTCCTGCTAAAAGGAATTATACAACTACAAAGAGCGTGAAGCTTTGTCAATGATTTATGCACTATACAAGTTTTGAAAGTACCTATTAGCAACATCATTTGTGTTTTATATAGATCACATGGCATTAAAGTACTTGGTAATAAGTTAGATTTACAAGGGCGCATATGTAGATGGGTGCTCCTATTTCAAGAATTTGACTTCACAGTTGTAGTAAAGCAAGGTAAAAGCAACTCTAGACCAGACCATTTATCTAGAATCAATACAGGAGAGGAGGCATAGAAAATTGAAGAGACACTACTAGATGTACATCTATACAGAAGCAATGCGTGCACCTGGAACTAGAAGACATTGTTGTCTTTCTACGAATAGGTATGGCCCCAGAGGGAATGACATCATTGGAAAAAAAGTAGCTTGCTATACGCGTAGCCCCATTTATGTTGATCAATGGTGACCTTTACAAGTTAGGAAGAGATGAGGCATTATGCCATTGTGTGTTAGAGCATGAGCACAAGGATATCATGGAAGAAGCTCATGGTGGTATTGCAGGAGGCCATTATTTAGGTGTGACATTGCCAAAAGATATTAATTGTTGGATTATGGTGGGAGACACTATATAAAGATTGTAAAGACTACTGTAAGGCATGTGACCATTGTTAGTGCTTGGGAAAACTAGGGCAAAGAGATGAGATGCCTTTGAGACCAATTACTAGTACCAGAACCATTTGAGAAATGGGCCATTGAATTTGTAGGACCTATTTCACCAACCGCACAAAGGACTTGATCGTGCTATATCATTACTTGCATAGATTAACTCACACGGTGGGTAGAAGAAGCCCCTACAAAAGACTGTACAGTAGCTACAACAACTAGGTTTCTATGGGAGAATGTTCTTACATGATATGGGTGTCCTTTGAGCTTAATAAGTGATACACTTTTTGAATGAGACAATCAAAATCCTATTAGATGAGTTTATGGTGGCCCACCATAAAACTACACCATATCATCCTCAGGAAAACGGAACTGCTGAGGCCTTCAACAAGATTTTGAGCTAGAATTTGACCAAAATATGTGATGTTGGGAGAAGGGATTGGATGACAAGGTATCAACTGTGCTTTGGGAATATAGAAAAATTACAAGAGATTGAATAAAGCCACACCATTTTAGTTAGTATTTGGCACGGAAGTTGATCTTCCTATAGAATTTATGTTACCTTCTTTACACATTATGCATCTTTGGAGGTCCAGGTGATGGATAGGCTTTAAAAGAATGGATTGAAAAAATGATTCAATTTGGATGAGCACCGAGCCATAGCATGGTGGAGTCGAAGCGGGAAAAGGCCAGAAGAAAGCATGGCATGACTAAAAAATAAGAGATAAGAAGTTTGACATTGGACAAATGGTTCTTCTTTATGAATCAAATTTCTTGTGCCATCTAGCAAGCTCAAAGTACACCGGTTGGGCTATATGTTATAACTTCCATACTTGACTCAGTGCATGCCAATTATATGCCTTGATGGAACACGGATCCCGAGTTAATTTAACAGAGTAGATTGAAACCCTACTATAAATAAGTCTTCTTGGTGTTTGTAATAAGGCAGTTTGCCATTTAGTCTAGGTTTTCAATTTGGTATTTCCTTAATGTATTTCTTTCATTATCGCTATGCTTTGTCAATTTTGTTTTTGTTTGGGTAATATGCGCACTTGCGCACATGAAGCTAATTCTTTGTATGAAGAATATTTATGCACGAGTCTGCACATACTTATAGTGTGGGGTGGTTTCGTTATTCAAGAAAAGGACCGATGGACTTGAAAGGTCAAATAAATAAGCTACTATAGGTGTGCTTTAAAGAGGATTACATATCAAAAGGTAAATAAGGATAAAGATGGATGAAGGAACAATATAACGCGAGGTAAGCATAGGCCATGTTATCTACAAGGAGAAGGTGCGGTGACGAGGTACTCAGGCACATGAGCACATGCTAAAGAGAAGTCTGTGACTAAAAGGTAGGAAGGTGTGCTAGAAGGTTATAACTAGGCATGAAGATGTACCACATGAGAATGAGTGGATTTGGTCGATAAATGAAAGTATATTTGGTAGGTGAGGAGCAATAAATGCATACAAATTTAAAAAATTTACATAAGGGATGTAGATTCATTTTTACCATTGCAACTAAGATTATTCACGAGAAGAGCCAAGTACGAAGAGTCGAGTGATCGATTTAATGTGTGAAGTCGAGCATGGTAACTAGATCTATGCTTTAAGAAGATTTTTCCCCAATGGTGAAGGGTTTGAGTGAAGAAGGGAGATAGAAGAGAGTTAGGTTACAAGGTTTCCACCTAGGGTAGAGTTAGATCAAGCTAGGTTTTGATTCACAGAGTTATAGGGTTGAAGAAGAAATATTTGCAAGGTAAAAATCACACCAAAGAAGGCATTGTTAGGAATTAGACAAAAATATGTGGAAACAATTCCTCAAACCATAGCAGTAGGAAACTATATAGTAGAATTATACTTGTAGAAATATAACAACATAAATAAATAATGCACAAAAGAAGACAAGACAAGATTTAACGTGGTTCACCCAATGTGGGCTATGTCCACCAAGAACTTGCTCAAATTTTATCATCAACAAGAGTAATACAACTCTCATAGTCTTCTCTCAGTTATGAACTCACAATAGAATTCCAAAGATGCTAAACCACATCTAAACCACAATTGACACCCACTTGCATAACCTTGATCACTCTTGATCACCTCTTGAACATTCAAGATATCTTTAAGATACCCTAACACCTCTATTTATAGGATTACAATACTTTTAAGAATCCATAAAGCCAACACTAGAAGATTGAAATCCGTGATCTTTCAACTTCCCACATGGCTAGAAAAATAGTCCCGATGTTGATAGCCAATTAACAACATGTTAACAGCAACATCGCAGCAACGACATAGTGACTGCACAACCACATCATAGCAAACGACTGTAGAATACTCCTGAAGTCTCCAAACTTAACCATTCGAGCTCCATCACTTCAACACTGATTTAAGAAGACCTAAAATTGGCTCCACACCCCAATAATCTCCCACTTGGAGACTATTTCCACTGAGCAAAGTTCTTAACCCTTCATTATCAACCATGAAGGCCAATCAAAGTTGAACACAACTTCAAATTCTCCCTTGTGACCACCTTGGTCATCATATCCGTAGGATTCTGACTGGTATGAATCTTTTCCAGCTTCAACTTATCTTCTTCCAAAGTTGTCCTAATGAAATGATATCTCAGCTGAATGTGCTTCGTCCTAGAGTGGAAAGTGGAGTTCTTCGCCAAATGAATAGTGCTCTAACTATCACTATGTAGTCTCCCAACTTCCTGCTTATGACCCAACTCATTAAGAAACTACGTAGCCAAATCATCTCCTTGCTTGCCTCTGTGGCAGCAACATACTCAGCCTCTGTGGTTGACAAAGCCACAACCTTTTATAACCATGAAATCCAACTCATTGTTGTATCACCAACCGTAAATACATAACCTATTGTGCTCCTCCTGCTGTCCAAATCTCCTGCCATGTCCGAATCTACATATCCACATAATGTAGTGTTTGATCCATTGAAACACAATGCTGCTCCCATGGTCCCTCTCAAATACCAAAGGATCCACTTTACTACTGCCCAGTGCTCTCTACCTGGATCACTCATAAACCTACTCACTACTCCCACTACATGGGAAATGTCAAGCCTAGTGCATACCATAGCATACATCAAGCTACCAACTGCTGATGAGTATGATACCCTAGACATCTGTATTCTATCCTCCTCAGTCTTAGGACTCTACTCCTTTGATAATTTAAAGTGACTTGCACAAAGGAGTACCAACTAGTTTAGTATCTAGATACTAAACCTCTCCAAGAACTTCTTTATGTAATCTTATTGAGATAATACCAGCTTCCTCTCCTTCCTGTTCCGAGTTATTCTCATACCAAGTATTTTTTTGTTGCCCCCAAATCCTTCATAGCAAAGGATTCACCTAGCTACTTCTTGAGTACCTTTATTTCCTGCATGTTCTTCCCTGCAACAAGCATATCATCTACATATAGGCACAAAATAATATAACTACCATCAAGAAACTTCTTGATGTACATGCAATGGTCTGAGTGACACTGGAGTAACCCTGCTCCTGCATAAAATTTTCAAACTTCATGTACCATTGCCGTGGAGCTTGTTTCAAGCCATACAAGCTCTTCTTCAATTTGCACACTAACCTCTCCTTCCCTTTGACCTCATAACCCTGTGCTTGCTGTGCATGTACAATTCCTCCTCCAAATCACCATGAAGGAATGTAGTCTTCACATCCAACTATTCTAAGTGCAGGTCTTCTACTACAACTAAACCAAGAACAGTCCTAATAGAAGTCATTTTAACAACTGGAGAAAAAATTTCATCAAATTCTATACTTTTCTTCTGTGTAAATCCTTTGACCACCAACCGAGCCTTATATCATTTCCTTCCTCCATCTTCCTCTTTGATTATATACACCCACTTGTTCTGCAATGCTCTCTTGCCCTTGGGTAGCTCCACTAGATCCCAAGTCTGGTTTTCCATAAGAGATCTATGCTCTTCATCCATGGCCTACTCCCACTTCTTCCTGGCATCCACCTGCACTGCTTCCTCAAAGCACTCTGGCTCTCCACATTTCAGTGAGCAATAAATAATTCAAATATGGAGTAAAATGTTCAGGTTCCCTTCTTACCCTATAAGACCTTCTCACCTCAGGAGTTTGGGGTTCCTGATGAGTAGGTACTTGAACTGGCCTTGAACCGGCCCCTTGGACACCTTATTGTCCGCAATGTCCTCTAACACTATGTATTATTTCTTTGATTCCTCTTTCTGTTCCTGCAACTGATCTTTATACATGATTTTTTCATTAAAGACAATATCTCTAGACCGAAATATTTTCTTGTCTTTAAGACTCCAAACACGGAAACCAAAATCATCTTCACCATATCCAACAAAGGTGCATTTCTCAAACTTAGCCTCTAACTTGGTCCTATCATCTTTATCAATATGAACAAATACTCTAAGAAATGAGTAATCAATTTTCTTACTGACCAAGCCTCCTCAGGTATACCTCCATCCAAGGCCATAGAGGGTCCTCTGTTAATCAGATAAACAACTGTGCTTACCGCTTCCACCCAAAACATGAGTGGCAGCCCGCATGTAACCTCATGCACCTAGCACACTCCATGATTGTCCTGTTCATTCTCTCTAACACTCCATTTTCCTGTGGAGTATTTGGAACCATTCTTTGCCTGCGGATCCCATTTACTGAATAGTAATCAATAAATTCATTGCTGTAATATTCCCCTCCATTATCTGACTTGAGACATTTCAGCTTGAGACCTGTTTCATTCTCAACCAAGGCTTTCCATATTTTGAAAGTTTCAAACACATCAAATTTATTTCTAATGCAATATACCCAAACTTTTCTAGTTACATCATCAATGAAAGTGATGTAATAACATGAACCACTAATATAGTTTACCTTAGCTGGCCCCCATACATTTGTATGCCCTAACTCCAACTTACCCTCCTTCCTGGTAGGTCCAACCTTGAGGAATCTCACCTGCTTCTGTTTCCTATAAACATAGTCCTCAAAGAAGTCCAAATCTAACTCCTTTAATCCAGGAAACCTGTCCTTTATAATCTGTAGGCCCTTATGACTCATATGACCGAGTCTCTGGTACCACAAATTTACATCTCCATCTAGCAGCAACTAAATTGTAATAATCAACACCACTGGTTAAATACAAAGTACCAGTTTTCTTACCTCTTGCAACCACAAGAGATCCCTTAGTAATCTTCCAAGAATCCACTGTAAAACTAACTGTATAGCCATCACTACCCAGCTGTCCCGATGATATCAAATTCCACCTCAACTTAGGCACATGCCTGACATCCTTAAGCAACCATGTCTTCCCATTCTACATTTTCACCCGAACAAAACCTTTCCCTACTATTCTGCATGGTTCATCATCACCAAGATATACATGTCCAAAATCACCTTGAACAAAATCAGTAAAGTAATGTCTATGTGGGGTGGCATGGAAAGAAGCCCCTAAATCTAACACCCAAGATTCAACAATATTATCTAAAGAAAGAATTAAGGCATCTTGACAAACATCACTGCTGCCAAATTTACCTCTTTAGTTTCCTCCTTGTTCTTCTTATCCCGAAGATCCCAACAATCTTTCTTAACATGACCAACCTTCCCAGTGCCAACATTCTAACTTACTCTTGGACTTTGACCTTCCACGATCATTCGACTTCCCATGGTTACCTTTCCCTCTATTCTTTTGTCTCCCTCTACTCTCCACCGTCAAAGCATTTCCAGAAGTAGAAGAATATCTAGTGCTCTTCCTTCACATTTCCTCACTTAGGATCACATCTATTACATCCTCAAACTTTAGCTTTGAGTTATTAGAGACCGAATTACTTACATCCATAACCAAGATGTCCCAACTATCTGGTAAGGAGCAAAAAATCAAGAAATCCCTAACCTCATCATCAAATTCAATTTTTACTGAGTTTAACATACTCACAATCGTATTAAATTCATTCAAATGATTAGAACGGAACCATTCTCGGACATCTTCATATTAAATAAATTTTTGATCAAAAATATTTTATTAGAGGTAGAGGGTTTTTCATATAACTTCCCCAACACACTCATGAGACCTTCCGTGGTATTCTCCTGTAATATGTTGAAAGAAACCAAAGATGTAAGGCATAAACAAATTACCCGAGTGCCTTTCTATCCAGCAACTCCCAATCCTCATCTAACATGGCTGTAGGTTTCTTTGCTTTTCCAGCCAAAGGAACATGGAGGTCCTTCTGATATAAGTAATCCTCCATTTTCATCTTCCACAAACCAAAGTTCTTCCCATTGAACTTCTCAACCCTCGATCTTCCCTCATCTACCATAGCTCCCACTCAAGCTAAACTTTCCCTATGATTTACAACTTCAGCAAAAAACCACCAAAGCTCTGATACCAATTTTTAGGAATTAGAGAACAAATATGTGGAAACAATTCCTCAAACCATAATAGTAGGAAACTATATAGCATAATTATACTTGCAGAAATATAATAGCATAAATAAATAATGCAAAAAAGAAGACAAGACAAGATTTAATGTGGTTCACCTAATGTGGGCTACATCCACTAAGAACTTGCTCATATTTTATTATCAACAAGAGTAAAACAACTCTCACAGTCTTCTCTCAGTTATGAACTCACAACAAAATTCCAAAGATGCTAAACCACATCTTTACCACACTTGACACCCAATTGCATAACCTTGATCACTCTTGATCACCTCTTGATCATTAAGACTCAAGACCTCTTGAACACTCAAGATATATTCAAGATACCCTAACACCTCTATTTATAGGATTACAATCCTTTTAAGAAGCCATAAAGCTGACCCTAGAAGATTGAAAGTCACAATCTTTCAACTTCCCAAGGCTAGAAAAAACAGTCCGACATTTGACAACCAATTAACAACATGTTAACAACAACAATGTAAGCAACGACACAACAACTACACAACCATATCACAACAAATGACTATAGAATACTCCTAAAGTCTCCAAACTTAACCGTTTGAGCTCCAGACTTCAACACCGATTTAAGAAGACCTAAAATAGGCTCCACACCCTAATAGGCATCATAGCAACAATAAAAGGAAAGAAAAAGGTGGTTCTTTGAGGAAGAAGAAATGGCACTGAAAGCCATTTCTCATAAATGCAATACCGAAAGAGGTTATTGGTGGACAAGAATGAGCTTCACCCATTAGAAAAAGAAAAGTGAGTGAATACAACCACATGATGTTAGAAAACAAGAAGGAGCTTGATTCTTTACTGATGACTAGAAAAAACAAGCGCATGGTAGATGACATGCTAGTATATGATGATGCGGGTGAGAAACTTTTGAAGAGAATTGGGGTATATTAGTTGTATGAGCTGCCATATTTTGGGAAGTATGAGCCCTTGTACTAGTGGCTTATGACCGTGGTACACGAAGACTTCTTCTACTTTGTATGACATGGAGTTAGAGTTTCATCTGCACTCATTTCATCAGTAATAGGTATGAAGGCCATGGGAGAAGATATAAAAAGTGACCTGGTAGATAAAGTCTGTGATTTTGAAGACCAAATAGGAGTTAGGAAACCTGAAGGGTCCACGTGGAATGGACATATATAAGTTGAAGAACTACCCGGTTGTACAAGATACAAGACACTTGGTTACCAAGTTGAATGACCAGGAGTGGTAGTCACAGGTAAACACTATGTGGTTACACGTGGTGCAAAGGATGTCGGAAGGGACAATCTAAAACATTGCAGGCTATATTGTAAGCAGATAGTCAAAGAAGCACGCATTGGAGGAAATATCAGCTTTGGGTTATCTTACCATCATTGGTCTTCATGAAAATTGGAGTAGGAGATGGACCAAAAGAGAAGATATGGGAATACCCCATGGACAATAAGTCCCCAGCTGAAAGGTTTAGCAAGTACTTATGCAGGGGGCCATGACAGATGAAGTAAGACAAAGGGCGGAGAAGTGGTATGATAGGATTTGCATGACATTTGGGGAGGAATGGTACATTCCAAAGGACCTACTAGAAGTGGTAGGAAAACAAGTTCACTTTGGTGTATAATAGCACTTCTACATTACACACTTCTACAATGAAAGATGGATCCTAGAGCCCTTGGTGCAAGTTTCCTTACGCATTCACCGTGAGGTATTTTCAAGCTTCCGTGCATAGGTTTATAGACACGTGAAGAACTAAATTTCAATGTAGAAAAGGTAGAATGTGACTACCATACATTGCGAAAGAAGTATGTGTATCCTGGAAGAAGCACCTACATAGAAAGAATTATTTCAAAGGTGTTGAACATCAAGCCAATAAGCTTGGCTGTGGTAGATGTGGGGGCAGCGTTAGTATATATCTAGTTGAAGCCTAAGATGGAGGATAAAAATACATGGAAGGTGAGTTCGAGCTTCCCGCACCACCTAAGGGTAAGCATACAATGGAGAATGTCCCAGGAACCCAAGCCTATAGAGAAAATTGAGATACATAATGAGGAGGAAGAGCGCAAAGATAGTGGTGGTTTGGACCATTGGGGTAGGAGACATCCTACAAGTCAGAAAGATGCTGAGCGCTTTGTTACACCACCTCAGCCATAAGAGGGGGATGAAGAGGACTTGAGTACGAGTCAAGGGGAGCACATATTTAAAAGGGTATTCGGAGAACAAGGACCCAAGGTGCTACCACGACTCTCCCGCAAAAGGAAGCAAGCGTGCAAAGAAGGATGAATCGAGGTTGAGTGAGGAAGGAAGAATCACGAAGAGAGCACGCCTACATCTTCTACACCCCTTGAGAACACAAAAGAAAAGGGTGAAACATCAAAGGAGAAGGATGGAGAAAAGAGAAGGCGCCAGAGGAAACAACTACAAGAGAAACATAGGACATGGAGACTCAAGCTCCAAATTTGGAGGCTAGGGTTTCTAAGCAAGAGAGAGGTCTAGAAGGTGAGTGGAGATCACATTCCACTAGCCATGGGGTATGCAGAAGACACATGAAAGATTATACACACCCGCTTCCTGAGCATAATTGGGTAGGAAGATCTGTTTGGTTGGGAGTTAATGTATGAAGATATAGAAACCATGCAAACATGAAAGCAACTATCCTAGTCAATACACACCCACATGGATGATCCTAATTTCGATGTATGCAAAGAGTCATGTATGTCAAGGTGATTAAAGAAGGTTCCTCAAGCTAGACACACGACAGTAAAGCCTACTATCATGTCAGATGAGTAGGTTAGCAATGCACTAGTAAAAATTTCTACTGAAGTGGCTAGAAGGAACATGGATAAAGTTGCCAAAATTAGAGCACTGCGCGAAGAGGTAAAGAAAAAATACAAGGAGATAGCATGCTTAACCTAGGAAAAGGACTTTGCACAGAGGAATAATGACATATTTATAAGCATCACAGAGGAGATTGGGGACACTGTAATCAAAGTAAGGCCACACTTAGAACCCAAGGTACCATAGACATTTCCTTCAGCAATACACTATGTGGGAAAGTTGGTGGACTTGGTGCTCGAAGATGAAACTCTGCATATGAAAGTGCCAGAACAATCAGAGAAGGATGTAGAGCGGGAGAAATCATCTATGATGTGAAAAATTACATCCTATGAGGGGCTGTTGTAGGCATTACAAGAAGTCTTGAAAAAGGTGGATCAAGCTTTGAATATATGCATAGCTCTAGAGGCACTCATCAACACTAAGACCTTGGAAGAGAATAATGAGGTCTAGAAGGCCATGAAGGATGAGACATTGGGCCATGTAGAAAGGTTGGAAATAGTTAAACAAAAGAGCGAGGCCCTAATAGTAACACAAGAGCTACATGATACTAGGATGGAAGAGCTTGGAAAGATGATTGCATAGAGGATGGACCTTTTGGAAGGAAGGATGACGTCTATGTCTAGTGTTGTGTTGGTTCTACAAAATGAGAAAGGGGAAATTGAGTGGGATGAGTTGGAATCCATTGTTGTGATCATTTCAGAGAAATCAAAAGAGGAACTCACTAAATGGTAGGATTTAGAGGAAATAATAAAAGAGGAGTATCCAAAGTTGATGCTGACAATTGATACCGAGGAGGTTGCTTGAATAACCTCATATAAATTCTTTATTCTTCCACATTCTTCATTCTTATTCTTTCATTGATATTCTTTACTTTAAATTTTTGGAAATTTCCATTGTCAGGATGAAAATGAGACTAGTGTGGGGTAATGTTGATCAAAGAATACTTGGAAAAGATCACACAAGGAGTCCGCATGGATAGAAGGCTAGGATCGAAGGCGCGGAAAGATAGGAAGGACCCACACATGGAAGGAAAGTTCAGATTTTAGGACTTAGTCGATTTTGAGCTGAAGATCTATATTTAGGAGATGGTGTGTGGAACACACCAATGAAGTAGGGACACGTGCACCATGCATTATCTATATTTGGAGAAGTGGTTCAAAGCGTCTATGCATGAAGACAAGCTAGGAATAGAATGAACACTTCAATTATCTATAAGAAAACTATAGATAGTGCAATTGCATGTGTGGCTATAATTGTAAATGGTGTGTGGTTATTAATAGCATGTGACCTATTTCTAGAGTAGTTAAGTGGTGAAGGGCAAGTCCCCACCCTATATATATAATGATTAGGTGCATAGTAAAGAGAGAGATCTGCGTACATGTGATTACGAATATGTGTATAAGATCCATATGTGTTTAAATGAATTGATAGATACTGTAAGGATATTTTATACTTATTAATAGATGGAAGATATTGGATGAATCTAAGTAATTATGTAGTGCATGTTAGTATTTCAATCATGGTTATTGTTCAAGCTTATTCTTTCATAAATCTATGAGTATCATGCACTGTAAAATGATGGATTAGTTATGAATCTATATGTTTCCATCTTTATCATGCTAAACATCCTGTTACAACAACCCTAAAGAGGAATCTGGTACCTTTGTGCGCTTCAAGTGAGCGCTTATTCTAGGATGAGTGATAGGCTAGCATGACTAGTATGTTATCTTGCAAATTCTAGGTTGCATCACAAGCTAATAGATTACAAATTTTATAATGTCTTTTCTATCAAAGTTTTAAAGTATCGAATATGGATTGAATGCCATTTGAATGCATTGAGGGGCTTTTAGAGGACTCTTAGGACTAAAATATGGATTATAACCCATATCACCTATGAATTATAATAGCCATGGATTGTGGCATGGTGGTAAGGTTGATCGAGTTGGGTGACAGTCGGTGTTCAAAACCCCATCTTCATTTCATGTGCCAAGTTGTTTTCCAAGTTGTCCATTTCACCGATTTATCCGAGCTTCATTATATTCGATGCATTGGAGATGGAATATAATTCCACATTAAGTGGGCCATTTTGGAGATAGGATTTAACATCCTTGAAGATCAAGAATTCTATGTGTCTTCGGCAACACATGCAAGTGCTTTGTTGACAACTCAATGTTGACCCTCCTAGCTTGCTACTTGTGACTCAAACTTAGTTTTTGGTCTCCCCAAGCTATTTGGTTTCTTGACATGTGATGTGATGAGCCCTATTTGTGTGGATAATAGATATGTTGAGGTGATAAGGTGGTCAATATTTGTGGGTATCTTTCCCAACATCTCGGGCTCTAATTGATCCTTGTGATTTATATAATGTGACTTGGAACATTAACGTGGCATAATGTAATTCTACCACATGGTGGCTTGAGAAAGTTCCATGTTTCCTCTTCTTATACCTCTATACAAATTGAACTTAAAATAATATCACCAAGGTGATAAGGTGGTGGTAGGTGTGGCTAGCCCGCTCATCATCTCGAGCTCAACTCGATCCTTCCGAGTTATATAATTTGACTTAGAACGGTGACGTGACATATTATATTTCTACCACATGGTAGCTTGAGAAATTTTCATGTGTTGACCTTAAACCTCGAAAATAGTGTGAGATTTAAGAAGTTTGACCTTTTTTAATTAATTATGCGGGAAAAGTAAACTAATCTAATTTGTGAAAAAAAAATATAAAATCACATAACATATTTTTTCCAAACATTAATATTTATTCATATCTCAACAATGATTACATTAGTGTCATTTGTATATACATATCTTCTCTATTCTATCTCATATACCTTGCTCCTCATACATTCTAGCTCTCATAATCATATGTTTCTCGTATAGAATCCACTTGGTACACATCTATTTCTCGTGATGCACACATATATAATGGATTAATTAAAGTTGAAAGGAACGATAAGAAGATTGTTCCAAGACGTGATCGAGATGATAATAGCACACCACATTACATTTACAAAATAGAAGAGAAAATACCATATATGGAAATCCATCATAATAAATTATGCTCAATACATTACAATATAATGACTTGAATTATTCAATAAGAAAGATGCACATATAGGAGGAGGGAAGTGCAACTACTACCTAAATCGGTGGTGATAAAATTCCACTAAGCGATACCGATAGTTAAGTTAAATCCAAAAGACTAGTAAGCTAACTCCACATAAATGAGAATCCACCTCAACACAACTAGTAAGCTAACTCCACACAACTAGTACACCTAAGTAAGCTAACCCAAAAAGTGTAGGGCTAACATAAGTGTAAGAATTATCCTAATAAATAAATAAAAGGAAAATAACCTAAATTAACACTCTCCCGTAAGAATAACTTAGGCGGGTCCTGGAAACAAGGCCTAATGAGGTACCCACGTACAATAAATGGGAAAATTGGACACCGTAAGGTACCCAAAACTAGTAATAACAAAGTAGAGAGAGAAAAACCCTACCGCACGATATCCTAAAAATCTCGGCTCAAAAACTCATACAATGTGAAGACTTTTGGTACAAATTGTGGTTTGAATCCACTGCTCGATCATAGAACTAAAAAAATTGATACTGGGCTTCACCAAAATAGCTCCATGCAAGCCGAATGTCAATGGATTGATGTCAAAAGTGTAAAAAAAACACCAAACATAATTTGATCAACTCTCTACAAATAGGTGTGCAACAATCCAAGATCAACCAAGGAAATAAGGAAAGGACGTGAGATCCGAATAAATAGGAGTTCCAAAATCCAAGAAAATCCAAGGTAACAAGACAAGGACACAAAATCTAAAGAAGCAAGATCAACTGTTATAAATAGGTGTGTCACAATCCAAGAATAATAACCAAGGTAATAAAGCAAAGACACGAGATCGAAAAAAATAGGAGTGCCATGATCCAAAAAAAAAGCTAAGGTAATAAAGCAAGGACATGAAACCGGAAAAAGTAGTATCAACACGTAACAAGGCAATGGAAAGAAACAAAAAGAATCAATATCAACACCACACCCTCCCATCCTGCTTGAATGGGTAGAGTGACACCATAGATCTATACAAGTTGCCAAAATAAACTACTCAAACACGACAAACTAACACTAGGATTTACGAATAGATCCCCACAAGAGAGATTATCAACATGCCAAAAAAATGTCAAAAATATAGATATAAAATATCTCAAGAAACAAGAGAGATATAAATGTATACACCCATAGATACAAGAATTCAACACCCAAAAGTTTAGGATGTCGGGCTCAAATGAAATTAGATCCATAAGTGATTCTGAACACCCTCCCAAATTTGGAACTTTATAATTGAGTGCATGTTAGTGTTACAATGACTAAAATTACCTCTTATATTTAAAATATGTTTATAAAATTTTTGCTAATTCTTAGATCTCGAAAAAATACATAATTTCAAAAACGATCACCTTAACCGAGCCACGAATCAAAAGTTAAGAGCTCTAGAAGGTTTTTTATTAAAATAATATTATAATGCTGATATTTTTTAAAAGGTATACATGACACTTAAATGTCCAAATGGTAAAAGAGTGCATCTACATGATACGGGCTTGCGACCAAAGGATAAAACCCTACGCCCAAATCCTAAATTTCCAAAGGATAAATCATTATATCTTAAGGGTACACTTCTATATACAATGGATAAAATAATGCACCTAAAGGGTATATATCTATGTCTAGTAGATAAAATATTGAATCCAAAACAGAAATATCTAGAGGGTAAAAGAATGCATCTAGAAGGTACACACTTATATCCAATGGATAAAAGAATGCATCCAGAGGGTACAAATCTGCATCCAGTGGATAAATGAATGCATCCAAAATAGAAATATCTAGAGGGTAAAAGAATGCATTTAGAAGGTACACACTTATATCAAATAGATAAAATAATGCACCCAAAGGGTACAAATCTATGTCTAATGGATAAAAGAATGCACCCAGAGGGTACAAATCTTCGTCAATAGATAAAAGAATGCATTCAAAACAGAAATATCCAAAGGGTAAACAAATGCATCTTGAAGGTACATGCTTATATCTAATGGATAAAAGAATGCACCCAAAGGGTATAGATCTACATCTAGTGGATAAAAGACTGCATCCAAAATAGAAATATCGAGAGGGTATAAATGCATCTAAATTTGAATATCTCAAAATATATTCGAGTTTGATCGATTCGAGGGTTTTGGCACCTTCAAAATCCAATGGTGCACTTAGTTTTACATAAAAATGCATGTTGTAAAAAAGTGCTAACAAATTATGAATACATGAAAATAATAAACCCTCACAAAGAAAAACTTACAAATGGATGTGTACATCATCTATCGCTTTGATACCATGAAAGGAACGATAAGAATATTTTTCTAAGTTGTGATCTCAAATGATAATAGCACTTTTGATTATATTTTCAAAACAAAATATCTAAAATGCCATATATGGAAATCCATCATAATCCATAATGCTCAATACATTACAATAAAATGACTTGAATTATTCAATAAGAAAGATGTGCATATAGGAGGAGGGAAGTGCAAATAATACATAAATCGGTGGTGAAGAACTCCAACCGACTTGCACTTGGTAGTTAAGTTAAATCCGGAAGACTAGTAAGCTAACTCCACATAACTAAGAGGCTAACTCAACACAACTAGTAAGCTAACTCCACACAACTAGTACACCTAAGCAAGCTAACCCAACAAGTGTAGGGATAACACAAGTGAAATAATTATAATAATAAATAAATAAAAGGATAAATAATAACCTACACTAATAACAATAAATATACTTCATACAAAATATCCCAAGAGTCACTCCTTTTGATCATGCCTTTGTTGGCTTTTGTCTTGACTTGTCTTTGTTCCACGGCTTTGTGTCGGATTCTACAAATTTTCCATCATATCATGGATTTATCCTATGTACCAAGTATTTTATTCTTTACCTTCATATTCCTCTATTCTTTCACGGCTTCATCCTTTTACCCGCAACTTCTTCTTTTACTCGCGACTCTATTCTTTCACTGTGGCTTTCTTCTAAAGTTTGACGACTTTATCCTTCTTAGAAGAAAAATGGACTGAGAGGTGGGGTGAATCAGTCCTTACAAATTAAACTTCAATTTCAGATCACTCACATAAACCATTAACCATTAATCCATTCATTAATGTGTGTACAACAACATACAACATTCATTCAATAAACCAAGAGCAAGATAAGTAACACCATAACACAAGATGTAAGTGGGAAACCCTTAAGGTGAAGAAAAATCACTAAATTTTTTTCTTATATTACACACAACAAATAATCAAGTGAATATTACACATCACAATAGATTTATTTAGTGAGGAACTAACCCCTCAAGGAGCACCAACCCCTATACCCTAGTTGATATTGCACACAAACAAATAATTGCATGAATATGACTCATCACACAAGTTTTGATGAATAATGACCACTAAAAATATGCTGATACCATAGCTTATATTTATCCAATTAGTCATCTCAAAAAAATTTCCAAACCGTTGCTCAAACCTTAGATCTTCAAATTGCACAATCTAGGTCTTTCTTCATTTCTCAATGCTTCAACATATTTAAAATATGTTTTTGGTCTTCCTCAATCTATCAAACAATTGATATGATAAAAATTCATGCTCATACACATGAAATAAAGTCTCAATTAGGTCGCTCACCTTGCACACACTTCACTAGCTTGTAAATGCACCCATAAATATGTTTTTATAAGCTCCTTATCATTTCAAACATAGGAACAACCTTTTTCCCTCCTTTGGTTCAACTAAAATATCAAGGAAACAATTAAAATTTTAAATATAACATTCACATGTGACCAAAGTAGGCCGGGCTAGCAAAAAACCTCATTACATGTGCCAAAAATGGCTCAAAACCCCATGGGCACAAAGATAAAAATGCCCTTACATCAAATCAATACATATTCATGACCCAAAACCCCTTAAATATGATTAAAATATCATTTTAAATTCATAAATGGTCATACATTTTATCAACCAATCAAATTATTTCATTTAATGGGTCTAGTTCACTTTGCAAATCTCAAAACAGATGTTTCCTACACCCTTCAACACCCTGGAAACTTCATTTGATCACAAAATCACTTCAACATGAGAAAACAATGCCATGTAACCACTTTCTAGAAATATAATAACATGTAGAACACTTCTAAGCAAGTAATAATAATTGAATCAAGCTCATGCTCAAACCACAACCAATTTGTCCTTCGTGAGATCAACTTTCCAAAGCAACTATTTCCAAAGATTAGCTCATAAAGAAATTTCTAAAAATATTCAAGACCTAAAAAAATGGATTCATTTGATGCCAAATTCATGCTTCATCACATTTTATGTGATAGAAAGCATCACCAAATCCATCTCATTCTTCAAAAACTCACAAACATTCACCAAAACACATCCTATCTTGTACTACCAAAAATCATCCTTTCCAAAGAATGACCTAGAAACCTTGTCAAATGACATCATAATTAAGAAAACCTCATATTAATGAAAATATATATGAATATTATTTCCAAAACAAATTGAATAATTTTCATACTCCACTTGTAGCTCAAGCTATAGCTATTTTATGAACCCTACTATATGAGATTACAAAACTGCCCTTTGACTAGTCAACCTATATGGACCTCAAATGACCATGTACCTACATGAAAATTTCTTGAAACCTTCATGGAAATCAAGATCATCTTCCATACATAATTTACCATAAAAATTTTTCATGCTACTCCTTTAGAAAACCTTGTCCCAAAACATTCTTCTTTAGAAAATGACCAATTTAAGTGGGGCCCACTTATCACTATGATCTCAACGAAAAATTTCTAGAAATATAAGAGAGTCATCTACTACATCTAATCATCAATGTTTATGAAACAATCAGAACTTTATCACTATACCTCTCTTTCTGCAAATTGCTCCTAGCTAGGGTTTAACTAGGGTTTTAGACCACTTTATCTTCTTAACATTCGTTCATAAAAATGTGACAATCAAATGACCTAATTATTTTTGTGAAACCTTATAAAATCACCATATAAATATCCTGAAAGCCACAAGGTCCCATGAAAAGAACAAAATTCACAACAATCATCAGAAATTCAAATTCGAGATGGATTTTCACTTGTTCTTGACCCTATCTCACATAAACTATCATAACTTACGAGAATACACCTCATGAAAACTTAAAATTTTTCCCAAATAACCATGAGACATCCTTAAAAATCTACAATCATCATGATGTCATTGCCATTCCTCAAACTCTCCATCCTATCTCATTTGCATAGCCTTACCTTAAGGGATTTCAATATAGAAGCTAGGTCAACTGAAATAATGTAATAAATCGTCATAAAACCTCTAAAAAATGACCTAAACATACCCGATAAATCATGACATGCCTAAATGAAATCATACATGAGCTTAAATGGCTCTGTCTCACACCTTCCTTGGCTACCATACTTGCTCCCAATGAGCAACTGTAACATAGTGAACCACTGATATCTACATTATGCCGCCATTGTAAATATCCAAGAACCCTCCAAACATGTTATTCATCATGTCAAAATGATTCTCAAGAATACAAGAAGCTCCTACCTTTATGCGACATCACTTAGGCACCTTAATGGGATTGTAAGAGAAAGTAATCTTCACTAAATCTCACTTTGTAGCAACACAAATAGATTTGAACTGGTATTTCAACATCATGTACATCATCGTATGATCATAATCAACATCCAATTTTTCATTAATTTGGTTTTTCATTAATGAAAACACCTAATGAGAACCACATTCCAACAATCTCCCCCTTTGTTGTTAATTGAAAACACCTTGAACATCTCCCCTTTTTTAATTAATGATAAAGGCATACCCGTAGCTCACATTATTTTCCTTCTTCACTTCATACATTCATGATTTGGTTAGAATAATCAACCAAATGTCTCAAACTAGCCCCATTTCTTGATTTTGCACAAAATTTGATTTTTGCCTTCATTTTAGGCATGTAAACACCATGCTCCCCACAGGAAAAACATCTAAAACATCTAAACATCAAAAATCAAGAAGAAAGAATCAGAATCATACCTTATTGGGAGCCAAACCATCATTTTCAATCTTCTACGCATGCAAAAACAAACATTTCCACCTTATCCCTATTTTAGCCTTCAAGAAACAACTGTAGAAGAATGTGATCTGAACCATTCAAACTGAAATCATACCAAAAATGATAAAGATAACCATATAAAAACAACATACCTCCATTTTTATCATACATCATCTTGATGAGGCACAACTTAGGCTTTTAATACACTTCCTTTCTACCAAGCCCGACCTAATGACTCATTTCCCTAAACAGATTTCTTAGTGCATTTAAGACTAACTTTAACAAGTCCTAGAACACCATATAGACCTTGATCATGCAAATCATAACTCCCCTTGGACTTAAGCCCCTCATTTATAGCCCTCAAGAATAAAAATGAGCTTCTTACCTTCTATCTTGGCTTGGAATCACCTTGAGTAACATTTTCCAGTCTAAACAACATTTTTAGTCTATAATAGTCATATTTGATTGAAATCACGCATTCAAGGAGCAAAACTTTGTTATATCACATGATGCATACCTCAATTTTCTTGATAACCTTCATATTTCCTTCTAGAGGCATACTCCCAAGATCCCCTTTCCTAAATGGTAGCATACACACTTTTAACAACCTTTACATACCTTTAGGAACACCTTCTTCTTAGGATTGTACCGCTGTACTATTCCTCAAGAGACCAAGAACAATATTTTCTGTCTTGTTTATGTCTTATGAACCATAATCACTTTTCTTCTCTATGACCACATCTTATTGTATTACTTTTAAGAATGTTTTCCACATAGTATGCACCATCACTATTCTTTACTAGACCCCTACATACCTTTAGGTCAACTCATGAGGTAAAACGTAATAGTTTCATATCATTCCACAATTACTAGATCCCCATATTAAATCCATAGATGAGATATAGCTTGTGGAACATCAAGATAAATTAGAATCAAGTATCTTACCTTGTGAGTGAGTTTACTATGTCTCACAACCATACTCTACACTGTCCTTTGTCCTTTTGCATAAGAGATCCTTCAGAGTCACAATAAGTTCATCACCTTTGAGATAATTTGTTTCATGCTAATTCAAGGGCCACAATACCTTTTTCTTTGAACACAAGAACACTTTATACAAAAATACCCTTACATAGAGTCCTTACCATATGAATACACTTGAAATATCCCTACAAAAGGGATAATTGACTTTTCTAGACCACTTTGTTGACACATGAACTTATAGCCACATTGACTTTGTATTGCATTTTAATAATCCTATGAAATCTCTTACCTCTAGAAATCATCTTCCCAAATTTAACCCAGTAATGAGACTTCTTATAAATACTATCATTGTTCTTTGTAATTCTTACATTTTCTTTACTTCTTATACTTTCAACAACTTATGATGAGTAACTAAACTAAAACATTCTTACAATCTTTTGACTAACACCTTTTATGAGTTCCCCTTAGGCACTTATAGCCTTGTAATACTCCATGTACATTGACTAAATAAAACTTACTTTTGGTACAAAGGTAGAATACACAGTCCTGTAGAAGTCCACCAGACCTTAAGAAGATGTATATGTAACCCACACACTTGTTAATGCTTGGTAGATCATAGATGTGCCCTTGGAAATAATCATACTTGCATATCTTCTAATAAAATATTGTATCCTCTCTTTTTCCAACTTTATTGTATATTTATTTGTCTTTTTAGCTAATGTAAGGGTTTCTAGGTTAAAACCCTTGATATGGTGACAAAAACTTCTACAAAAGAGCACACAGGATGAATACACATTGCTTTAAGGTTGGGTCATAAAATTTGTATGATAAGCTTTGAGATTCTTGCAATTTGAACATTTTAATAGTTGAGAATCTTCATACCACACTATCCCATGTCTCAAAAAACCCTTATGTTTGTCATTAGTACTGTAGCATACATCTACCGAGATTCATTATTTTTAAATTTCCTTCTTGTTTGCACCTCTAAAGGTAGCTTGATACTCTTTACATCCTAAGCTCAATCATCAAATATTATTCTGAGGATCTCATTTAGACCAATATGACCCTAGTAGATCTATATGAACTTAGAGATCTTAAAAAATGCATGACAAACACATTGAGTAAATTTTGACAATACTATGTTTCAAGCATGGAATCTTTACCCCTAATGTCCTTACTATCAAGATTCTTGAAGATACTTCAAGTCACATCATCATACAATCCTTCCACGTGTCTTTTGACTTGATGAACTTCACAAGGATTCAAGATGAAGCACAAAACTTTAATATTATAAATAATTAGACATTGACACACAAAGACACTGATATAGACCTATTAACTTCAAAATTTGAATAAGTATAGGCTTGAGATACACTTTTCATAACATTTCCATTATGAATGCACTTGCACATACACTTCAACAAAATGATACTTGATACATAGTGCATGTAACTCAATCAAAAGTAGCATGTACCAGATTACAGGACTTTACATTTGACTAAAATTTTGAAAGGAGATAATTGACACTCTAGGAATGAATATTATGACTTGATATAGCACTGGAATTTATTGACACGGACCAACGAACTTCCCTTTGCTATTTGGGGGCATGACAGACATGTTCATACCGGGGTTAATTTTGATTTTATTTTCTGTACCTTGCTCTCTTCATAGACCTTCAAGAGTGATAACACATCTTAATCATACTTTGTATCTTTTCATTTGATCACTTCCAGACTATACTTCCAATTGAAGAACTTACAACCTATTTTCACTTCTTGAGTCGTATCATGACTTCTTGGTTTTCATATATACCATACACTTCTTATGACATGAATTGGGTTATATTGATTCAATAATTCAATCAAGAAACTTAACACAACAATGAGCACCTCACATGAAAAACATATTTAGATCATGAAAGATTAGTGAGTAATCTTATAATACAAAAATATCAATACACATACTATGACTTGAAATTTGAGCTCACTATATAGATATATGTATACTTCGAGATTACAACTTAAGATCATTTCATGATACATAAATTGACATAGAAAAGACAATATAAAGACTTTATGAACATCAAAATTTCCAAAATTTCCTAAACTCAGACACAAAGATTATAAGGACACACCTTATGAGACCTAAAGCACTTACAAACTTCTTATGACACAACAGGGAGAGTCTAGATCATCTTGGGACATATCAGACCAACCATACACCATGATGATGTAGAAAAATACCATAAAGAACACAAACATGTACTACTAGTGACCACAAGACTAATATCAATACATTTCAAGTAAGAATCACCATCATGAACCAGCCAAAACCATGAATAAGAGTATAAACTTACATACCTTGACCTTCTAGAGCGGACACATAATGACTCAAACATCTCCCCCTCGGTTGAATTTTTCATATGAATTGATATACCTTACAAAAGCATAGTGAAGGTATAAGAACAATAATGACATAAAAGAAGGTTTTGAGAAGGTACCAAGCATTCTTAGGCACCTATAAAAATCCTACATCCTCTTTCTTCTTCGATCGAGCAAAGTGAGAAACACCTCTTCTTTCATCATCACAAGCTCTTGATAGGAAACTATTGTCTCTCCTAGGCTCCCACACTCTTCCTTGACTATTATTTTTCATTCTAGGCCTTTGAAGGCCACCTCCTTGCACTCTAGGTCCTTGAACTCTTTGATTCTTCCTTGATAGACCATGGTAGAAATTCTTTACAACATGACTAGCTCTATTACAACTATAACACACCATTGAATCCTTCCTCATGTAGCTATCAACTTGTCTAAGAGGATCATTCAAGAAATTTCTGGAAACATGACCTCTCGTATGGCAATTATAACATACCACACTCTTATCTTTTTGGCCTATACTATTCTTCCATCAAAAAGTGTTTCTAACATACCTTCTACAATCGTTCACCCTATGACAAAATCCATTGCAAGTAAAACAATAACCATTGAAATATTTTTCATACCTTGATGCATTAGGTTGCTAATAGGCTTTTATTTCACATTGTCCTTGATGAGAGTCTCCTTATTTTCTTCCTTGGTGCTTGATTCACCAATTTCCTTACATGAAATCAGGTCCTCATGATTCATTTATTTGTTCTTGACTTCAGATTTGAAGCCCAAACCAACTCTATCACCTGTAAATTTATAATTTCTCAAGAGCTCATCAAGATCCTTGGTACTTTCTTCAAAATTTTGAAAATACATAGTTAGGAACTCTATATATTCTTGATATTTTGAGCACAAACCATATTTATCTTGTAAACTTGAAGCAAGATACTTTACCTTATCTTCCAATAATCTGATTGACTCACTTTTCTTAGTGATTCAGATTGGTACATTTATTCTAGCTTGTGCATATGAATTTCATACTCTTTCAACATGTTTTAGACCTGAAGTTATGATTTACACACAACATAGAATAGGTTTTGGATAACATGAAATAAAATATCATAACAAGAAGATCCCTCATGAAAACCTCATAATTTTTTAATGAACAAATTTTTTCATGAGATTAAGAATGACCACTTACATGATAAATATGATTTTATAAAGACTTCTTTTGTCTCTTTTGTAATCAAAATTACTAATATTTTATTTTTCTTCTCAAATACTTCATCTCATGTTCATTAATCTTCCTTCTTATCCTTATGAGCAAAATTAAGAGAAAAGTCCTATCTTACCACATTTGAAACATTTTTAAGGAAACCTTTATACTTATTTATTCATAAATCCAAGCTTTAATCTTCATCCATTAGAAAATACCATTCAATAAGCATCATCATCCTTAATGATCCAATTTTATATTTAATGAACCTCTTTCTTGGTTGGTTTTGGATCATATTCTCATCTCAAAGGGGCCTTAAATTGCATCGAAATTATCCATCTTCAAAGTAGTATTATCTAGGTCATTATTCACTTCTCAATAAATCAACCTATTACACATGAATGATTGATGATATTCCTAAACCTTTCAGATTTATTTAGTGAGACACTTCATCAGAACAAAATTCATGCTCATACACCTACATGAGATTAAGTCTCACCTAGGTCGATCACCTTGCACACACTTCACTAGCTTGTAAAAGCACCCAGAAATATGCTTTTATAAGCTCCTTATCATTTCAAAATTAAGCGCCACATTTTTCCCTAATTTATTTCTAACCATACATCAAGGAAAAAATTAAAATTTTAAATCTAACATTCACAAGTGACCCAAGTAGGTCGGCCTAGCCAAAAACCTCATTATATGTGCCAAAAATGGCTCAATACCCTATGTGTACAAAGATAAAAATGTCAATACATAAAATAAATACAAAATCATGACCCAAAAACCCTTAAAAATTATTAAAATATCATTTTAAAGTCATAAATGGTTGTACATTTGATCAAAAAATCAAATTATTTCATTTAATGGGCCCAGTTCACTTTGCAAATCTCAAACCAACTATTTCCTACACCCTTCAAAGACCCTCGAAACGTCATTTGATCACAATATCACTTAAACATGCGAAAATATGACATGTAACCAAGTTATGGAAATATAATAACCTATAGAACACTTATAATCAAGTCTTAAGCCTTGAATTAACCTCATGCTTGAAACCACAACCAATTTTACCTTCACCTGAGACCAACATGCTAAAACAAATGATTTCAAAGGTAAGCTCATAAATAAATTTCTACAAATATTCAAGACCTCAAAATTGATTAGTTTAATTCCAAATTCATCCATATTCATATTCTAGGTGATATAAAGAATCACAAAATCCATGTCATGCTTCAAATGACTCCCAAATGTTCACCAAAACAATTCCTGTCTTCAGACTTTGCAAAAAATCTTCCTTTTCAAGAATGACATGGAAACCATGTCAAATGACCTCATAATGAAGAAAAAATTATATCAATGGAAATATATCTAAATATTATTTCCAACACAAATTTAATCATGTTCATACTCCACCCTAATAAGGTTATAACTATGTTATTAAACCCCGCTATTTGAGACCCCAATATTGCCTTTTGACCAGTCAACATGTATGGACCTCAAATGACCATGTACCTACATGAAAATTTCCTAAAAAATTCATTTAAATAAATATCAGCTCCCATATATCATGTACAATCAATTGTTCATGCTACCCCTTTAGACTGACCTTGTCCTAAAACCTTCTTCTTTAGAAAATTACCTATTTGAGTGGGGCCCACTCATCACTATGAACTCAAAAATAAATTTATGGAAATATAAAGAGAGTTATAACATAAAATCATCACTTTTGATGAAAAAATAAAAATTTAATTAGTATACCTCTCTTTTCGCAAATTGCTCCTATTTAGGGTTTAACTAGGGTTTTAGACCACTTTATCTTCTTAACATTAGTTCATAAAAAATGAAAATAAAATGACATGATTATTTTGTGTAACCTTATAAAATAACCATATAAACATCCTTGAAATCTAAAATTTCCCATATAAAGAACATAATTCACAAACGAGCATCGAAGTTTAAATTCGAGTTGGATTTTCACTTATTCTTGACCCTGTCTCACATAAACTATCATAATTTACAAAATACACCTCATGGAAACCTAAAAATTTCCCAAAGCACCATAAAACATCATAAAAACATATCCAATAACCATAATGTCATCACCATTCCTCAAACTCTCAATCTTATCTCATTTTCATAGCCTTATCTTAAGGAATCTCAAAGGGTAGAAGATAGGGTCAACTGAAATAATGTAATAACTCATCATAAAACCTCTAAAAATGACCTAAAAATACCTGATACATCATGACATACCTAAATTAAATAATATATGAAATAATATGGCTCCAAACAACAATCTCACACCTTCTGGATACCATACTTGCTCCCAATGAGCACCTGTTACATAGTGAACCACCTATATCTACATGAAGCACATATTATGAGTGCCTAAGAACCCTCAAACCTGATATTCATAATGTTAACATGGTTCTCAATCATCCAAAAATATCCTTCCTTCATGCAACATAACCTAGGCACTTGAATGGGCTTGTAAGAGCAAACAATCTACACTAAATCTCATTATAACAACATAAACATATCTCAACCAGTATGTCAACTTCATGGACATCATCATATGATCATAATCAACATCCAATTTTTCATTAATGTGGTTTTTCATAAATGAAAACACCTATTATGACCATATGCTAACACTCCTTATATCCGTAATTTTCCCAAAACTTGATGAAGAACCTTGTCAACATCATCTAATGACTTCAAACATTTTTATGTCCTCGAGATAACCAACCGATGAAGAACCCTATATTCCTATTCAAATGTGCTCTTAAAATTTTTGAACTTGAATTCAATGCTAGAAATGCATACCCCCATAAATTAGACATTTGACATAAGGAAGAGTTCCTTCGATTGACTCGCTCAACTAGGATTATAGGATGTCACGCCTCTTATTATTCTTTATGGTGGAGCTTGGGGGATGTAATTATTAATCTATGGAGTAATGTTCTTCTCAAAATTGTACCATAACTCTAAATGGATGTCAATTTATTTCACCCATTCTTGAAGCTATGAATTTTCTTGGATCAAAGGAAGAATCTCATAGGGTGGTTGTTTTATTGAATTTGACCCAATCTTTGTTGAGAAATTGTGAACTCTTGTTGCATTATGATTAGTGCTCTGTCCATGATGGTGCTGCATTCTTGCATATCAATGATTTTCTCTATCTCGCATCCATTTTTTTGGTTTGATATTTATTTGTGAGCTCAAGCAAGTTTTCTTCTTTGTGTTCCATCCTTGTTCTTGCTAATATCATACTCCATGAACTTTGAATGTATTTGTTGTTCTAATTTATCAATTTATGATTTTTATTATTGGGTCTAACTAGGCCACCCTATTGTATGTGTATAGTATGCCATAATTTTGTTTAGTTATGTTTCTATTTTAGTAACAACGACTTACCTCTCCTTCATTCACTTTTGATTCTCTATTGCCTACGGTTTTAGGATTTGTTCCTTATGTTCTTTCTTTGCTTCTTGCGGATATTATTCTTCTCTAATTCCTGGATGATTTTGTTTTCCTTTAGCATCTCTTTAACATCCTATTCTATTGCACTCTCTATCTGTAGACTAGGATTTGTATTGGTTTGTGGCCTTCTTTATCGAATAGATAATAGTAATCTCTAAATTGTTTCCTCCATATCAACACACCGCTACATCCTATTTTACACTTTGATCTAACACATGGTGCAAGAAGTTTTTGAAGGGGAAATTTTGGTAAAGTGTAGCTTGAATCCTTTTGTTGTCTATTCTACCGCCTTTTACTACAACTATATAGATTTCTCTTTCTTTATCTATTAAAGTGCATGTTTGATTTTTTCCAATGAATCTCAAGGGTCTGGTTAGGTACCATACTAGAAGAATTGGGTGCTGATGGCAACATTTGTATGGGACTTCAACCATCTATTCCTCATTCTTGTTAATTTTCTTGCTTTTTTTTTCCTTCTTTGCCTCTTCTTGTTTCTTTATTTCTTTTCTTCTTTTCCTCCTCTTCTTTTTCCTTTCTTCTTCCTTTTCTTTATTTTCTTTTTCTTCCTTTTCTTTATTTTCTTTTCTTCATTTTGTTTCTTTTATTTTCCTCCTATTCCATTTTCTCTCTCTTTTCTTTCTTCTTCTTCCTTCTTTAGTTTCTCTTGATCTTCTTGTTCTTTATTTTATTTTTCTACCTCTTCTTGTTTTTAGTTTTCTTCTTTTCTCTCTCTCTCTCTCTCTCTCTCTCTCTCTCTTCTTGTTACTTTATCTTCATTTCTAATTCTTGTTTATTTTTATTTCTTCCTTTTGTTTCTTTAAGAATGTGTCTTCCATCTCCATTTTCTTCTGTTCCTCTTGAGCTATTCTTTTTTCTTCCTCAACCTCCTTCGCTTTTCTTCTTATTCCTTCTTTTTTCTTTTTTCATTTCCTTATTATTATTTTGTTTAGTTTTGTCCATTTTGTGATTGTGTTGTCATTGATGTCAACCCCCATTGATGGAAATGATTGTCATGTGTTCATGAGAGTCCTCATATGGTGTTAGTCAATGGTCAAGCATTAATATTGTCAAGTTTGGTGTTGTTCTTGGGTGTCATGGTGCATGGTCTAGTGATATGAATCATAGTATGAGTCTTCCCATGATGGTTATAGTGTGTCATAAAGTAAAACATGGATGGTATGATTTGTCACAGGTTTCTATGTGTCTACATTGAGTCATGGTCGATCATGGTTGAGTTAGTTCATTCTAGGCTTGTTTCTTGCCTGGAGCATCTAGAATGAGGTAGTGGCCTGAGATTTGGAATTGATGATTTTTATTGGATAATTTTTGTAGATTTTGGTAGTGTACCGAGGTTTTGGTGAGTTTCGGGTAAGAATTTAGAGGTTAGATGCATGTATGAGGTCCTTGGGAAGCAACATGTGAGAAAAACTAGTTTAACACAGTAAGTCGCTAGCTGTGTCTAGAGTGTTTAGAAATATATGATCTATGTGGTGATTATGAATAGGTAGAGGATATTTTCATTTTGCTTCATGCCATGTTTCAGGTCATTATCAAGAACAAATTACTATTTATGCAAGTTGTGGAAAAATCGGGTAAAAAATAGTGTGTTTTTGTGATAAAAGTTGACCTTATTATGTGTGTGCTATGGATTGTATGATTTGCATGGGGACCTAATATCTTAGGCATAGATTCTTAGGTCATTTATGAAACTTTAAGAAAAATAATGATGTGGTTTTACTATCACATTTTTATGAACAATCGTTAAGAAGATAAAGTGGTTTGAAACCCTACTAGGAGCAATTTGCAGAAAGATAAGTATATTAGCCCGGTTTTGTTTGGTTTGTCAAAAGTGATGATTGGATCTTGTAAATGAATCTTAAATATTTCCATAAATTTACAGTTGAGGTCATGGTGATGAGTGGGCCCCACCTTAAAATAGCAATTTTTGTGAAAGAATGATTTAGAACAAGATGGTCTCAAGGAGTAGCATGAAAAATCGATGTTCCTATTCATTTAAAAAAAAACACCCCTAATTGTTTATAATTGAAATATTGAGACAGTCGGTGTGATTGCACAACATGGAGCTATTCCCAAAGTGTGGGACTTTGTAATCGGGAAAGATCTCTAGAGAAAGGTTGGATTCCTATTCCTAAATCTATCACCACTCACCCAATTTGTAGAGAAACTATTCTAATCCTACCCTAATTTTCCAAGGAGACAAGGATAAAAAGATTGCATGAAAAGTAAACCTAATCTAACTAGAGGTGATGCACCAATAAGGAATGTTGCATCACTTGTATGGAATGGAACAAAGAAAATCGAAGAGAGTGATTGAATACCACGAGATCAAAACAACTTATTAAAATTCCATTTACCAAATAAACATATCTATTGATAATTGTAATAACAATTAAACAATGCACAAATAACTTTAATTGTAATGAGAGATTAGAAAAAGACAAATAAACACAAGAGCATTGATAATCATCCACATTTATGTTTTATTGTTCCAAATATTAATACAATGCATTACATAGGGCCAAAAGGCATGAAAATTACATTTACAGTTTCAATGGGAGGTGAAGCTCCACAAGTTTCTCATGGATAATAAAGAAGGGAGGGGCAAAGGAAAAACATCCAACCTTTAGAATTGTGCCCCTCCTTATAATTTATAGTAGAAGATTTTGAAGAGGGAGAGAGATAAAGAAATCCTAAAATTTCTCCAAAACCCATAAAAACCCATTGTCTAATATGTAATGAATGTGGACGATTTGCAAAATATATGTTGTATTAATTGTGTTTCCTTGTGCAAGAAGTAATCTACTTTTGGTTGCTGCTAGGGATAACTCTACCTTTTTAGCTTTATCATGACCTATTCTTCCAACTACCTTATTAATTGCCTTGAACCTACTATTGTATTTCTTTCTAGGTTCATAGGTCTAGAACCCTCGAAATATAAAATCCAATGTTTCAATGCTATTGGTTTGAAATTATCTTTCCAATGACTATATTTTTGTAAGAAATAGATGAGTACAAAGGAAGATATCACCTTTTTGCATAGGTTACCTCTTGGACTTAAATTTTACTTGCCTCCCTAGGTTTTTGATTTGGCCATCTCCATCAAATATTTCTCTAAAACATATTTCCAAAAAGTACAATATCATCAATTTTGGTTAAAAATTTTCACAAGTATGAAAATTTGAATATGAGCCACCATTTTTCCCTTTCGAGCCCCATCGAGCTCCCTTCCTAACCACCAAGCTCTTTTCATTCAATGCCAATTCGAAACTTGCACACCACTATCTTGGCCACTCCAAACTCCTACCTAACCCTTAGAATCAGCATTCAAAGTAGCTCGACATTCAATGTAGATTTGGTGAGTAATTTTATTTTGCATGGGAGTGCCTACTTTTGGGTTTTCAAACCATTTTTTTTGGATTCCTTGAGCTTCTAACCCTGAAATCCATATCCCTCGACCATCGAAGACCTCCACCCCCAAATCCCAAAGACCTCCACCCCCAAACTTGACCCGTGATGACCTTCGAAAACACCCTAGCTTGTGATATCACGTAATTTTGTGTTCATGTTTTTGTCACAGGACATCTCAACACGTCCATTTTCATAATTCTCCATGCCTAAGGCTTGAAACAATTCTCCTCGAACCTCTGAAGCATTCGATCTCCAAAGTATAAAGGAATTGGACCTTCATTATTTTCCATCTCCCATGTTACTCACCGAACTCGACATACTTTGTGTTGATCCCTAGGCCAGTGTGGCTTGCTCCTTGATTTAATTGATTTCTTGAATGACCAAGTAAAATCAGCCCCTAGATGACTTCATTCAACTTGGCCCACCATTTTTTTAATTTGGCCACCTCATTCACCTGATCACCAAGTTGAGCCCTCTGACAATGCATGAGCTCCTGTCATTTATTTTCTTCACTATTTCTACTTCATAGTTTGTAAAAATGATCTCTCTATCATTTATTTGGCTGACAAAGATGAGCTCGATTCCTCCCCTATCCACTTAGAAACCCACCCATTTACATACATGCCTTTGACATGGCTCACATCCTTGGCCTCGACTTCACCTTGCCTCATGTCCCAACTTGCCAAGGTCATTTGATTTCATTAAACTTGGCTTCAAAGTGCCGCGAGCTCCACCAAAACAACTCACCCCAGAACCTATGCCCCCGCTCGAATTTGGAGTGCATCCTAATTCAAAGTGGGTTCTTAGAGACCAATCAATGCAAATTTGACCCCGGGCCCCATTTTTTAATTTTTTTCTAATTTCCTCATGCCCAAGACCTAATAGGGGCTGAGTGTGGGATTTTTAGAATCATCATATTGTAGCTCATTTTTCTTACTTGAATGGATGTGGGCTTGGGTTGGACAATTTTTTCCTCGGGGAAAAATTTGTCAACAATTTAGTGACTTGCGGGGACATCTACTTGTTATATGTTTTGTACGAGTAGCATTGACTTTTCCATTGGGAAAAAATTCATTATATACCTATAAACCGATCCGAACTGTTGAATTAAAACCTAGAGACTGCCAACACATCATTGAACCTAAACCTGTGCTACTACTCACACTCCAAATCTCATAAGAAGTTCTCAAAAATAAGTTTTGTGAGAGTAGAAAATTATCTTGACTTGGGATTTTCACTGTTCTTCTCTATAACCATATCTCGTGAGAATAAAATGGATCTCGAAACCTAATTCTTCCAAGTACAAAACACACAATTGATGATTTGTTGTCATGTATTACACGATGTAGAGTTTTGAATGAGCTAATTCTCAAGTGTTTAAATCATGGAACTCTATTGAATTTTGATCTTTCTTTTCTTTCAAAATTTCCACCCATAACATGCCACTAGAGGCTACTCCCGATATGGCATAGTAACTAGAAGTTCACCTATGATTGGTCTTGAAGGATTCGAAGAATGAAAACTTAGTAAAATCTTTCCTTAACCTTGATTTTAGTTTCTTTACATTTTTTTCTTTGAAATCAGCAACTGTTTCCTTACAAGTATGAAATTATTTCTAGTTACAACATTCATCATGAGAAGCACACTGAAATGCACAATAATACAACTAGGATAAATAAAACCTATGCCAAAGGCACTTAGGGAAATTTAAGCCTAATCTACAATAATAAAATGTGCATACAAACTTAGAGGAATTCAAACTCCTAAACTAATATGTATAAGAGTGAAAATTTTCCTTGATAACAATGTTTGAGGTAGATTTCATTGACTAGAAACGGAATTTATTCTCCATCCAAAGTAGACAGTTGGAAGGCATTGCTACTTTTGCATTCTATGATCATGTAGGGGCCATTCCAAATGGCATCAAACCTATAATGTCTACCCAATTTTCCCGATCTCGCATCCCACTTTAGAACTAGCTTCCCTTCTGGAAGGTCCTTGCTCTAGCTCTCTTATCAAATGAACTCTTGACTAAGGATTGATATTTCTCTATTGTTTGCAATGCATGCTCTTTTATTTCCTCTAATTCCATCATCTCCACATACCTAGATTCCATACGATCAAATTATGACAACTCTAGTTACTTCATGAGAGCTCCAATGATATAGTAAATACTTATTCCTTGCCATAAAATGGATTTTAGGAGAGCTACCTGTTGACCTCTTCAACGTTATCTTATAAGCCCAAAAGGATGATTTGAGCTTAGAATGCCATGTCCTTTGATTTTCATCTAGAGTCCTCCTAATGATATTTAGCAAATTCTTGTTTGTGGACACTACTTGTCTATTACCATGGGGGTAATAGTTAGAAGAGGTGTTAAAATAGATCCCATTCCTAACAACCCATTATGTGATCTTATAACCTAGGAATGCCAAAGAATTTTTTGATATGATAGTGGCTGGCACTCGAACCTTATCACTATCCCTTCATATAAGTCTAGTATAATAGACTCGTTCACTTCCTTAAGAGCCACCATCTCAGTCCACTTGGTGAAATAATATGTTGTTGTGAGTATCCACTTGTGACCTTTACTTGAATTTGGATTGATAACCATGATGAAGTCCAATACCCATTGCATAAATGGCTAATCAACTGAAATTGGGTGAAATGGAAGTATTGTTAACTTTTCCTTGCTCGTAAAAATGCACATTTTTACACTTATTGATCCATGTGTAGATCACTTTGAACATTGTGGTCCAATAATAACCTACCTTCATTATGTTGATAATTATTACATGTGGGAAAAAATGACCTCCAGCTTCTCCATCATGAAAATCTTGTATCACCTTCTCAATTTGACCTATTCCAATACACCTTAATAGGACTCCATTGATGTCCTTCTTGAACAAGACACCATTGACAAGCACATATGGAATGACTTGTAGTCTGAAGTATCTCCTCTTTTCTTTACTCATTTCTGGAGGGCATATACCTATTTGTAGGAAGTATATCATGTCTTGAGTCCAGCAAGGAGTAGGCACATTATCATTTTCTTATTCGTGGTTATCTGTATCACTAAAACAACTTCTTTTTTATCACTTTTTTCATCTTGTTGACTTCAAGCCAACTGTTCACATAATCCCTTTCCACAGGAAAATTTAGTGACTTTGATTTTAATTTCGTATTCCATGACACGAGTGATCAATCCTTCTTATTTCTCATTCAAATCCTTGTTCAATATGAAGTCCTTGACTCCTGCGTGGGATACTAGAAGTTGAATCCTATTGTTTGAAACTAGGTGCTTGAATTTATTCAAAATTATGATTCTTGTGAGAACTTGCTTTCAATGAAGGAGTACCTAACTTCATATCCCTCCAAACCTTAACTAAAGGAGGCAACTAACTATTAGTACACCTATTAGTTTTTCTATTCTAGGATTGTGGAAATTGTGTGAACCATCAAAAGCATAGAGTATGAGTTCTTTAGAAAATTTTGGGTTGATGAGAGTTGGGGCTTGAGATATAGCCTCTTTGATATCCTTAAAACTTGATTTCCCTCAGCTATCCACTTAAATTCCATGCTCTTTTTCAGCATCAATGTTATCGGCTTGACGAGAGCGGTAAAATATGGTACAAATCTGTGAACAAAGTTGATTCTCCCTAAGAAGCTCTTGAGATCCTTCTTATGACTTGGTAATGGCAATGCTCAAATTTCTTCAACCATTTTTGGGTCAATTGTCAATCTTTCCTTTGATACTATATGACCTAGGAGCTTGCCTTTGTGAGCCAAAAATTTGCATTTTTTAGGTTAATAAACTCTTAATCTCCCGCATCTTTGAAACATTTTCCTAAGATGTTCATGGTGTGTCTTCTCGCATTCTTGGAAAATACTATGATGTCATCTAAGTATATAAGAAATATCTTTTTATCATCCCCTTGAACACCATGTCCATTTCTCGTTGAAATGTTACACAAGTGTTTGAAAATCTGAATGACATCTACCTATAAGCACAAATACCCCACTTGGTGGTGAAATTCATCTTGAACAGATCTTCCTCTTTCACCATTATTTGATTATAACTGAGTTTCCATCTAGGAGAGAGAATCTCTCGAACCGGATACTACTTGGCAAGATTTTCTCAATGAAGGGAGTGGGTAATGGTCTTTGAGAGATGCCATGTTCGGGCCTAGAAAGTCTACACACAACATGATCTCTCCATTCTTCTTCTTGATCGACATCAGATTCATAACCCAACTTGAGTGTTTGATTAGAAATATAATATTTGCCTCTATCATCTTATTTAGCTCTTTCTTCATAAGAGGCTTAATGTGGGAGTTGAGTGGTCTTTGATTTTTCTTGATAGGCTTAGCATCTGGATCTAGTTCAATTTTATGTTTCACCAAATTGGGATTGAAACCTCTCATGTCCTCATAGCTCTAGAAAAATACATCGGGAACTCTTGAAAAGTTATATGAACTCATATCTTTAGTACAAAGTGGTCACCTTTCTGATTTGGAGTGTATTGCCTTCCTCAACTGAAATAGGTTTTAAATCCTCTCCTTTGAGTTGTACATTGGCTATCTCTTTTCAAAATTGGTCATTAGGATTTAATATTGAATATAAATTCACTAGGCCTTTGGGAAGCTTGTTTATCTACAGCTGTTTGGTCCCCATACTCTTTGCTCTAATTTATCTTGATTCCTAGTGAGAATTCAGCCTCTTCCCATAAGAAGATGATTTGTTGGTCACTCCCGAACATGTACCAGCTTGTGTTTTTATCTGGAACTACTGGTCTTACAATCACATGGATATGTGGATGCATTTTATCTCTTTTGATACTATCCACCACATAGAAAGTTTCTCCAACTCTGCGAGTCTTTTTATAGACTCATTCTTCTTTCTAGGTATGGACTCGATGTTGAATGCTTCAAAGTCTTCCATGAGGTCCCATACCCTATTTTTGTAACTCTTCAAGAGATCATTATTAGTTGTATGTTACTCTTTGACTTGATTCAAAATTTTCTCACTATCTCCGAACACTGTAAGTTCTTTATACTTCTCCTCCGGCCCAATGAAGTCCATGAATCAAAGCTTCATATTCTATTGTGTTGTTTGAAAAAGTGAACTGAAATCAAAAGGATGTATAGTATTTGATGTTTTTTGGTGAATCTAACATTTCATATCCTCCTCCAAACTTTTCTACTTCTTGAACCATCGAAGAACAACTACCAAACCTCATTATTATCCTTATCTTTTGACTCTAGAAAGGGTGAATTTTCTTCATGTATACAATATACTCCTAATTTTTATTCTTCCATTTCCTTGTATGGATAAAACACATTCCTTTTGTTTTCCCAATCATCTAATGTCAAATCCAAAATGCTACCATTTTTAGTACCTTCTTCCGAGATCATTTGAACATTCCTCCTAATCAAAGCCGATAAATTTACATTAATGGGAATTGGTACATGTGGTTCAATGTGGAAGTTGGCGATTGGTTTTGACCCGATCGTTTCCTTAGCTCCATACCTCATCTTGATAAACATGTGTGACCAAGCTGTAGATAGATACCCACCAATTTTGGTAGTGAAACTTGTTGATAAGAAAAAGGCAAAAAGTGGTAACAAGTTAATTACGGATACATCTTGTAGAAGCGTGACATTTGAGAAAGCATGTAATGTAATACTTAATCCTTTGATAAGCTCAACTCTTCCTACCACTATTCCTTCTAGTTGTACCACTCCTTTCAACATTGGATCATACTTTAGACCTAATTAATATGTTATTTGCTTGACATTATTGAGCTACTCTTCCCCGAATCAATCTTACACTTGTGTACTAAGTGGTTATGGACAATCAATGACACATAAGACAGTGGAGGATTTAAATTATTTCTTGATTGACCCCCATCTTGTTGCACTACATTAGTGAGAACCTTCTCCTGTTTTTGGTTTGATCTATTCAA
Organism: Taxus wallichiana var. yunnanensis; assembly: GCA_018340775.1. NCBI lineage: Eukaryota > Viridiplantae > Streptophyta > Pinopsida > Cupressales > Taxaceae > Taxus > Taxus wallichiana. Next base: position 75,456,060 of record CM031236.1, on the reverse strand, counting down.
GGCAAACCAATTGGTCATTACATCTTGCAAAAATCTTATTGTTCTAGAATTTCCAGCCGAATCCCACATGGAAATGCTCACATGTATTTACTTGATCGATATATGATGTGGAAAGGGGATAGATTATATTTTTCTTCGCCTTACTTGGCACAACTTTTCCAGATCTTGAATAGGTACATATGTTACTATAGTAGGTGTCTTAGGTTAACCTTGTAGTTTAGTTTTGTATTTATATTGCTAACTTCTTATGGGGTGAGAGTGGTTTGAGAAACAACTAGGTTAAACAACTTCCCTTACTCTACATTCCTCTTCTTTGATCATGTATTAGCAACCACACCCTATAAAGGAGGTTTATTAACTCCATATAAGTCTTCAATTTACCAATTGACCAATCGGTTTTAGTTAGAGGTGCCTCTTATCGGGTTTCTTGCCACCGATTTCCTTCTTCAGTTGGCTCTTGGGACATACCAATGTTCCGCACCATCAAATCCCCGATTTAAAAAAATTGAAGCATGTTGATTGATTGTGAGGTAGGTGTAGGGGTAACACCACTCATATTCCTTAGCCATGTTGTCTTGAGTTGGAACCGAGGCTCTTAATGTTGAGATTGCATTTGGATCATATAGTTGGAATGGCCTAGCAACTTTGAAGTTAGCACCGGCTTGGATTTTGATTTGCATCCTAAAGTGGTGGTTTATTTTTCCAATATGGGTGCCTAGCTTGATACCAAGCTTGAGGTCGATGCGGTCTAGAATTATGAGTTTTTATCTCTTGATAGTCACTAGCTCATTCCCTAGGTTTTTAGTTGTTTCATAACCTCCCGAACTTCCTTAGAAGTGCTTAAAGAAATTGAAGCTTCATTGTTATAGTAATTCCTAGGGGATGGAATATGATTTAATTTAGGTGTTTGTGTTTCAAAGCATTTTCTTTATGGATTTGACGAAACAGATAAGGGTATGGACCAAGGAGGAATACATGTTTTGATGGTTAGTTTAAAGGTCATTGTGTGTGTTCTGACTTCTTGATCCAATGCTGACTGTGAGAGCTTCCTTTTGGCTAGGAGGAACTACCTGAAATACAAAACAAGACCACAAAAGAGAGTTAAATAGTATATGATAAAGGACTGGTACCAAAGCATATGCTAGATCTGGGAAGTGTGATACTTCCTAGAAGGCCTTTAATCCACTATTTATAAATCAATATAAAATAACTTAAACATATAAATAAAAGAATCTAGTGCTAGCATTCTGATTTGGGTGCCTCAGATTAATATCAACGATCAATCTGATTAAATACTAAGGTAGTGTGTAGGTAAATATTTTAGGTTAGGTTACGGGTAATGCAGGTGTTCTGTGGGTCATAGATAGGGTCTTGGTAAATTTGGGTAAGGTGTTTGGGTTGTTTTAGGTGGGGTAGGTTGGTTGCTAGTCTGAAGTAATTTTATCGCACACGAGACCAAATCCAGTCGGGGTGGATCTGATGTCGGTTTAGGTATGGCTAATACCAGTTTAGGGTGACTAATATCGGTCATGAAGAGAGTGGAAAGGAGTCAAGTGGAGGGTGTTTGGGCTCTCTTCTATCTTAGAACATAGATTTGGAATGGTCTCTGTGGGGGAGGGTGATATGACAAGTCCAAGATAGGTGTGGTAAGGTTTTGAGTGAGGTTTGGGGTAGGCTAAGGGTTGAGTTTTTAGGTTGACAATCATAGTGACCGATATTGATTAAGGAGACCAATGTCGGTATAAGACAGACTGACCATAATTAGGGTTAACTAGTGTCAATGACTATGGGGAGATGGAAGATGTTGTAGAATGGGTTTTGGGTCCTCTCTATGATTGCACAAAGAGTTTGGAGGGTTTTTGTGAGGTCTACGTGAGGGAGGTGGTTTTGGGATAGGTTTTGTGAAGTTTAGGTTGGGTGTGAGTGGGTGGTTGATAGAGAGAGAGATGAAGGATAGATCTAGGTAGGAACAATGAATGGATGAAGACAAAGAGAGAATACAAATACAAGTGACAAAGGAGAAACCAACTTACTTGGAGTTTAGAAGGGTTCTAAATTCTTGTAGTGGTGGAGAGGTGGTTGGAGATGCTGGTGAAGGTTTATCTATGGAATGGTGCTCAGTGCTTCTCAAGAATGCTACCGTGAACACAAAATACCTTCAGATTAGTCTTGGTGCTGGCTATGGTTTTCTGGAAGAGTGAAAGGGCTCTTGTTCTTTCTTGAATGTAGATCTCCTTCATTCAAAAAACTTGAGAATGTGGCCAACCTCTCAAACAAGGTTACCAAAATGAATATATGGTAATCGAAAATGGTTTAGGGTGACCAGTGTCGGTTTACGGTTAACCGACATTGATTAAGGCAGGAAATCCTAGGTTTATTAAAAATGCCAGATCTTGACAATATTTTGGGCTTGCTTTGTCTATTCTCACATATCAAAATGGAATGTTACATTTTAATGAGTGGGAATGTGGTTAGAGGTAGAATAGACATGTGATTTTAGGGTTGCACTAATTCTTAGTACATCAAGATAGGTGGGACTAAGTTTTAGTTAGTTATGGTGAGTGAATATTGAGTCCTAGTAAAAGGGAAACATGCTAAGAATAGGTTTGGATGAAGTGTCTAGGTGAGGTGGAAATTATTTTTAATTAAGGTAACTAAATAATGAATATTGTGAGCATGGGTATTACTTTAATTGTAAATAATTAAATTAATATTAATGTGGGGTAAAAGGGTCATGGTTAGGTGAGCATGTTTAAGTTGGTTATTCAAAAAGGGACTAAGGGGAGTGTGACCCAATTTTGCTTGTCTATATTTTCCCCTTTTTGTTGCATAGCTTGTATTGGTAAGTGACACTAAAAAAATAGGAAGTGATTGCCCCATGTGTGGGTGAAGGTGATCCCCCTGAAACTAGGCATGAATGAGGTGTAATACGGAATTAGTGAGTGGTTTGATAAATGTGTAGTAGGTGAAGATAGGTGGTAAAGGGAATGAGTGGTATGGGAAAGGTTTATGGTCAAATTATGTACCGGGTAGTAGGCCGAGGTCAAAATCAGGTCATGGGTAATGAAAATCAAATACATGCACACATATAGATTGTAACATGGTACTAGGTTGAAGAGCTTGTAAACTCTACATCGTCCAAGGTTGATAGGTTTATCCAAACAAGGGTGAAGTGATTCAGGTATCCAAGGTATAGGATATGGTCCAAAAACACAACGTAGGTTAGGTGCAAGAACGTTTAGGTATGTTCCGTACACCAAATGTTTGGTCGGGATAAATGGTATGGCAATAAGCAAGGTATGGGTATGAGACTAAAACAACATAGGTAACAACATCGCAAGGTATAACGAGTACATAAATTCAATGGTCATACTAAGTAGGTTGGGTTTATGAAAATAGGTCATGACACGGGTAAGGCCAAGGTATAGGTAAAATAACAACTCCTAAGATGCAACAAAGGAGATGTAGGGGTAGGTTGAGCTTGTAGGTATGGTTCAATGGGTGGCCAAAATGATAAAAGGTGTGTTGACACTAATGGTTGTAGAAAAAATAAATCTTAACAAGGACAAATAGATACAAGTATGAGGTTGTAGTTATGTGTGTAATTTCCAATGTTATTGTTTATGTGATGGAAGCTAGGTGGATTAGGCATGATAAAGTCATGTCCTAGGCATGGTTGAGTTTGGTCATAGGCATGGCAAAGTTAGGTCCTAGGCATGGTTGAGTTAGGTTGGTTTAGGCATGATGGATTCATGGTTTTTGTTTGAGTTAAGTTCTAAGGTATTTGATATTATGGAAAAGAAATGAGGATGTATGTGTATGTGGTGGTTTAATTTGTGGCATGTATGATAGCATGGATCATGTTGATATGATCATAGGTAATGTGTGATTATGGTAAAGAAATGGTAAATGTGATGAAATGAATGTATGTGTTGTAATGGTATATTAATTTCCAATTGTTTGGTGATAAAATGGAAACTAACTAAAATAGAATATGATTGAAATAGGTAGCAAATGACGGGAGGTGAATGGTTGGAAGAGGGAAAAGACAAAGAAGGTGATGATGATGGTTGAGCTAACCTCCGAGGGCCCCATGCCCTTGGAGTGCTGCCTACATAGCCCTAGCAGAAAGGGGGCCTCAGACCGATGTAGTTCTCCCATAAGCTAGGGAAGAAGAAGATGAGGTCGAGGAATGGGTTGGTAGGTTTTAGGCATGATTGAGTCTGGGTCATAGGCAAGGTTGATTTTAGGTTGATTTAGGCATGATTGAGTTTAGGTCATAGGCATGGGTGATTTTGGTTGATTTTGGTGAAAGAGGAAATTCTTAAAATATAGGTATCGATGGTCTAGTCTTGTATAGGATAATCAAAAAGTAATGAGGAAGGTGAATGGTAAGAGGTGGTAAAAGAGCCACTTAATTGATAAGAACCCTAATGAGTCTACCATACCCAAGATGGGCTTATGAACTTAAGACCCTAAAGGCATTACATAATGGACTATTCTAAGGGTGAAGAAAGTCACATGATCATGAAATGTCATGGTTGCAGCAAGTCCCTTGAGGTGGTAGGAAATTAGGGTGAAAATGATGATGAAGTGCAAGAAAGTTGGTTTAGCGTAACCTGATGTGAGATAACATGCCTACTTGGCAAGAAACCCAAAATCAAGATAGGTGAGTCCATGATGAAAAATCTCTTTTTCTTTTTACTTTTGTTTTTGATAGAATGATCAATGCAAGAAGTCTATGTGGGATGAGTATATTTGTGTCCTTGAGGTCTTCATGAAGCTGATCGATGCAGGAAGCTTTTGAATATTTTATTTTATTTTTGTAGGAATAGTCTTCTATTGTGATAGACTATATGTAGTATGGCGAGCTTTGTATATTTGTCCTTCGAGGGAGCAGTCTATTTATAGCAGAAAAATAGAAAGAGTAGATGTCCTTTTGAGGGAGTCATATTTTTGCTGGAAGTTTGACTCAAGGAGTTGAATCCCATTTTGAAACTCATTTTATTTTTGGGTGTTTAAGTCATGGACAAGACTATAGAGGAAATTTGGTTCTTGTTAGGAGGCAAAAATTGGAGCATACAGAGGTTAACTATGATGGTGAGGTTGTAAGTGATGAACGACCATGGGATTCCATCTTTAAAAAGATGAAAAAGTATCCATGAGAATCATGCTATGAGTAGAGCCTTGGTACTCATATTGAAGATAAATGCTGAAAGGTGATGGGTAATCACATGATTCTTGTTTAGTCATTGGTCCCAAGAATTGGAAATAAGAAAGGTGGATGACACTCAAGGGACGAGCATGAAATTGGAAAAAGGTGATATAGGACTCGAATTCAACAATAGAATGGTCAAAGATGCAAGGCATTGAGGGATCAGGTTTGGGTTTACCTTCGAGTGAGGACAAATGATAAGCACCTGATCCATAGGCATGGGTAACGATATAGGGTCCAAGCCAATTAGGAGCAAATTTTCCCCGTTTAATTTTCTCTTCTTTGGTTACATGTTGATTTTCCTTCAGGACAAGGTTACCAACTAGAAAGGTTCATTCATTGACACATTTTTAGTAGATTTAGAGATGCTTAAGAGCATTGAAACGACATTCATCTAATAACTCAAGTTGTGCTAAATGGTCCTGGTGAAAGTCATCGTCGTTGAGCATGTCTTGTAGAGAGATGCAGAGAGATGGAATTTGGACTTTGAGAGGAAAGAAAACCTCAGGATTATAGACCAGAGAGAAAGGTGTGGTAGCAGTTAAAGTGTAAATACTAGTGTGGTAGACCCATAAGGCGAAGGGACTATGTGTATGCCAATCCTTCCCTAGTATCGTCAACTACTTTCATAAGAATTTTTTTCAAGGTTTTATTGGTTGATTTTGTTTGGCCATTGGTTTGTAGGTAATAAGGTGACAAGAAATTTAGTTAAATGCCAAAACCATCACACAACTTACATAGGGTTTTGTTTTTGAATTTCTTTCCATTATTTGTGATGAGACGGTGAGAGACGTCAAAGTGACAAATGATGTGATGGCTAATGAATTCACATATTTTCTTAGATTTTGTAGAAATGAGGGTAATGGATTTTACCCATTTAGTTTAATATTCAGTAGTGGTAATAATCCATTAATGGCGTTGTGAAGAATGGAGATTGATCTCTCTGACAAGATCCAATCCCCATTGAGAGAAATACCAAAGGTATCATTCGACATGTAAGGCATGACTAGGTGTGTGATGAAGATTAGCATGTTGTTGGCCTTTCATACAACGTTTGACATAGTCACAACAATCATGGTTTAGGGTTGGCCAATAATAACCAAGGTGAAGAATATGTTTAGTGACAACTAAACCATTGAAGTGACCTCCACAAATTCCATTGTGAACTTCCTTGATGGTGTAGGGAATTTTAGAACTTCTAAGGCATTCTAAGAGAATACCATCAAAGTTGTGCTTATAATGAAGACCACCCATGATGACATAGCAAGATACACTTTTAAGAAAGGAACGTTGTCCATTATGAGTGAGATTGGGAGGTAGAATGGAAAGGGAAATATAGTTCGCAAACTACTTATAACAAAGGTCATGTGGGTCAGGTGTAATGGTTCTGACAGAGTGGACCTCACAAGGTAAATAAGAGGGTGATTGTAGCATTTTTATTGTGACAAATATTTTAGATTTGGCAGGTGAAGTGGGTATCGAGAAGCTAGGCATAACATGGTATCCTAAATTTATTGGTAGAATGTGGGGTGGTTTGAAGTTCATAATGGTCAAAGGTAGTCAAAAGTATGTCTACACGATGTTTATACTTTTGAATTATTTCATTATGACACTGGTATATACCATTGACTTGATTTACAACCAGCTAGGAATCACCAAAGATATTGATTGACTTAAAATCTAAGGCATAAGCAACCTAGAGACCCAATACTAGTGCTTCGTATTTAGTGATATTGTTTGTACAATCAAAATATAGTTTGAAAGATAAAGGCATGGGTTCACCACTAAGAGGAATGAGGATAACACCAGTGCCACCCCCACACTGACATTTGGAACCATCAAAGAAGAGGGTCATTTGGTAAGTGGTATCGTCTAAGGAGAGGGTATTAATGGATTCATCGGGAAATCGAAGTTAGAGGGATGATTACCAAAAAGAGGTGCATCTCGTTAGTTGGTCGCTGATGGTTTGGCATTTGATATAATTTTGATGAATGAATTCGAGGTCAAAGTCTATGAGAAGCATGAGCCAATGCGCAACGCACATGTTGATGTTGGTAGGGTTTGGAATACACGTAGTGTAAGGGGTCAATATTGGTGACAACAAAGGTTTTTTAGTTGAGTAGGTAATGATGAATCTTGGTGGTGACAAACACTAAGGCTAAGTAGAGTGTTTTGGCATGGGTGTATCTAGTTTCATAGTCTAAAAGGGTACGACTTATGTAATAAACTACTTTCTCTCTGTGTTGCTTGTCGCGATGAGTGAGCATAGCACCTAAAGAATAGTTAGTGGAAAAAATGTATAGATAAAAGCATTGGTCATCCTTAGGAGGAAAGAGCACTAATGGTTCAAGGTATTATTTTAAGGCTTCAAAGGCTTTATGGCATTCATCATCCCATTTGAATGAGACATCCTTCCGATGAAATGGTTAATAGTGGTAAAAATATGTGAGATAAAATGATGAATAGATTGCAACTTACCTTACAAAATTCAAAGTTGATGTAGATTAGTAGGTGGAGGAATTTCAAGAATAGCCTTCACTTTAGAACGATCAACTTCTATACCATGCAAAGAAATGATGAAACCAAAGAATTTTCCTGAAAGTACCATAAAGACGCACTTCTTAGGTTGAAGATGAACATAATACTTGATGAGGTGGTTAAAGATGACCTTAAGGACTGCACAAGTGTTAGGCCCGATGTTTGGATTTAGCAAGAACATCATCTACATAATCTTCTAATATGCAATGCAAGATGTCATGGAAGATATAAGTCATGGCTCGCTGATATGTAGCACTAGCATTTTTAAGGCCAAAAGGCATGACTCGATAGTAGAAGGTCCCCAAGGAGTGATGAAGGTAGTTTTGTGTTGATCTTCTAGAGAAAGTAATATTTGATTATAACCAAGTAACCATCCATGATTGATAGCATTTCATGGATGGCGGTGAGATCAACTAGTTGGTGAATGTCTGGTAGGGGAAAATCATCTTTTGGAAAAGCTAGGTTGAGGTAACAAAATTTTGTGCAAATGTGGAATCCCCTCTTGATTTTGTGACAGGAACGATATTATAAATCCATTGGGGATAGTCAATGGGTAGGATGAAGGAAACCAAGAGAAGATGCTAAAGTTCTTCTTTGACAAGAAGAACAATGCAAGGATGCATTTTTCGCAACATTTTTGTATGGGTTTGGCATCAAGAATGGTTACGATATTGTGGACCACAATTTTTGGGTCAATACCGGGCATATCGGCATAGGACCAAGAAAAAGTGTTGTTATGGTCTCGAAGGAAAGAGGTAAAAGCTTCCTATTCAACAACATCTAAATACTGACCTATCTTTAGAATGTGTGGGTCGTCCTGAGTATTAATGTTGATTTTGATAGTTAATTCATTCAACATGGTTTGCATCTTAGAGGGTAACGACTTATGAATATAAGAATTGAACCTAGGTAGGTGAGGATAGAATCATTGTATTAACATTGAATGATGTTAATAGAAGGTGCATCATCATCAATCATGTTTGAATATAGGAAGGGAAGAGAAGAAGGAACCTCACTTTCACATTGATAGGTCGAGGTCCAAGGGAAATCATGTTTATGAAATTTTTTTTTTAGGAGGAATAGATTCAAGATCTTTAGACTTCGTGGGTGAAGATGGTGACATTTGTGAATGGGGTGGAGAAGGTTTGTCTTCCTCAATGAGGTCGATGCGGGACTTCTTAGAAGGTGATGTGACAAAGCTGATTCCACTACGGTCATTGTGCTTATGGGTGGTACAAGAAATGACGGTATGATGGCCTTGTTCATAAAAACTAAATCCAAAGCCTTTCCATGCACAATGATGTAGGAAAGTGTGAGTAAAGTAGAAGTTAGTAGGAGATTAGAGGTTAGATGAAAACAATCATGTTTGGGATGGAGGTTTAGGTGAATAGGTAGTAGTGTCAAGTCCCCCATATGTTAGGTTAGTGCGAAGGTGGGGAGGACCATAAGGGAAAACCTCACCTATGTGGTAGTCATAATGAGGGTGTTGATGCAGGTTTCCATACTCTTACAGAGTGAGGAACATGTTGATATTATATAAAGTGGTACTCCCTAGAGTGAGGCATTAAAAAACACCTTCTAAGGGATCGGTAGTCGATATGCGGGTAGCAGGGATAGATGATACATTAGATGATTGGGCAGGAGGGGTATCAGTCGGTTGGGAATCAGAGGGCACAACTACAGAGGTTGTGGTGGCAGTAGGAACAAAAGAGTTAGATGTGGGAGAGGTGGCGGCAACATTGGTGGATGGGATCATGGGTGAAGGAGAAGTGGGGGTAGTGGCAGATGTCTTGACTAGTACAAGTACATCATTGGGCCAGTATAACATGTTACAAGTTTTGAATGGTGATGGGTCAGCTGGGGATGGTATAGTTATGTCCTTCATGTTCAAATTTTACATAGTGGTGTAAATTTGAAGGGACACAACCCATAACATGAATCCAAGGTCAATCAAGAAATAGGTTATATTGGAATTCCCCTCTAAGACGTAGAATAGTTTTAGGATGGTGTGAGGGCCTACGCAAACATGAAGGATAATAGTGCCAAGGGTGGAGGTAACGGCATCGTTGAAGGAGCACAACATAATGGGGTTATTATGCATACAATTAGAAGGAAACACATTTGATTGTATGCATGGAAGGAGATGATGTTAATTATAACACCACCATTGATCATGATGCATTGTATGCATATGTTATTGATATAGATGGAAATGAATAGGGTGGGATCAAGGTCATCTGACTGGAGAGGTACAATTTCCTCATCAAAGAAGCTGAGGGTGGTGACTTGAGGAGTGGGCATGAGGGTAGAAGAAGGAGATTATTTGGTTAGTGAGGCCATGTGGTGAGGGGTAATAATGGAGGCCACTGGTGTGGGGTCATTAGGTAAAAATTCAATGGATTGTAGAACCTCCATAAGGTCTTCTCAGCGGGATTTCGAAGTTTGGATGAGATCATACAAAGACATCTTTAGAGGAGACTGATGTAATTGTTTAATCATTGTGTGATGGGTGACCCCATCAGATATAGGGTACATAGGTCCGCGGCTGGTGATTTTGGGTGTGGGTGCGGATGGTATATTGTCCATATGGTTGGTTAATGGGCTATTTTTTTTCCTTTTTCTTTCTAGGCACGGGTGACACCGTGTGAACCATGTTAATTTGAGGGAGGTGGTAAATGGATAAAGTGTAGGATGAGTAGTGTAACAACATGATGGGAAAAATCCCAACGAGGGAAAAATCCTTGTGAAGTGCTTATGGCACATCGACATTTGGATGGTTATTTAGCCAACTCTATGATATGGACCATGTTAACCTCAAATTTTGGAGGTGGAAAAAACGGTTGTGGGGCTAGAGATGTGAGTTGTTGAAGAAACAAGGGATGATGATGTGTGGTGACATGTGAAGGTGGAACATGGTCCTCATTAATAATGTAATCATTGTCGAAAATTTTTTTAGGAGGAAAACGTGGAGAAGAACGGTTTTAGAGCCTTACAATTTTCTACATCATGTCCTAAAGACACAATGATAGGAAAAAATCTTGGTTTCATCAAACCATTTTGGTTTGGGTCCGAGAGGATCGTAAGGTCGAAGCGATGATAATGTGATTACGGAAGTCTCTAAGAGATTGGTTAAAATGTTAGTGTAGGACCCCACTAATGAGATCACAATGGGAAGTGAGTGTGGGTTTGGGTACAGTGTGGATGATTGTGAGGGAAGATACTTTATAGGAGGAGGAACGGGTTGGCCCACTAGTTTGGTAGGCAATGTTATCTTAGGTTTTGATGGCATCTGTTTGGGTAAAGGCATGGTAGAAGAGATTGCACTCAAAGGTTTTGTTGGTTTGACTACATTATTGGAGGGTAGTGGATTCTTATCTTTGGGTTGCACCTTCGTGGGTAAAGGTGGCATGGGAGTATGGGATGTAGAAGGGAAAATAGATGGTGGAAGAGGACAAGTTACCCATGGGGAAACCGAGTTATGGTGGTGGTGGTTGGTAGTGGTTGGGTAGATTACATGGGTTGAATTCATATAGGAAAGGTTGGGGTTATAGTAAGCGCAGAGGTATAGGTTGTAAGAAGTACATGGGTGAGGGTGAGGGAGTTTGGTTTTTGGGTGAATGAGGTGTAATAAAGGCTCATAATGTAGTAGTAGGTTGTTTAGCTTTTGACTGACCTTGAGTAGGGAATTGTTTGATCAGGGTTGATGGATGGGGCCCTAGGATGGATGGAAGAGGGTAAGGTGACAAAGGTGTGGTAAGAAATACTAGCATACACAGCCTAGAAGGTTGGGTTTCCCTCTCAGGCAGGGGGATAATGCTAGTGCAGGTTTGGGAAGACACATATAAGAACAATTGAAGCAGGTGGGTGAGTAAGGCTTGATGTCAACATAAAACCCAAAGTAGTGATTGGTCTAGATACGGGTGAGGAGATAGGTGTGGGTAGGTTTTGAGGTTTGGGAATGGTTTTAGTTATGGGTAGAGGTTTGGATGTAGGTAGGGATGATGAAGAAGAAGTCATTTCAATAGGCATGGTCAATGTTGATTTGGTTGTTAAAAATATCTTTGGGTAGATCGTGGAAGTATCTTCAGGAAACATTTGCCTTTGGGTTGAAACAGGAGCCGAAGACATCCCCAGAGCATGGAATGATCAATGTAATCCAAGTGATCAACCAGCCATGAAAATGGGACTACTAAAGAAGATGATGGAATTGGTTGGGTGGAAATCCCTATAAAATATGTTTGTGAGACATGGAATATGCTAACCTCAGAATCTATAGGAAAAAGAGCTGAGATCATGTCAATGGGGTTCTGGGATGTTGAGAGGGAACTACCCCAATAGGTAGAGGCATGTATGATGAGTCTCCCATGGGTAGGAGAGATAATAGGTGGGGTGATGTAGACTTCTCCCTTAATGGAGAGGAAGGCGATAATGATTCTCATGTGGATGGGAGAATTAAAAGTGTTAACTACTCGGTAGATGGTGAAATGACATGAGTAGAAGGTGTGGGTTCCTCCATGAGAGCAGGGAAAAATGAGGGGGAATCCTCTGTGAGTGAAGGAGTAGAATTGGTATGCTCATCGTGGGTAGAGGAGTTTGAGCAAAAATTACTCAATAGATGAAGTAAGTAGGTTTTAAGGAAGAGTTGGTATGATATCAAAAACCGCATGGACTTCACGGACATTGTTGTCACTGGATGAAGTTTCACTATTTTCATTACACAATAGTTTATTATTAGGTAATGAATTTTTAAAAATGTGTAAATTTTGATTTGTTGGGGCATCTGGGTTGTCCACAACAAGGTCTCCATTATCTATCATCTCTTGGACAATGTTCTTAAAAGTTATGCAGTTACTATCGTTATGGACTTTAACACGATGGTAATTAATGTAGTCATGTTCTTTATACCATGCAGGTATAAGATGAACAAGGATCGAAACTTGTATGAGGTTTTATGGGAGGAAGTGTAATGGCTCTAGCTTTAAGAAGCTTTTCCAAGATTGAAGAATAGGGATCTCTAATCAAAGTGTACTTTGTTTGTTCCCACTGGAGTTGAAATTCTTAGATGGGAGAAAGATTAGAAGAAGGTTGGGCTTGATTAGAAGGATAAGGTGGTCCTACCTTGAGGAATACCATGTTGGCAGATCCTTTGGGGTTTTAAAGATGAAGAAGATTCATTTGATTTGAACAGGGAGTTCTTGTTTCATAATTAGATTTTTTTGCTTTAATGGCACGAATTTCTAGTTTTTACACCATGTTGAATGCTTCATCAAAGGGTCGAAATGTTTATACCTGAAAATTTAGAGAGATGTGCCTGGCACAAGCTCTAGTTTAGTCTGAGGTAGCTGGAACATCAATTGGTTGATAAGACTCCACTAGTAGGCAATGAAATCTATGATAGATTCATCTTCATACTATCGAGTTGAATAGAGATCGGTCATGGTGACTTTCTTGGTAACATTGATTGAAAAATGGTCTAAGAAAGCTTGGGCTACTTGATTAAAGGAATAAATGGAATGTCGAGGTAGTCCACTATACCAATCCAATGTTGGTCCTATCAAGGACATTGGGAAGGTTTGTAGGAGCAAAGCATCATCATGGGTGATTAGGTAGCACCCATGTTTGAATGACCACAAGTGTTGTTGTGGGTCTTCTTTACTATTGAAGCGATTGAATTTAGGAATTTCCTAATGCACATGGTAGGGATGAATGGGAATAGATGGATGGATAGGCTCGTTATAGATTTCATCATAAGTTAAAGAATTACGTGAGCCAAAAATAAATTCTTCTAAGGTTTGCATCTTTGGCATCATCATCTGAATGAGGTCATTGGTAGGTTGTGATGAATGAGTTCCCCTTGCAGATAATGGAGGTTGATTGAATGTATGAGGTGGGTATTATCATAGTGTATGGTAGTGCTAAGTATGATAATTGTGTAAGAGGAATAGATGTAGGTACATAGCCGAATAAGTAATAGATGTCGTCGGGGGTTGTTGGTAGTATGTGTAAGTGGGTGGGGTAGTCATAAAAAATCTAGTGGTGATTGGGGGTAAGGTCCGTGGGATAGAAAGGACAAGGTTTCTGGAAAGGGGTGTAAGTTTCGACACTAGATTTTGTTGTGATATAATACGTATATGTGAGGTGGTGGGTGTAGATGGGGCTATATTTAAAGTGGCTATCAGAGGGACAATTTATGTTGCGGGTGTGATAGATGACGTAGATGTTGGAGTTATAAAGCAGCTATGGGATCCGACTAAGACACTATAGGTGGTAAATTGGTGCTAGTTGATGCAGAGGTGGGTGAGAGAGTAGGAGGGATAGATATGGCATGCTATATATTAACTATCCTGAGAAATATCGGGTGGAATAATGAGCAAGGTAGTACCTGGAGGGAAATAGGATTCTCATTGAGGAGTCTCGTAAAATCCTTGTCATTGGTAGCGATGGGGATAAGTTGAGTCAGATCCATAAGTGACAAGATGGATGGCAGTGATGGACTAGGTGGGAGTGGCTGACAAATGGTGTGAAATACAAGGGCATTAGTTTGGCTGCGATTCAACACCATGTGAATCAACATATATCAGGTGAACGAACTATGTAAATGACATAGGGAACAATAAAGATGGGACAAAATAGATTATGAGAGGGAAAGTTGGTAAATGTTTTGACTAAAATAAAAATAGAGTGACCGACATTGGTTACACTAACCGATGATGGTTAAGGGGTGACCGATGATGGTCAAGAGTGACCGATGATGGTTACAGGAACTCGATACCGGTTATTGTGAGAAAATAATAGTTTTAGAAAATGAGGCAAAAATTGATGACAGTCATATAGGAAAGTTGTATTCGATGATCAAGTTATCGAGTGAGTACAGATACAATGCTACAAAGAGACTCTAAATAGAAGAAAAGATGAGATAAGTGTCCTTTGGGTAAATTAATGAAAAGAACAAGGAATCGACACCGGTTAAGTAAACTGATGACGATCAGATGTAAACCGATGATGGTCGCTGGACCGATGCGATCTTGTGAAATATGAAGAATGAAGAAAAATGGATTTTATGAATTTAGAGTGGATGAATAATCAACCCGTAAGTCCGTGGATCATAAGGTGAGGTCCTAACACACTCAAAGAAAATCAAAATACTCCAACTGTGATGGAAGAGTGTGAAAGGAAAAAAATGAAGAATCATATCCTCGATCTCAAAACGCAAATCACGAATAAAAGCTAAGAAAACACGTAGTCCTAAAAGTGAATTTTATGTTAGTTTTATCTTATGCTATTTAAGACTAACATGTGAATTCATAACAAAGTTTTTGGTTGGGAAGGCTTCCTATGAAGAAGTAAATTCTAAAGGTAAGGTTTCAGTTATGTTTTGGCGTGTGTTGGTGCTCAATTGTAATCTCACCCTTTGTCATTTAAAATTTCCAGCCCACTGGTTAGAAGTATTTTCTGTCTCCCTATATGGATGCATGAAAAATTTCTCCTTCATTTAGATGTCATTGTCAGTATTTTCCTTGGGTCATGGATCACATTGAGTCTTGGTATTATTTACAGTATTCTCTCCATGGGGAAAAATTTTGTTTTTGGGCATCATCCATGATTGTGTCTCCTCTGTAAATCCTATCCCAACATTTGTGGATACTTGGTCTTTTCTAATTGGATGTGGCATGGTGGGTCTATTTGATATTTTGATGCATTACGATGAAGGGCATGAAAGTATAAGGTAAATTCCTAATACCCATAAAAGGACACATGGAGGGCATGCGCTCATTTGAGGATTAACATCTTGTTTTGACCTTTGGAATTGTGCTAAGGAGACACATGGAGTTTTTCACCGGCTCTAGCCATGCTCGACTTTTCAATGGCCAAAGTGCAGCTTTGTTAGACCATACACACGTGGAGATCCTACGCGCTTTTGAGGTCTTGTTTATGGGTCTTACTTTTGGAGTTGCGCCAAGAATACACGTGGAGGATTCCGTTGGCTCCTCTTTATACTAAGACTTCTCAATAGCCGAGGAAACTTTCTTAAGCCCGGACACGTGGAAGGCCCACACTTGTTTGGGGACTGTCCCGAATTTTACTTTTGAAAGAGCACCAAAGAGACACGTGGAGGTTTCTACTGGATCTCCCCATACTTAGAATTTTCAAGCATCCAATGAAACTTTCTTGGACCCTAAGCACGTGGAACCTTCCACTAATTCTTAAAATTTGTTAACGGTCAAGTACAAATTTTCTAGTCCCAAGACACGTGGAGAGCCAACACTTGTTTGGGGTCTTCACTTTTGGGCACCATATCAAAAGTATGTTGAAGAGACACATGGAGGATTCTGCTAGCTCCTCTTTATACTGAGAATGTTTCAATGGCTGAGGAAAATTTCTTAGGCCTAAGGAACGTGGAGAGCCTATGCTTATTTAAGGTCCCGCCTCTAGACTTCATCTTTGAAGTTGCACCGAATAGACACGTGTAAGCTTCCACTAGACCTTCCCATGCTAAGAATTTCCAGCGACCGGTGCAAATATCTCTGGTTCTAAACACGTGGAGGGCCCACGCTCATTTGGGAACCTACCTTTGGGCTTCACCTTTGTATTTGTGCTAAGGATACATGTGGAATCTTCTCCGTTGGATCTTCCCATGCTCGAGACATTTCAACAACCGGTGTAACTCCTTGGGTTCTAAACACATGGAGAGCCCACACTCTTTTGGGAACTTGCCTCTGGACTTCACCTTTGCAGTTGTGCCAAGGAGACACATGAAGGCATCTCGCTAGCTCCTTTGTACACTTGGTCGCCTTAGACATGTAACTCAGATATGTGGTATAATCCATGTGAGGACACTCATTTCTGAGAGGCATGAATGTAGGTATCTATTCCTCAAGGTGTATTCTCAAAGGTAAAAAGGATTTCTTGTCAGATCAAGCCATATGGAGCCACCTAAGAATTATTAAAAAGGGGATTTCTTGCATGACAAAATAAAAGAATGATTAAAAATAATGTTAAAAGTTATGACATGGCATCCCAGTCATAGTTGAGGAACTGAGAAATGTGATCAGTTCATGATTTATCCACCTGGCAACAGAAAGTAAGATATTTTCAAGGGAATAAACATGATTAAATGGTATGTTGTAAATAGGAATATTCTCTTGAATATTTAGGCTTTTGGGGAAAATTTAGGATGAGTGAGAGAGTGAAATTGTATAAATGCAATGAGAATACTCTTACATAGGGGGTTAATTTTTCTGAGAAAGTTTGAGAAAAACCATTTTCCAGAGAGACCATGTAAGAAACCTGTTTATTTCCCTATGTTTGTAGATTTATACATGTCAAGATGGTTGCAAGTGTACAACCATTAACAATCTCTGAGATTGTTGAAGAAACTCTCCCCTGCTGATGAATCTAGTGAGCCTTGAATGAATTTGTGTTGATCATGAGCATAATTATGTTTACTTTTATTTCAAGAATGTTTTCAAATAGTTTTTCATGTTCTGTTACAATCTTATGTTAAAATCCCTCTGAATCACATAAGATCTTATCCACGTGGTAGTATTGTGGCATTTGCAATTTCATTGTGAGGAGAGATTTCATCTTGTAATGAAATAAATAATTTAAAATCACTTTACTTTCACTGTGTTGACAAAGATTGTTTGTTAGCCTATGAGTGTATCTTAGGCGTGACTAATCAAGTATTTCCAATGTTTAATTGAGTCTTTAACATGAGCCTTTATGTTGAATTCTTGAAGAGTGTATGAAATCATGCATCTTTGGGCCTCCATTGATACACACCTTCTGGTTGAAGGAATATTTTTGTTATTTTGAAGCATTTTATCTGTGAGTGTTCCAATATTTATAAAGGCTCTCAAATATTTGGTATAATCAACTTTATCTTGCTTAACTTCCCACCAAAAACTTCTCAAATGATAAATCCTACATGAAATACCCTATTTGTCCGTGTATCCACAAATATTTAACAAAATTCATCGCCAAATTATGCAGAGACAATCAGGTTTCAATTATTGTCTTTAGTAACCCAAACCTTGTCCAAGAAACATCTCCACTCTCTAGTGTGATAACTCGTGAGAGTTAGATTGTGTTGTATTGATCATATTTTCTCAAGGTTTTCATGAAAATTATGCAAAGAAGGATCTCTTGATATCCTTCACCAACACGAAGTTACAAAATAGGTCCTCTCACCCTAGTTGAAGGCAAAACCTAAAGTAGTGAGGGTAGATAAAACCCTTAATAAGGTGATATCCATTTCTCCAATGCCTAAGTGACAAAGAGTCAGCTGAATCCCCTCCTCGGCTACAAAATGACTTATATCATGATTTTTCTGTCTCTAAGCATCCTGCTAGTTTCGTGATGCTACTCAGCCCTTGCAGGAGAATCAATTTGGATACCAACACCGAAGTGGCACCGTTTCCGGGGATTTTTTAAATTGTAGAGGATTATTTGAACACTCTGGGAAATATTTGTGCAGCAAAAAAAACACCCAAATGGCACTATTATCGGGACTATTTGAATTACTAGAGGATTATTTGAACATCGAGACCTATTTGTGAAGAAACAACACCCAATTGGTGTTGTTTCCGGGGATTATTTGAATTACAGAGGATTATTTAAACAGGGACCTATTTTTTGCAAAGAACACCTAAGTGGTATTGTTATCCAAAATTCACCCCCCAGGGTAAATTTTGATAACATGCATCAAATTACTTAGTCCCAGGCAAATAAATTGATTCAGGGCCAAAAAATCATGTTTCTAGGGTCCCCTAAGAATTTTCTAACTCTCCTGTCCAGGTTGAAAAGAGCAAGTTCTGAGAAAAGGTGAAAAAGCGGCAAAAACAAGCTTGGGCCAGGAAAAATCATGAAAAATGGCTAAGTCCTAATCCTGCATCAATGGGATTGCGTGAGGGACATGCGCGAATCAGCCGAAAGGCCGCCAGTAATCTAGGGAAAGGAACATCCGGGCTGTCGGGACGCGCGGGACGTGGAAAGCTGGTTCGGCCGAAGGAGAAGAAAATCGACTAACTACTCTGGGACATTTGGGACAAGAAGACGCGAAGGACGCGAACCACCCGGATCAGCCGAAAAGGAGAACTTTCACACTAAGTAGTTCAGACATGTGGGACAAAGGTACGCGAACCGGCCGAATCGGGCGAACCGGAAGAATTTGTCCCAGACAGTCCGAGACATGTGGGACAAAGGGACGCGTGGGACGCAGATAGCCGAAGGAGTCGAAAGCCAATCAAGCAACGACACGTGTCATCGGCCGAATGAGGGATGAGGAAGCCCATTTTGGGTGGATCGGAAGTTTTTTCCTGGATAGTCTAGGACATCCGGGACAAATGGACGTGGCTTGGACGCGAAAGAGCCGTAGAGACCAGCGGACCAACCAAATCATGACACGTGTCACAAGGACAAAAGTCCAAAAAGTTCAAAGGGTGAGGTTTCAAGCACTAACTTGAGCCAACAAATGGAGGACACGTGTCCAATGAGGAAGGAAGCTCGGAGCTCGGGAAGGAGTTAGAGAGTTTGGCAAGAAGTTTTCCCAAAAGCTAAAAGTAAAGGTCTACCCCGCGCCCGACGACCAATCAATGCATGCCACGTGTCCAAGTTTAAGGGCCCACAAGGAAATTTCAAAGGAAAGCCCATGGAAAGGTGGAGGAGAGAGAATTGCTCAGTGAATCAGAGCCTACCACGTGTCATCCAAGTGGCAGAGCATGGGGAAAGTTCAAATATTTTCCGCCGACCTGTTTTTGCCTGTTTTTGCCCTAAATCTTCAGATCGTCATATCTTTCGATCCAAAGCTTGGATTTGCACGTTCTTTATATCAACGGAAAGCTGTTGAAATTCTCTACATGATTTTGGGATCAGTCTTGCATTTTGATTCAGTTTGGAGAGAGAAAATTGAGGAAACGTCTTTGACGCATGGTAATGCCAGAAGTGACGCTTCAACAACCGGATTTTAATGCAACAGATAGTTCACCGCTTCTATTAGACAACTCGCTACTCTTGCCAGAGTTCTCACCGCTGCCATAATGAAATGAGTTAAATACAACCTAGAAGTGGTTATGGTAGATTTGAATTTCCTCTCTCTTCCCTCTCTCATTCTTCCTATATATTATCTACGAGAGGGGCTTCTTTCTAGAGGTTAGACATTACATTGTTCATCTTTTAGCTCGCCCTCCCTTCTTTTCTTCTCTAGGGTTGAAAATGGAGTTCGAACCTCCTCCCTTCTCTCGTAATGGTGTTTTTTCCTTTTAATATTGAAATGATGTTTTGTGTAAACTTCTGGAGCAACAAAAACATGTTTTGTGATGCATCTGTCCATCCTTGCTTGTTTTTGCTTGTTTTCTTCTTGCCTCTCTTCATTGTAGGTATTTGTGCATGTTTGAATGATCATTGTAGGATTGGAGCTATGTTCATGGAGTTTTGGGACATTTTCTGTGTGAAATCTATCTTTGGGCCTGTGATGCATCTGTCCATCCTTCCCATTGCTCACCTCTCCTTGTCCCATGGCAGTTTTGATAGATGTTCAACATTCTCCTTCTCTGGTGTATCACCATTTTAGTGTAGGCTTTTGCTTTGCTTTTACCTTTTTCTCTCTCTCTCTGTCTCCTTGGCACGGTTATATTAGGATTATATTAGCTTATCTGACCTGGAATAGCTTGTGGCGGAGTAGTTTAGGAGCAGGAACCAACCTTCTCTGGAGAATCCTTTCTCACTTTTCAAGTCCCACACTTGTAGAGAGGATTCAATGTTGTGCAATCACACCTTTGGATGCGAGTGATCAACCTAGAAATATGATCGGCATCCGTGGGTGCTTGTGATTTTTCACTAACAGCTTCTGCACGCCAAAGTGGGGCCTTAGAGGTCTTCCATTTCATATTTTGCAGGTTGGTGTGTTCTGTGAAGATTTCAGCCTTTGGAGGCACTTTGCAAACACATCGGCGACTCCATCGATCAAAGCAACTCATTTCGAAGTTGTAGACTGTTTTCCATCCATTTCCTTCCATATTTCTTTCCATCTCTTTCATTCTTTTCCATTTCATGATGTTGTGCAATCATGACTTCATTTCCATCATGGAATTCACATCAACAATAGCAGATATTCCACCTCCAACATGTTTTACAAATCCTCCAAATCAGCCTTTTGAGCAGATTCAAGATCGGTATGCATACCCATATGAGCAAAGAATGCCAAAGTCAGTTTGGCTATAGAGCTTTCCAAGAGAAAGAGTATGAATATAATAAAGACCATCATATCCAAGACGCTGGTTTGTTGGAGAAAATCCAAAAGATGGAGGTAGAGATGGTGCAGTCTAGAGCAACAACTCAAATGAGAGCTTTTAATTGGTTGCAGGACTCCTTGTTCGTGGGGAGGCCCTTTTCCAAGACACTTCAGCCCTCAAGAGAAGCTGGACTTCATGATAAAGATGCTACCCCAACTTGCACAATGGATAAGAGAAATACAGGCCTATACATTCGGTGTTGAACAACCTTGTCAATGGGTAAGTTCTACACCATCATCTGGTTTTCTCTTCCCATTACTCAAGCAAAGATCATCTCATTTGGACTTGCAAATTTTAAACTCTCCATCTCGCTGTCCCAAATGTTGATCCCACGTCTCCACCTCTCGCCTTCCACCACACCTTAATTCTTCTTTCCTTTTTCCTTCCAAAAGCAGTCATCCTCTCCACAAGAGCTAAAAGAAATCCCCCTCCTCTAAAGAAACAAGAGATTTCATCTCCTTTACCACCACAAAAATTGCCAAATCAATTGAGTTGCAACTGACCCACCCCTCCTCTTGCATTCCCAATTCCATGTGGGAAGAAGAAATTGCAAAAATCAGTCATCAAGGACAATAAGAGGAAGAGCTAAGAAAAGAAGAAATGATTAATAGCTTAGTAAGTTTGGCTGCCAAGTTTGGTATGACAAAGATCCCCTTGATGGTCAAACCTACAGAAGAGGCTAAGGTTGAACAAATAGTGGTCAGGGCTGATTTTGTTGCAGCAGAAGAAGAAGTTCTTGCAGTCCCAACTTGTCCTCTAGAGCAAGCCAGATTGAAGAGTTTGACTTGAAAACTTCATGCTAGAGGAGGAGCTCATTCAAGAGCAAGATTTTCTTCGAACATTGGAGGAAGGAGAAGCTACTCCAGATCCAAGTGCAGAGGAGCACATTCTAGCGTGGAGGAGAAAGTTGCAGATCCAAGAGCTCCGAGCACAAAGCAAAGCAGGCTAGGAGAACCTTCATGAGTTCTTCTTTTCGATTCACCTCTCTCAAGTTCCAAAGGTGAAGAGGAGTTTCAATCATTAGAGGATATTTACTTTGAGAGTTATACTCCTATGCCCCAGAGACCCCTTGTTCCCTATCATTTTGTTTCTCCTGTAAATTCACCGCCTCAAGGAAATATGGCCCAACCTCCACCTAGACCTCCTTTTGTTGTCAACACTTTTGGACCTATAGATTTTCAGAGGTATGGATGGATATCCTAATATGGTGCCACAAGATGTCAAAAATAGGTTGCCAAAATTTCAAGGGAATAATGCCATCACTAGTGACCAGCATTTAAAACTCTTTGTCAATATGATGGAATATTTTGAAATTGAGTTTGAAGATATGTATATAAAACTGTTTATTCATACTCTTAAGGAGGATGCATGTGACTGGTACAAGGATTTACCAGATAATTTAATAGATTCATGGACCAAGATGAAAAATTCCTTTAGATTGTAATATGGGGATAAGACAGATCCCAGGTTCCTTTTATTTGAATTTGAAAATATAAAGAAAAATCCAAATGAATATGTCCATGATTTCAATACTCGGTTCAATAAGACCTTGAATAGGCTACCTATAATCCTAAGGCCAAGTGATGAGTCCTATTTGATAAAATATTCTGATGCTTTTGATAAAAAGGCTTCTTATTACTTGAGAGATAAGAACCGGGAACATTGAGGTAGGCTTTCACCATGGCCTTACAAATAGAAAATAACATCAAAGTAGTTGGAAATCCTCCTAAGAGAGAGGGTGTCAAGTTAATCAATCCAGAGAGGCCTCAATCAAACAAAGTTGTGGATTTGGAAGAGGTTGTGAAGACTTTGGCTAGAGCGGTTAAAGAGATATCTTATAAACTAGCTAGAGCAGAAAAAGGGATAGGAAAAAGTTCCCTAGGGTCAACACAAGCCACACGGTTAGGAGAGATTTGGAAATCATCCCAAAGGTGATCATATACCGATGATGAGAGAGGAAGGGTTCATGGGATCATGTAATAAATAGCCTTGACCCAGGGAGAATAGATTGGTTCACGATCCTTCGTTTGTCGTGGTTTCTAATGTGAAGGATGCCAATGTTATCGAGTGGTGTGATAGGTGTTTCTTACCACACTCCCCATGTGATGTAGATCAATAATTTGAGGAAGCAGATGATGATGAGATGTATGATGATGTGTGCATGATGGAATGCCTTGTAAACTCACGGCAGGGGGCAACCTCAACTAAATTGATAAGTGTTAGAACTATTGAAAACTTATGGGATTGTGTTCACTGGGTATTACCTCTTCCTCCTATTAATAATTTTGAAATTGATATGGTGCAAGAATTTGATCTACTCGTTGTCCACTCAAAATTTTCCCCGCACTTAAAGTGAATTTTCAAAATTTTGAGTTTTGAATGTCTTCTCTGTTGTCTTTGAAAATGTTAAAAGCCAAGAAATTGTAACAGATCTGCATTCCTGGGTCATTTTGTGTGTTTCTCGCGTACTTCACATATTTTTGTCCCACATGTCCCAGTTTCAAATGGGCCCCTTGCATTTTCACCGAAATGCTACGAGCCATGTACTTCACGTGTTCTTGTCCCAAATGTCCCAAACACTTCCGGACCTTCTGTCACGTTTTCACCCGAATTGACCAAGTCGCATACTTCGGAACTTTTTGACCCAAATGTCCCAAGTCAAAAAGTGCAAGTCATTCCAGTTTCACCGAAACACCCGAACCGCGTACTTCACGCGTTCTTGTCCCAAATGTCCCAATTTCAAAAGTGCGCTCTGTCCCATTTTCGGCCGAAATGCCCGAACCACGTACTTCACGCGTTTTCGTCCCAAATGTCCCAAAACGCATTTGTGCGTATTCTCCCTGCTTCGCCCGAATCGGCTGAGCCGCGTGTTTCGCGCATTCGCGTCTCACATGTCCCAAGCGAACCAAATGCCATTCATACTTAGTTTTTCCCGCTCTACCCGAATATGTTGCTTTTCAAATTGGTAGATATGAATTTAATGCGCATTGATTTCCTTTCTCTCTCCAAAATGGCTATATAACGAGCAGACCCCCTTTTACATTTTTCACACTGCTTCCTTGCTCGAACCCCTGCAATCTAATTTCTTGCGCACATACCCGTTCCCTACTGCAATTCCTTCCCAAGTCTAGATTGCAATTCTCTCTCAACTACTATCAGTATGAAGATCAAATTCCAGGGACAGAGCAAGTTTCACCACTAGAGTCTGCCG
This sequence comes from Taxus wallichiana var. yunnanensis, assembly GCA_018340775.1. Lineage (NCBI taxonomy): Eukaryota > Viridiplantae > Streptophyta > Pinopsida > Cupressales > Taxaceae > Taxus > Taxus wallichiana. Next base: position 75,431,804 of record CM031236.1, on the reverse strand, counting down.
TTCTCAACATTGGAGACAGTGAAGCTCGACATCTCGACTTCGGTGATTTTTGGGTGAGGGTGGCAGATACAAACCCTACTCCAATGGCAGCAATGATTCACGACAGCGGTTTGGCCTTTGCTGGCGGTTTCCCGATCTCGGTACAGTGTGCTGATACCGTGCTTTCATGCGGAGCTCACTTCGACCCCGCCTCGAGTGAATTGACCAATATACACGGGGAACTCATTGCCAAACTAGATGCCGCCATTAGCACTGCTCTGAGGATCCCAGAGACGGATAATGCCATAGTCGTTTCTCGGGATCAAGCACAGGCCCTGTTCAATCAGGACAGATGACAAATACAAAGCACGGGTTGCAAAGTCCTGGCTGAAGAACCCTAAGAAAGGAGCTTCTCATCTGACCAAAACCCTCTTGCGGGTAGATTTTAATGAAGAGTTGTCTGATTTCATAACTCTGTTGGCTCGGGTTATGGGCTTGCCCTCCACCAATGAGTTCCATTTCTGGATGTGCCCGCTCATCAACATGGTATGCGAGGGAACACAGAATATCAACTGGGTGGAGATCATTAGCATGAATTTGGCAGAGCAGCTATCCAACGTGCAGCAAACAAAGAAGTTCTATATGACTTCGTACCTGATGTACACTCTGGCAGCATCAAGGCAGTGGTTTGGTTTCTCTTACATAGATGAACACAAAGATGATCCAATATATGCATACTGCCCATAGTTCACCCTAGAGACCAGCAATCATAACTTCAGAAGGGTCAACGACACTTTCACCATGTACGTGGTTAGGCTGCTCGAAGGTGATACTGCCAGGAGATTCTCTGATGAAGCTATGACTCTGATATCGCACTACGGTGCTTACTTCATCCAGTTCAGGAAATTCTCTTATATCAGGCTTGCCGGCTATGAGGGCACCCCTCTAAGACTGCCCATGTTCTGTAATGATAGGATGGCCTTGATAGAAATATGCAGGCAATTGGACAAATTGCACAGAACCTGCAGGGATAAGAGGATCACTGGTTTACACTTTCCCATCTCTTTGGGAAATTATACCTGCAAAACAGCCCTAGATGCACAGAATGTAGAAAGAGCCCTGGTTCCCATCACGGTTCACTTCTTCAAGCCAAGGACTTGCTTCGACTTGAAGAGGTTCATTGGGCAGAACATCAAAATAGTCTATTGTCACAGAGCTGATATAGAAGACTATTGGGCTGATTGTGCTGATGATTTTGAGGCTAGAAGGAGGCACTATGGCAGATTCTCCTTGCAATTAATTGAAGAACTCGGCCTATATCAAGTTCCTGAAGGGCTAAAGGATGACAACTCTGATCTATACTCGTATGAGTATGAAAATGTGGTTAAGCACACTCCTTTAGAGGACGTGGATTGGAACAGGAAAGAGAGGGACGACCTGGCTGAGATCCTTGCTCCAGTTTTAGTCAGGACTAGGGTCTGGTTTGACAGGAAAGTTCGAGAGTTCAGGAGGCATTCAGGAGAATCCTCTTCTAAGGACGCTTCAACACCAAGAAGAGAAGCATCTATTCCAAGGTCTGAGACACCAGTGAAGACCCCTCCTGCCTCATCAACTCAGGGACCTGCAGAATCTACTCCTTCCTCATCCACCCAGGTATATAAGAAGAAACTCAAAGAAGTAAAGAAAGAACCTGTGGAAGAAGATCTCCAGAAAAAATAGGCAAATTTGCCTATAGGGCCAGAGAACATCATTGTTCTTAGTGAAAGTGAAGAAAGTGAAATGCCAACCCTTGCAAATGCTCCTGAAGACCCAGCTGATAAAGATAAAGAAGTCCAGAGCACTGAGCTTCCAGGTGCTATTGATTCTTCTACCACAATTGCCTCCAGTGCCCCGCTCACATCTCAACTCGAGTCAACAGCTGCACAGACCTTGAGCGTCATGAGCTCCCTGTCTCTTGGTCCCCTTGCCCCTCCTGCTGATTCCTCTTCCTCTTTCGCGTGGGTGCAACCTTTGGTCGACAAAAGGAAGAGGAAATTCTCCTCTCAAAGCTCGGGATCAAATTTTGATGTTGTCGCAGCCTTGTTGGGCACCACTCCTTCTCGTGCCAAGAAAGCCAAAGTCACCTCCAGAATAGTGTCTGATGTTCAAGGTCAGCAATTCCTGGAGATTGCCAAGCCTACAACGGATAAATCAGAGCAGGACTTGCAGGTATCTGACTTGGAGCTCTCGAGAATCCCAATGGGAGAGTCTACCCCTGAAGGTGAAATTCACAACCTCCAGGAAACAGTCACAAGAGTCATTGGGAGGGTAGAAAAGGGCCAGCAAACTATTGAACAGTTGGAAGAACAGGCCCAAGTTCTCACAGGTTTCATCAAGTCCCTTTTGTCTAAGGACAAAGTTTTGGACCCTACCCCCTTGACTGCTCTCCCACCTCCTGTAATTCTAAGCCAAGATGAAGTGCAGAGTATTAAAGATATGCACAAGTATTCTGTCTATGGCAGAGCTATTGAAGCCATGGTGGATGACATGCTTGTTGTTGGGTTAAACTTCATCGGCGAAGCTTTCAAACTCCACGAAAAGGTGAGCAATGTGCAACTGAAGCTCTCCTCCACTATCAATACCATGGATAAAGAGCTCAAAATCTGGAGCAGTTGCATAGTAGACCTTCGCCTTATGGGACAGACAGACGAGAACATTTTGCTGGCGAATAAAGTTTTTGATGATGCAAAGGACAATCTATCAAAATCATGGGTCTACAGCGTGGAGTGGAAGATCAGAGTCTTGGAGGAGGCTTTGGCAGAAATGAAGAACAGCTGGCAGAAGGGCGAAGCCTTCAAGACATTGGTTGTCTCGGCTTTCAAAGATATACACTGTCATCTTCAAGATGAAACTTCTGGTGCGCCCCTTTCCTTACAAGAGATCAAAGCTCAGTTCAGAGCTTTTGTAAAAGACAATTTATTCAAGGAAAGCTCCATCTCCAAAGAAAAAATGAAGGAGATCTGCTCTCTTCAATCTGCCATTGAAGAAGCAAATAAAGATTATCATACTCATGTCGAGTTTGATAAAGAGATGGAGAAGTGTCTAGGATTTTGGACTCAGTCTGCAGCCAACACGTCAGTTCCCCGTGGCAGAGACATAGCTGAGGCGTTGAAGAGATTCAGACAGCGGATTCTGAAGTCAGTGGGTCCCTCTCAGTGATCGGCCACCTGTCTTCTTCCCCATTCTTTTCTCTTCTTCCCTTTCTTTTTCCGTTTTCTTTGTAATAGGTTGAGGTACTGCGATTTGGCAGTCCTTAACTATTCTTTAGTTAAAAGAAACGGTTACAAAGAGTAACTGATTTGTAAGCTATATAATGGCCTTCTTTACGCCATTCTCAAGGAGGAAGAACTTGGCATATTTTCTGAAAGTGTAAATAGATCATAAAGAAATCAATACAAAAGGGCTTTCCATTCATTGTCTATCTAATCTCTGTTATCTCTGTGTTTTCATTTAATTTCGTGAAGATCATTTGTTTCTAGTTCGTTAGTCTCACTGATTGCATATTTTCAAATATTGCGAGTATAGTGATCTTGTATAACCAAGAAGGAACTTTGTGTCCTTGATTAATGAATCTGAAGAAGGTTATTTACAGAACTTTGTGTCTGGTAATCTCATCTTGTTCATCCAATGCAAACGATCTTGTTTTAAATTCACTGCAACTTCGTATACATAAAGGATTATTCTGCTATCTATAATTCTGCATGTTGCTCTTCTGCTCATCCTCGTATTCCCTTTCCTCAGTCCTTTTGTAACTGATGATCCTTGTGGAAAACACTTTCGTAATATCCAAGTTCAACCATAAAATCATGTTTTGTATATTTGTAAATAAGTTCATTTCTGAATAAGGGAACCTCTCCCATTAAAGAGGAGGGACTTCTTGTCCACGATTCAAGGTGTTGCTCTTCTTAAAAGTCCTATTTGACGACCAACACTACCTAATCATGATTTTTCATACTTAAAGGCCTTGATGATTAAAAAGTATGATGAATGCAATAGTTAATCGGGAGAAATAATATAACACTAGAAGTAAGGTTGTCACATGGGGAGGTCCACAAACCAAGCCAAAAGTTCCAGTTCTTACCAATATCCCGAAGGAAACCCCTAAGAAAGATACATATGGTAAAGGCCTAATTACCCCAAATAAAACCTGTACTCTTGCCCATGCCCAGACTCTGAAAACTCCTATACTATCAGATTAAATTGTGAATCTTCCTCCTAATATTGTCCTACCCAAATATATTCCTTGTGACATAGCCCAAATATTAAGTCAAATCAAGGTTACTATTCCCATTGTTGAGTTACTCAGGATCCTTGAGCATAGGAAAAGGGCATTCGAATATTTGGGATTTAAGGAAGAAAATATTACTCAAGGAAAAAGTGTTAATAATATAGAGGTTCCTCCCATTATTGTAGAATTAGAAATACCACAAGCATTGGAGGAACTGGGTGAATCATCTGAGGTGTATTTGGGAACTTCTCTGGTTGAGTCTTAGTTGGATGTTGATCCATTTTTACCACTTTGATTATTAAAGATAGGCTAGTACATAACTGCATGTTTGATTTAGGAGCCTCATGTAATGTAATGCCTCTTGAGGTAATGAATGAGTTAAATATCAAGGTAATAGTAGCTTTCGGGAAATGTACTACTATGGATTCAAGAGAAGTGCCAATAATTGGATATGTCAAGGGATTAGTAGTGCAATTAGCATCTTATCCAGGAAAATGCTTAACCATGAATGTGGTTATTGTGGACTGTCCTGCCAAGTGGGGGATGTTGTTGTCTAGAAAATGGGCAGCTAGTGTGGGTGGAAGCATACAAATGGACATGTCATATGCAACCATACCAGTTGAGGGGAACCTTGTGAAGTTGTATGGTGAGAAGAAAATGTTGCATATCATTGAGGACCCTAACAATGCTTCTTATGAAGTATTGTACACAAATGTCGATGTCGGTAACTTTGTGGGCTATGCTGATTATAAGGAGCATAAAATTGATGAGTGTGAGTATCTTGAGTAGGTTGGTTCTCCTTGGACCTTGATGTTTGATGGGGCTTGTTCTAGATTTGGTAATGGTGCTGGTGTTGTCTTGATATCTCCAAGCCAAGAGGAGTTTAACTTTTCTTTTAAACTCAATTTTGAGTGCACAAAAAATATTGTTGAGTATGAAGCATTACTCTTGGGTCTAAGGATTGCATGGAAATATGGTGTTAGAGACATTATTGTTAAAGGAGATTTAGAGTTGATAGTCAAACAAGTCAGAAAAAGTTGTATGCTACAAAGAATCAAAGAATGAAGCAATACAAGCATGTAGTTTGGGACTTCATTGAAATGTTTGATTCTTTCAATATAATACATCATGATAGGAAGTATAATACTGTAGTAGAAAAATTGGTAGTATTGGGATCTAGGTTTGAAAATTGTACAATGTCTCCCTATTGTGAATATGATATTGAAATATTGACCAGGTGTCTATCCCGACAATATCAAGCATTGGCAAGTTTTTGAAGATGATGCTCAAGTCCAAAGGTTTCTACAGAATAAAGGATAATTTTCCAATCAAATTATGGAATGGGAACCAATGGTTTGTGTAAATGAAGGAAAGAGACCTTATTTGGTAAAGACATATCCAATTGAAAACCAATACTATTAAGAGGTTTGGTTGCATTGGAATCAAATTTTGATAATGTTGATTGCATTGTTAACAGACATATGTCATCCTTGAGAGATGTTGAAGAATATAACCTGGGCACAAAGGATAAACCTAGGAGAATATGGCTAGGAAGCAACTTGAATAGAGAAGAAAAATAAGTCATATGTCCAATTGCTAAAAAAGTACCAAGATTGCTTGGCTTGGTCATATTCAAGAACTAAAAGCGTATAGGGAAGACCTTTTTCAACATGAAATACCCCTGGAAGCTAATGCCAAGCCATTTAGGTAGAAACAAAGACCAATTAATCCACTCCTTTCTCTAAAAATGCAAGAAGAGTTGAAAAATTTAAGGGATGGAGGAATTATACAACCTACAAGATACTCCTCATGGGTAGCAAACCTGGTACCTGTTTGAAAGAAAAATGGGGATATAAGATTGTGTGTTGACTTCAAAAATTTAAATAAGGCATCAATCAAGGAAAACTATCCCTTTCCAAATATGGATAACATGTTATAATTAGTTATTGTTCTGAATTGTTATCCACTTTGGATGGTTTCTCTGGGTATAACCAAGTGGTGAAGCAGTCAGAGAGAATCAAAACCACTTTCACCACTCCATGGGGAACCTATGTGTATATCAAAATGTCATTTGGCCTGATGAATGCCAGAGCCACATTTCAAAGAGAAATGGATGTAGCATTCTCAAGATATATAAATGACTTTCATTGTTGTGTATCAGGATGATGTGATAGTTTTTTCAAGGAAGGAAGTGATCACCTACAACATTTAGAAAATATGTTGATAAGGTGCAGAGAATATGGTATCTCACTAAACCTAAGAAATGTCATTTTGGGGTTCAAAAGGCTAAGTTTCTTGGACATATTGTATCAAAAAAGGAGTCATGATCGATCTTGAGAGAGTGGAAGCCATTATAAAAGTTCCTATTCCAAGAACTAAAAAGGGAATTCAATCCTTTTTCCGGAAGATAAATTTTATTAGGATATTTATTTCCAAATTTGTTGAATTGACTATCCCAATCACTAATATGTTAAAGAAGGATCAAAGTATAAAATGGGAAGAAGAAGATATTCAAGACCTTTATCTGGGATTAAGGAAACATTGAAAAATTCCCCTATTTTAGCAGCTCTTGATTATAAAAAGGCTTTCCAAATGTTTTCCTTTTCCTTTGAGAATACCATTGCATTTGTGTTGCTACAAAAGGATGATGAAGGAGCTGAAAGGCCAATTGCTTTCTTTAGTAAAGCATTACAAGGGGTAGAGTTGAAGTATACTATCATGGAGAAACATGCCTTTTCTTTGGTCAAAGCCACAAAGATCTTTAGGCCATATATTTTAAGTTCTAAAGTCATAGCTTATGTCCCTCATACTATGGTCAAGGATATCCTTTCAGAGATGGAAATTTCCAGTAAAAGATGTCGATGGGAAAATAAGTTACAGGAATATGATATGGACATCCAAACTACAAAATTGGTCAGAGGTTTGGGCCTAGAAAAGATAATGACAGAAAGAAACCTACAAATAGTTGAGATAAATGAGGTTGAAGAAGAAAGATTGAATATTCTTGAGAAATTGACAAATTTTGAATGGTACAAGGATATTATTTTTTATCTCAAACATCTACAATGCCTGAGTATTTAAGAAAGAATCAAAAGAGAGAACTTAAGTTAGCCTCCTAGAAGTACATCATCACTGATTATGGGTTAGCTTGGAAGAACCCTGAGGGAGTTCTTTTGAGATGTATCACTGAGGATGAAGCCCTGAAAATAATTGATGATTTCCATGGAGGAGTTTGTGGAGGGAATTTTGTTGGAAGAGTCACAACCCATAAGATATTAAGGGTTGGTTACTGGTGGCCAACTCTTTTTAAAGATACAACTCTATTGGTAAGAAAGTGTGAGAGTTGTCAACATTTTTCAGGAATATTGAAAGCTTCAGGATCCCTCCCTTTGCAACTTGTATCAATTGAAGCCCCATTTAAGCAGTGGGGAATGGACTTCATTGGTGATATTTTAGATTCTTCAAGTGCAGGCCACAAGTGGATATTAGTGGCCATTGATTACTTCACCAAGTGGGTGGAGGCAATCCCTACCAAGAAAGCTACCCACCAAATTGTTATGGACTTCATTCTGAATCATATAATTTGTAGGTTTGGAGTGCCTACTAAGATAGTTGCTGACAATGCTATGATTTTTTGAGCCAAACCTTTGGTAGCCATGTGTCATGAGTATGGGATCAATTTAGCATATGCTTCAAATTATAATCCCCAAGGTAATGGACAAGTAGAATCAAGAAACAAGAATTTTTGAAGATAATCAGAAGGACCTTGGAATTAAACAAATGGAAGTGGGGTGAGCAGTTGAAGTTTGTTGTTTGGGCTGATAGAATTACTATTAAAAGAGCTACTGGAAAGAGCCCATTTGAATTGGTGTATGGAACTCAAGCTCTACTTCCCTTGCATATGCAATTATCTTCATATCAATTCATCCGATAGTTGGAGGACCAGGAGGTTAGTCCCTATGATGCATAGATCAATCAAATTGTTGAACTAGATGAAGAGAGAAGGAATCCCATCAAAGACATGTGAAGTTTAGGGAGAAAATGAAGAAATTGTTTGACAAAAAGGTTACCCCAAGGGTTTTAGTGTAGGAGATCTGGTGCTACTATGGGATAGCAAACATGAGGATAAGGGAAAACATGGAAAGTTTGACACATTATGGATGGGCCCTTATTCTATTGATATTAGGATCGGTGAGCACACCTTCTTCCTAAAATATCTAGATGGGGAATTTCTTGAGTTTCTTGTTAATGGTAGGCACTTGAAACATTTCCTTGATTGATTTCTCATAATCAAGGCACATCATTATACAATGTATAGTATTTTAGTTCTTTTTCATTTCTACATTTTTTTTGTTTTGATTCGTTGGTCCTTGGTGTCACGGTTTTGTTGGTTTCTTAGTTTGTTCTTGGGGGGTTAGAAATTGTTTTTCTTCTTTGCAAGCTTGTTCTTGACTCCATTTCCCAATGGATTTTTGGCACATGGTTTGTTATGTTGTTCTTTTGGCACTTCGTTGGGAGTGCCCATCCTCAAATTAGAGCTAGTGTTGGTGCTCAATTATAATCTCACCCCTTTTCATTTAAAATTTCTAGCCCACCTAGTTAGAAGTATTTTTGTCTCCCTGTATGGATGCGTGAAAACTTTCTCCTTCATTTAGATGTCATTTTCAGTCTTTTCCTTGGGTCATGGATCACATTGAGTCTTGTATATTATTTAGTCGCCTTCTCTCTCGCAAAAAAATTTTTGTTGGGCATCATCCATGATTGTGTCTCCTCTATAAATCTTATCCCAACATCCATGGATACTTGGTATTTTCTAATTGGATGTGGCGTGGTGGGTTTGTTTGATATTTTGATGCATTACGGAAAGGGCTTGAAAGTATAAGGTAAATGCCTAAGACCCGCAAAAGGACACGTGGAGGGCCTGCACGCTCATTTGAGGATTCACCTCTCATTTTGACCTTTGGAGTTGCACCAAGGAGACACGTGGAGGTTTCACTGGCTCTGCCCATGCTTAGACTTTTCAATGGCTGGTGTAGCTTTGTTAGACCATAGACACATGGAGAGCCTGCACTCATTTGAGGTCCCGCCTCTGGGTCTTACCTTTGGAGTTGCACTAAGGAGACATGTGGAGGCTTCCACTAGCTCCTCTTTATATAGAGACTTCTCAATGGCTGAGGAAAATTTCTTAGGCCTAGGACACGTGGAGGGCCCACCACCATATTTGGGGACCTGCCCCTGAATTTTACTTTTGAAAGAGTGTTGAAGAGACATGTGGAGGTTTCCACTAGATCTTCCCATACTTAGACTTTTCAACCATCCGATGCAACTTTCTAACCCAAGGCACGTGGCACCTTCCACTATTTCTTAAAAATTTTGAACAGTGTGATGGTACAACATTTTCTATGCTCGAGACACGTGGAGAGCCCACACATGTTTGGGGTCTCCACTTTTGGGCACTATATCAAAAGTGTGCCGAAGAGACACATGGAGGCTTCCATGGCTCCTCTTTATATTGAGACTTCTTCAATGGCCGAGGAAACTTCTTGGGCCCAAGGAACATGGAGAGCATGTGCTCATTTGAGGTCCCACCTCTAGACTTCATCTTTGAAGTTGTCGAACAGACACATGGAAGCTTCCATTGGACTTCCCATGCTCAAAATTTTTAGCAACTAGTGTAAACTCTCTTAGGTTCTAAACATGTGGAGGGCCCGTGATCATTTGGAAACCTGCCTCTAGACTTCACCTTTGCAGTTTTTCCAAGGAGACACGTGGAAGCTTCCGCTAGACTTTCCCATGCTGGAATTTTCATCGACCGGTGTAACTCTTTGGGTTCTGAACACATGGACGGCCTACTCTCGTTTGGGAACCTACCTCTAGACTTCACCTTTATAGTTGCGCCAAGGAGACACATGGAGGCTTCCACTAGCTCCTCTTTACACTTGGCCGACTCGGACTCACAGCATAGATATGTGGTATAATCCATGTGAGGACACTCATTTCTGAGAGGCATGAATGCAGGTATCTATTCCTCAAGGTGTATTCTCGAAGGTGAAAAGGATTGCTTGTTAGATCAAGCCATATGGAGCCACCTGAGAATTATTAAAAAGGGGATTTCTTGCATGAAAAATAAAAGAATGATTAAAAAGACTATCAAAAGTTATGACATGGCATCCCATTCATAGTTAAGGAACTGAGAAATGTGATCAGTTCATGATTTATCCACCTGGCAACAAAAAGTAAGATATTTTCAAGGGAATAAACATGATTAAATGGTATGTTGTAAAGAGGAATATTCTCTTGAATATTTAGACTTTTGGGGGGGAAATTTAGGATGAGTGAGAGAGTGAAATTGTATAAATGCAATGAGAATACTCTTACATAGGGGGTTAATTTTTCTGAGAAAGTTTGAGAAAAACCATTTTCTTGAGAGACCATCTGAGAAACCTGTTTATTTCCTATGTTTGTAGATTTATTCATGTCAAGATGGTTGCAAGTGTACAACCATTGATAAGCTCGAGATTGTTGAAGAAACTCTCCCCTGCTGATGAATCTAGTGAACCTTGAATGAATTTGTGTTGATCATGAGCATAATTGTGTTTGATTTTATTTCAAAATGTTTTCAAATAGTTTTTCATGTTCTGTTGCAATCTTATGTTAAAATCCTCTTAATCACACAAGATCTTATCCACATGGTAGTATTGTGGCATTTGTAATTTCATTGTGAGGAGAGCTTTCATCTTGTAATGAAATAAACAATTTAAAATCACTTTACTTTCATTGTGTTGACAAAGATTGTTTGTTATCCTATGAGTGTATCTTAGGTGTGACTAATAAGGGATTTCCAATGTTTAATTGAGTCTTTAACATGAGCCTTTGTGTTGAATTATTGAAGAGTGTATGAAATCATGCATCTTTGGGCCTCCATTGATACACACCTTCTAGTTGAAGGAATATTTTGGCTATTTTGAAGCATTTTGTTTGTGAGTGTTCCAATATTTGTAAAGGCTCTCAAATATCTGGTATAATCAACTTTATCTTGCTTAACTTCCCACCAAAAACTTCTCAAATGATAAATCCTACATGAACTACCCTTATTTGTACTATGTATCCACAAATATTTAACAAATTTCATTGCCAAAATATGTAGAGACAATTAGGTTTCAATTATTGTCTTTAGTAACCCAAACCTTATCCAGAAACATCTCCACTCTCTAGTGTGACAACTCGTGAGAGTTAGATTGTGTTGTATTGATCATATTTTCTCAAGGTTTTCATGAAAATTATGCAAAGAAGGATCTCTTGATATCCTTCACCAACACGGGTTATAGAACGGGTCCTCTCACCCTGGTTGAAGGCACAACCTAAAGTAGTGAGGGTAGATCAAACCCTTAGTAAGGTGATATCCATTTCTCTAACACCTGAGTGACAAAGAGTGAATCCCCCTCGGCTATAAAATGACTTATATCATGATTTGTCTATCTCTAAGCATCCTACCAATTTTTGATGCTACTCATCCCTCACAGGAGAATCAATTTAGATACCAACACCAAAGTTAGTCTACTTTCTCGAGGTGATAACTGGACGAGAGATAACCACCTAGGTGCCCACTGTTAATCCTCTAATCATGTGATCATTGAAAACTTATTTTGGGTGGGATGTTGTTTAAGAAGATGTATATATTCCAATTTGTGTAGTTTGGAAAAGAGAGAGAAAAAGAATGTGCTTTCTACGATTCAGTTTTGTCAACCATCAGTTGGTCATGACTTCTAGCATATAGGTTGCCCTCATTTTTAATGTGAGCTATAATGCAATAAATCATAATGCAATGCAAGTGTTTTAAACCCAAATCAAAATGTGATATTCAATGTAACAAGTGATGAACAGAAGAGGGATGATCTTTCACTAATGCAATGCAAGAAGGAAGAAGTAGTTCATTTTAAGCACCAAATGAAAAATGTTGTTTAGACAATTAGAAGAAAGGAATATTACCAAGGAGAAGATTAAATGTGTATTTTTTGAAAAGAAAGAAACACACAAGAAATTTTTCCCTATATGAAGAAAATGCAATGAACCCAAGAGAGGGTCCCATCGGGCATGCCAAAATGTTTCACCATTTTCTTTATGGATTTGATGAAACAGATAAGGGTATGGGCCAAGGAGGAATACTTGTTGTGATGGTCGGTTTAAAGGTTGTTTTACGTGATCTGACTTCTTGATCCAATGCTAACTGTGAGAGATTCCTTTTGGCTAGGAGGAACTACCTGAAATATAAAACAAGACTACAAAAGAGATTTAAATAGTATATCATAGTTTCGCTTAGTGTATGCTTTGGATTCGGGAAGTGTGATACTTCTTAGAAGGTCATCAATCTACTATTTATAAATCAATATATAATAACTTAAACATGTAAATAAAAGAATCTAGTGCTAGCATTTTGATTTGGGTGCCTCATATTACTATCAGTGTCGATCTGATTAAATACTAAGGTAGTGTGTAGGTAAAGGTTTTAGGTTGGGTTGCAGGTAACGCAGGTGGTCTGTGGGTCACAGACAGGGTCTTGGTAAAGTTGGGTAAGGTTTTTGGGTTGTTTTAGGTGGGGTAGGTTGGTTGTTGGTCTAAAGTAGTTTTATCAAACATAGAGACCGATGTCGGTCAGGGTGACCAATGTCAGTTTAGGTATGACTGATACTAGTTTAGGGTGACCGATATCGGTCACTGTGGAAAGTGGCAAGGAGTCAGGTGGAGGGTGTTTGGGCTCTCTTCTATCTTGGAACAGAGAGTTGGAAAGGTCTCTATGGGGGAGGGTGAGGTGATAGGTCCAAGATAGGTGTGGTAAGGTTTTGAGTGAGGTTGAGGTAGGCTAAGGGTTGAGTTGTTAGGTTGGGTTGATAGTCATAGTGACCGATATTGATTAAGGAGACCGATGTTGGTATAAGACAGACTCAACCATGGTTAGGGTTAACCGGTGTCAATGACTATGGGGAGCTGAAAGATGTTGTAGAATGAGTTTTGGGTCCTCTTTGTGATTACATAAATATTTTGGAGGGTGTTTGTGAGGTCTATGTGAGGGAGGTGGTTTTGGGATAGGTTTTGTGAATTTTAGGTTGGGTGTGAGTGGGTGGTTGATAGAGAGAGAGCTGAAGGATAGATCTAGGTAGGAACAATGAATGGATGAAGACAAAGAGAGAATACAACTACAAGTGACAGAGGAGAAACCAACTTACTTGGAGTTCAGAAGGGTTCTAAATGCCCATAGTGGTGGAGAGGTGGTTGGAGATGCTGGTGAAGGTTGATCTATGGAATGGTGCTCAGTGCTATGACAAGTGCTTCCTAGAATGCTACCGTGAATGCAAAATACCTTTGGATCAGTCTTGGTGTTGGTTATGGTTGTCTGGATGTGCGAAAGGGCTCTGGTTCTTGCTTGCATGTAGATATCCTTCGTTCCAAAAAATCAAGAATGTGTCCAACCTCTCAAACAAGGTTACCAAAATGAATATATGGTAACTAACAATGGTTTAGGGTGATCGGCATCGGTTAAGGTGGGAAATCCTAGGTTTACTAAAAATGCTAGATCTTGGCAATCTTTTGGGCCAGCTCTATCTATTCTCGTGGATCAAAATGGAATGTTATGTTTTAATGAGTGGGAATGTGGTTATAGGGAGAATAGGCATACGATTTTAGGGTTACGTTAAGTCTTAGTTCATTAAGGTAGGTAGGACTAAGTCTTAGTTAGTTATGGTGAGTGAATATTGAGTCCTAGTAAAAGGGAAACATGCTAAGAATAGGTTTGTGATGAAGTGTCTAGGTGAGGTGGTGGGGTGAGGTGGAAATTAGTTTTAATTAAGGTAATTAAATAATGAATATTGTGAGCATGGGTATTACTTTAATTGTAAATAATTAAATTAATAGTAATGTGGGGTAAAGGGTCTTGGTTAGGTGAGCATATTTAAATTGGTTATTGAAAAGGGACCAAGGGAGTGTGACCCAATTTTTGTGTCTATAGTTTGGCTTATTATAGGAGTTCCAATTTCCATATAGAGAGGAATTTGTGGCCTAGGTGCGAGATTGCCTACTTAAATAAAAAAAACATCTTCCCATATAGCTATGTTGTAGGCCCCCGACAGTGTTATTTCTCCCATTAATTGGATCATCATAGCTATATCAGAATTAAGGGACTTCAAGAAGTAGAGGAAGGACCCTTCGAAATTTTCTTGATGGCTATCGGAATCCTATCCCATGTCCTCTCGAAAACGGAAGTTAAAATATGTCATTTGCTCATTTGGAGCTCTTTTAATTGTTCTCAATTGTTCTAATAAAGATAGGTTATTTTTCTCTCTCTTGAACTAATTGCAAATATCTGGAAATAACCGATTCTAATTTTTAATAAACACTATTGCTAAGCTCCTAAACCATTGTAAATCCTTACCCTTGAAAGAGGATGTCAAAAATTTGACTGCAACATCCATCTCATTGATTTTGTGGATTGGACATACATTCGTAATGTCTTGGATGGGGTTAATAGGAGTTGTATAGTTTCTCCCGTGAAGCAGGGAATTTTTTTAGTGCTACAACTGAAATTTTATTTTAAGCATTTAGGGAGAGTGGACTACTATCCATTAAGTTTCCAAAGAGATTTGGTGGTCCTTGAGGTGGTTGTTGATGTGCCATTATGATTGGAATGATAACCATACTAGACTAAAGAAAGGGTCTACCAGGTGGAGGTGTATAAAATGTCCTGTTAGGTGGAGATGGTGATCTTTGTGGTCTCCTTCCTCTTCTCCCTCTACCTAGTGATAATTGCAGATATACAAATATACCTTCTTCTCTAATTTCAGACCTAGTTTGAATTCTTCTCATGTACTGGGCAACCTATGATATTATACCACTTTGGATTAAAAACCCCGGAGTTCTCATATGTGTTGGGAAATGAGACTCTAAAAGATATATTTTATCAAGACACACACTAGATCCCGATAACTTAAAAAAAACAAAAAACAAAAATGAAGGGCTTAAAATTTGATTTTTGGGAGTTTATCCTTGTCTTACATTTTCTAGTCCCGTAAGCCCAAAATAAAGAGATATTTGAATCTCTCGAAATGATTACTCAAAGTGGAGCCTCCGAACACACGAATCCTAAAACAATATTTTTTTAAACAAAAATTTAGGAAATAGAAAACCTTTGAATTCTAAAATTGCAAGGGCTCGAAATGTCCGAAATCCTAAAACACGAAATCATGAAATTGAAAAAACCCCAAAATTTCAAGAATAAACATTTTAAAAACTAAGGATACCCTTGTGAAGCTTAGGCCTCAATCTATCTCTTGGTGAAATTTTGGCTTGTTTTGATCATGAAAAACCCTTTAAAATCAATTTCGACACTCTTCTTATAAGGTGAAAGGTCCAAAATTGGAAAACTTGATATTTTCTAAGTCCGAATTTCTTACAAATTTCTTCAAAGCTTGTGGAATGAATTTTTGTCCCACCGGCATGCCAAAAGCTGTTTTTTTGCAGTAATCATAGCACCCCGATTATTTGCAATTGAAATATTGATACAATAATTGTTATTGCACAACATAGAGTTATTCCCAAAGTGTAGGAATTTACAATTGGGAAACATCTCTAGAGAAAGGCCAAATTCCTATTCCTAAATATATCACCACACACCCAATTTGTAGAGAAACTATTCTAAATCCTACCCTAATTTACCAAGGAGACAGGATAAGAATATTTCATTAAAACTAAACCTACTCTAACCGGAGGTGATGAACTAATAAGGAATGCTAGATAGATGCTCTGCATGGAATGAAACAAATAAAATGTAAAGAGGGTGATTGAATACCAAAGATTGAAATAACTTATTACAATTCCATTTACAAAATAAACATATCCATTGATAATTTTAATAACAATTAGACCATGCACAAATAACCTTAATTGTAATGAGAGATTAGAAAAAGACAAATAAACACAAGAGGGTTGATAATCATCCACATTTATGTTTTATTTCTACAAGGATTAATGCGATTGCATTACAGAGGCCAAAAGGAATGAAAATTACATTTATATTTTCAATGGGAGGTCTGAGCTCCACAAGTTTCTCATGGACAAGAAAGAAGGGAGGGGCAAAGGAAAAACATCCAACCTTTAGAATTGTGCCCCTCCTTACAATTTATAGTAGAAGATTTTGAAGAGGGGAGAGAGAGAAAGAAATCCCGAAATTGCTCCAAAACCCATAAAAATCCATTGTCTAATCTACAATGAATGTGGAGGATTTGCAATATATCTACTTTATTAATGGTGTTTAGTTGTGCAGAAGTAATCTACTTTTAGTTTCTCCTAGGGATAACTCCTAGCTCTCGTAGCTTCATCATGACCTATTCTTCCACCTACCTCATTAATGGCCCAAACCTAATATTGTATTTCTTTCCATTTTCTGAGGTCCATAATCCCCAAAATCTAAAATCCAATGTTTCAATGCTATGGGTTCTGAAATTATCTTTCCAATGACTATAATTTTGTAAGAAATTCATGAGTACAATGGAAGATATCACCATTTTTGCAGTTTCCTTTTGGAATTAAATTTTACCCGCCTCCCTAGGTTTTGGATTTGGCCATCTCTATCAAATATTCCTCTTAAAATCCTTTCCAAAAAGTATAATATCATCAAGTTTGAATATGAGCCACCCTTTTGCCCTTTCAAGCTCCATCGAGCTCCCTTCCTAACCACCAAGCTTTTCATTCAATTCCAACTCAAAGTGCTTGCACGCCACTAGATCAACCACCACTAAATCATACCTAAACCTCTCACTCGGTTGTCAAAGTAGCTTGGCATTCAATGCAGCTTTAACGAGTCATTTGATTTTGGGTGAGGTTGCCTAGTTTTAGGTTTTGTGACCCATTTGTTTTAGAGTCCCCGAGCTCCTAACCCTAAAATCCAGCTCCCCCAACTACCGAGGACCTCCGGCCCCAAATCTTGAATTTCCAACCCCCAATATTAACCCACGATGACCACCAAAAACACCTAAGAAAGCTTACTACTCTCTGGAGCTTTGCACTACATTTTGGACTCAAATGTAGTTTACGTGTGTGTGTGTGTGCATGTCATCCCCCAAGTGCTATTGTGCTAGTCACACTATGTGAAATATCAATAATTAATTAAATGTATAAAATGTAATAAGATGTGTGCATGGAAGAGAATAAAATCCTCCTCATATGAAGTGTGATGCGAGACTTCCTAGCTTGTTCCTTGATGATGGAGCTATGTGGATGCAAATATAATAGATGAATGTAACTCTATATGAGTGATAGTAGTAGATGATTCTAGGTCCCTCATTATGGTCTCATAAATTTATATTTATATGGTTCTCTTGATCCAATTTCATAACTAATCTCGACATGGCTGACTAGGAAAAATATAAGGATGAAAAATGGCTAGAAAGAGCCCAAAAAGTGGCGGGAAAGTAAAAAAAAGGATAGGGGCAGTCCAATACTACCTTAGGCACCCCAACCGAGGCTAAAATGATGGGAAAGTGTTAAAATAGACTAGGAATGTAGATAAAAATGTGTAGGAATGACATAATAAGAGTAAAATAAGATGGTAAAAATATGGGGTTAATTAGTACTTTATTCGCTCAAGAACCTTCTATAGAGTAAGTATGAGACAGGGGATAAATATTGTCTAAAGTGCATGATTTTGTGACTACATAGATTATGTGTTACGTTACAAAAACAACTTATCTAAGATATCAAATGTTCTTGCGGACTCTCGAGTTCAAGATTTATTCATCTAGAGTCTACTATTGCCACTCCAAAAAAATGTACTCTTTGAGACATCTTCTTCATTCGATCAACTCTGTCATACCCGAAAGCTTTGTGAAACTAAGATTTTATCCATTGGTAAGCTTAAGTATCATGAACAAGAATCATCATCAATACACTTATAAAATAATTTAATATTTAAACCCTTCACCACAAAACCTCATCGACACCAAAATCATTATCAATGCAGTCACTTCTCCTAAAGAAGTTCAGTCATAACCACCTTAGTGTACGTTCACTAAATTTCCAATTTCCCCAAAACTCATATTACAACAGCTTCTTGAAAGAAATCTTATCACACTTCCTCCACTTCTTGAATTGGATCCATCATGACCAAAATGAATGAATTACAATGAACACTTTCGATGTGATTATCACCGCTGTGTGGGGAACTCTACCAATAGGTGTTTCACACTCTACACCATCATACAAGATCTTATTGATAACAACAAGTCTGAATTTCTAGAGGGTAAATACTCCACATTAGTTAATCAAAATCATAAGCTCAAAATATTTAATAACTAGCCTTAACAACACAATAATAGAGCTTCTTATTCATTAACTAATCATACTTATCACCCAAAGTGCCTCCACCTACATCGGGGGCCCTTTATTTCTTAGTTTCTAACACAGACATTTCTCCAACGATTCTTTATTTCTCCGACCACGTTTATCATTTCAATTTTACTTCTAGTCACTTGCATATTCATGATTCTATCAAAGTGGTCCCCATCAATAATAATAAGGTTGATCCATCATGGCCTAGTAGCACATGTTCTCTTCCACTTTTGATGGTATCGGTTACTCACGTTCACAAATTTCCTATACCATGAATAATTCATATGGTTTTGTTAAGCTACACATTACTGAGTTTGGCCTCTTACTATGTTGGTTCCCTTCCTTGTGGGCTAGAAAATCAATGCTTGTGACATGCTTCTAAGTTTGAAAGGGATTTGAAAGTCTAAGTCCATCATCTCTATGAATAATTTGTGACTCAAATTCATTTATATCAACCAAGTTCTTTCTATCGAAGGTGTACTTCCATCAACTCTATGGTATTCATTTCCTCGAGCATCGGTCCATGCACCTCCTACATCAACTAATACATGCATGTTACTTACATCACAATATAATCTTAGTTCACCTAGTCACACACCATCCACATGACTTAACCACTATGTTATTCCTACACATTAGCATAGGCATATTCCTCACACATTTATTTCATCTTGACCTAGGTCACTGCCTCATTTTATTCCACATGGGTGTCCATCACCTCCACATTTGGATTATCATCGGTCTCCACAACCTATGTATTTTGCTTCAAATACGCTCTCATCATATATTCACCCATCACATGTACATATACTTCACTCACCTACACAATTCCTATCTGCTATACCACCACTACTAGCCCATGTCCATGCACATTCATCACCATAGGTATCGGATGGAGGACCTTCATCCTTCAATTTCATTGGTTAGTTCACTCACATACACTTGGGGGGAATAAATTTCACACATCCCCCACTATCATAGCATTGACATATGTTTCGCACTTCTATTATCAACCTCCTAGCATTCGAATCATCATATACACATTAACATTTTCATTTCCCAATGACACACTCTTGTCCTTCAGTTCAAAATTGACTATTGAGGGCATTGTCTACACATGAACACCACTCACTACACAAAGAGTCACTAAACCTTAAGCACCTCATATCATCACATTATAGTACATACTCTACACATTACACACTACATTACAAGCTATACATAGTGCACATCTCCCTACATACACCATACACATTCTACACATACCTCACATACTATACCGTAGCCACTACATATTGCACATTTTCTACACATCATACACATCATCTTGCATTTTACATCCTACAACTTAAATATTATTTCTTCCATCTACTATGCATCAGTACATCTTAAGTCATCTACACATCTTGCATTACACACCATACACCTTATTTATAGGAAACTTGGACACTGAGAGGGGGGTGAATCAATGTCTTATCAAATTTACTTTCTCAAATTAGCTATGATTAACACATAAAACCACACACAAGTAATTAACAAGAAATTATACAAAGATAAACCAATTTTAATTTTAGAAACCCAATCGGGAGAAAACCAATCAAAACCATGAACTATGGTTAGGACTAAAATTCCCTTAAATTGTTACATGATTTCATAGTTGAGCTTCTACTCAACTTGGAGTTACTACTCAGTTGGGAGGATTAAACCTCTTGTATTTCAACCATCTGCATCTGATCTTTAGTGAGCTTCAACTCAAATGGAAGTTAAAACTCCCCAAGTGTTAAGCTTCTACTTAGACTTGTTTAATCGGTTTGGCCACTCTTGATTTATCGCTTTACCCAACCGATAATGACCTCGATATTTTCTCCTTTATGCTTCTCAATTTTACTTAATATTTTTCTCCTTTCGATCACCAATTACAATGTAAGACTCTATTCTATCAAGCTTACTTCATTCACATATGATAGCTTCATATTTTCAAGACTCATTTTCCTAGGTTCTTATATTGTTACACTACTTTACTGCTACAAGGTCAGCTTATTATGTCTTTGTCCAATTCAATGTCTAATATGTCTTCACATGTAATTATGTCGGAGGTTAAAGACAATTATGCTTATGTGATCTATTATGGTCTCATTTTCTTCCTATCGACTTAGCCATTATTTTCAAAAACTTATTATATGTCCACACTTTTCCTTTCAACTCAATGTACATTATATTCTCCAAATCCTTTAAACATGATTGAGAAGTGAATTACTCTTCATCAATGCTTTTTTTTATATTCTTGCTCAATCATCTATTCAATCCCGAGGTTTGTTGACACTCCCGCACCTTATACTCTATACGTCTACAAAAAAATTGCATCCACCATTTTCTACATTTATCTTCAATATTCTACTCGTATCAAGTCCTTCTTTGTTTGCATCTATCTTCAGCATGCAATACCAAGCTCATAAAACTTTAACAAATTCTTAAAGTCAACACTCAATTCTCATTTACTTCAACTTGTTATTTTCCTTATACCACAAATTTCAAGTCTCAAAATTGATTTTCATATTCGGTTAAGCTTTCTTCTTCATAAGAAAAGACTTATCAAACTTTCCTTTTTTCTTATATAAATCATAATCAAGATTAGAAAGATACACACACATTTTCAACCCCTATTAGCAGATATATCAACCTATCAAAAAACCTAAGATTCAAGAATAGTATTTTTCCTGTGTCCTTTGACTTCACATACCTCTTCAAGATGTCTCGTTTAGTTTCTCTTGTAAGTTCAAAGAGCCTAAACTTCACACATTCTCCGAAAAAGGAAAACAATTATCTTTTTATATTCTTACACGAGTTATATGAGTGAAAATTCTTTGTGTAACTATTGATCAAATTTTAGGCTTCTTCAAGACAAATTTAATTTGAATAGGAAGATACACAACCTTACAAATTAAATAGGAGAGTAAAAAAGTATTTGCAACTTCAAACATTCTCTTAATTGGTTTTGTGGTATACCTTTAAATGTAGTTCTCAGTGACTCGGGCTTGATATAAAGATAATTCATCATGTTTTGTTAGCCAAAAAAATTGTTGGATGGACAAATATGTTGATTTCTTTCCAATTATTTGGGAGTATAAGTCCTTCTAATTAAACGATGTAGCTTCGTATTTGTGTGCACGAGTAAAGTGAATTTTATCCTAGTGGCCTTGTGGTTGGGGATCCAATAGGGGCACTCCACTAACCTTGCAGAAAAGATAGCAATTTCTTGCTAGAGAGGACTTTGTCAAGAGAGCGGGAAAGGGAGTGAGAATATGAAATAGGGGGAAACTAATGCTGCAAGTAGGAAATCAGATGCTTACAAACACTAGTTGGAAAATATTACACACACATTTCAAAAGAAGAAGACAACATGATTTTGGGGCTACTGGCTAGAGGAAACCATACATATAAAGACGTACACATTCATATTCCTTGGAACACATAAATTTCTTCCTTTATTAGCTTACAAAATCATAGTTATACATAGTGAAGGAATGAATAAATTAGAGAGAAAAATGGCTACCTCTTTTCACTCACAAGTAAGAAAAATCTCTCTCATGAACTAACAAGAATACAACTAGCTTGAAGAATTTAAGGATTAGAACCCCTTCAAATGAGGAGCTAATTCCAATTTATACACTTTTTGAATTCTCTTTGCATATTTCCATTGAGCCTTCATATGCCTTGAAACTTTTCACATTATTAGGAAAACATTAAGTCCCCTTATATAACTTAAGGGTGATTTATTACATTGAAAATAATGTCATTTTTAATTAATTAAGGCACTATGAAAAATTTCAACCCCAAAAAAGAATTAAAACATGGAGGAGAGAGAAAGTGGGGGGGGAAGAAAGAGAAGGAGAAGAAAGGGTGTTACTCCTAATGAAGTTTGTTGATTCTGATCATTGGAATGTTCCAAGGAGATGAAACTATGAATCTCTAATTTCTTTACCTCCTGAAAACCTCCATAAGACTTGCAATTCATGTTGAATTGTTCTCTCTCCCATGCCGATGAGAAGATACCCATTCCCTTGAATTCCTTGTTGCAAATGATTCATTCTTGTTGGAGAAAATTTGTTACCGATGAGAAAATTCCTTTGAATGACCTACGAACACCAAAAACTAAGTTT
This sequence comes from Taxus wallichiana var. yunnanensis, assembly GCA_018340775.1. Lineage (NCBI taxonomy): Eukaryota > Viridiplantae > Streptophyta > Pinopsida > Cupressales > Taxaceae > Taxus > Taxus wallichiana. Next base: position 75,409,022 of record CM031236.1, on the reverse strand, counting down.
TTAGAAACACTGTTGAGTTATCCCAATGGTGACTGTGGGCGTTTCTCATGAAGATCCACTTCAAAGAAGCCGAGGATGGAAACTCGCCTCTTACAATGATCCTTTCCAACATTTTCATATTCTACCAACATATGTCCTATGGAATGATACATTTGTCCATACACATGCTAGGTACCAATGAACATACTAGTGAAACTATGAATGGTTCTTCAACACTTGTTATTCTTGAATGGAACAACTTACTATTTTTAGTAAGTGTAAAAATAAGCTTTTCGGGCCTTGACCTGCCTATGACAGTTTGAAATTCTTCTTCTCACTGTATTCCTTTTGTGGGAACCATTTTCTGGACCACCTTTCCATTTATGGAAGGTGTTTATGGGACCACTTACTATTTTTAGTAAGTGTCAATTTTGGGCTCAGATGACCCTTTCGTTAGTGTTTTTACCGTGATATTTCCCTTTGTTCACCACCTTCTTCATAGATGCTTAAGATGGTGACTTACCCAAATTGGTAAGCACATGTGTAGAGAGCTTGTTATTTTTATTAAGTTGGTCTCTATTTCTGAATTGTGATGGAACATATATTTTTGGACTTGGATTGTTGTCGTGATATTTTCCTCCAAATTTCTTTTGATTTTTCCCACCAGAATGTTTGAAAATAAAAAAACAAAATTTTCACTTGGCAATGACTTCGGGCACATATCTCGCCATGTCACGCATTAATAGATCTTCTAAAATCATAGGTCTGGGTGTTGTGTTAGAACATGATGAAATTAACCCCATTGTGATAGGTTTTTTATTTGGAGTCGTGTGCAAGTTTTTAGCTCAACTCCATTACAGATTGATGGGAAATCCGACGAATGTGAGATAGGGCACGAAAAGTAGTTTTAATTGTAAAAATTATAAATAACATCATTTAATCCCCATTTATTGCATCAATATCATCTCAAAAAATAGGCAATTTACAAAAATGGCATCTCGATTTGTGCTCTGGATTGAGAGAAACGAGCATTTCTTCATTTTTGACTACAAGGGTTTTCAGGAAAAAAATTCTTCATTTTCTTTGTTCTTCACTTCATTTTGCTTCATTCAAATCCATATTTCTTTGAGATATATATATTTTCACAACATGGAGTATAAGAAGAGATGGATTGGTGTAGAAATGGTGGAAAGAAGTTCTAGACAAATTTTGGCAGCATGTCGGTAGGGTGTGCAGATGTGGGGGGAAGAAGCAAGCACAAAAATGGCTAAGTGTTGTGCATTCATCCAGAAACATGAAGGCATGGGGATGCATGAATTTTTTTCCCCTATGTCCCTTTATCTAAAGGGATGAAAGGGACATCAATTTTCACATCGTGTTAGGTTGTGACACTTGGCGGTCATCCATGCAATGTGAGGATAAGCTCGACAAGCTCCTGGGGCTAAACTTGCAATGCGGAGGGTCCTATGAGTGATAAGGGGGCTAAAAAGGGATAGGAAAATTTTACTATCCCTTATATCCCTTTTCTAAAGGGATGAAAGGGACATCAAAATGTGCCAAGATCCTGGAGCTAACACGTGTCCTCTTGAAAATTTTGCTAAGTGTTGAACACATTATTTCAACCAACTTGTGATGACGATAAGTCGAGCTCTCGGATGAGTTCGAAGGAAACATTTTATATGATATTGAATAAAAAATCACTGAATTGAATATTTATTTTTTGGAACTCAAATTATGATTGCATCACTTTAAAATTCTCCATTTATTCTTAGGATCACTAGTTGTGCGCTGGAAGAATGAGTTGCCTAGGGAAGTGTATGATGTTTCATGAGGTCTCATTTTTTTCCACCATTTAGGGCATGGAAAATACCTTAAATAGGTAATTTTTGGGCTCTTGAATATTTACAAATCTCCTAGAATCCTTTCTTAAATCTTAGGCACTCCTTCGTGGTGTATGCTCCTTTAGGCTTGAAAACCCACTTTTACTGAATTGACTCCAAAAAGGCTCTGCCGAATTGATCCCGATGCCTTTGAACCCTTTGGAACATTTCAATCCTCATTTGTTGATGATGCATTTCCCTTTTATCCAATTTATATTTTTAGTATGCCTCTCCATGGACACATGCTATTTTTAGTTAGTGCAATCATGGTGTTGGATAGCAACAAAACAAGTCTTGAAATTCTAGGTTTTATTCCGGGGTTCCACGCTCCGAATTTTAGGTAATTTATTCATCTGAACAAGTGGTAAAATGATATTTTTTTATCGATGGGGATATAATAATGATAAAAACATAGCCCTCTATATCCCTAAAAATAGGGACTTATAAAGACGAAAACTAGTTTACACAAAACTAGATTTTTCAATGATCATTCTCTCCAATTTTTGTGCGATTTCGCCTTTGGAATCTTGAGAAGTGAAAATTTAGCTCACTAAATTTTTCACTACTGTTCTTCATGTGATGGGGAATAATTCTAATGAAAACTTATTCCTCCATATCCCTAAAAAATAGGGACTTCGTGGCATGAAAACTAGTTCATGTAAAACTAGATCTTTCAATGATCAATCCCTCCTATTATCGTGTGATTTTTCCCACTGCCTTTATTTTTATTTTCTTCATGGAAGCTATTAATTGGTTCTTCAATATTTTGATATCACAAAGGTGGTGATGGAGGAGAATGAAGTTATTTGCATTTGGGGATGAGAGGGAGGCTAGGAAAAAACATTTAGGAGCTGACTTTCGGGTGCATGAGGAACCACAAGGCTCAAGTGGGATGGGGTAATTTTATGTCCCCTATGTCCATTTTCTAAAGGGATGAAAGGGACATGAAATCCCTTTAGTCTCCTAGTGTTGACATGTTTCCACTTCAAGAATTGGCTAATTATCATACACTCACTTAGAGCTAACTTGTGACAACAATAACTTGAGCTCCCAGATGAGTTTAAAGGTGAAATTTTATATGAATTTAAATTAATAAGGCATTTTGAATCCAATGGTCTAGTTATAAGCTATGTAATCTTCCATTTGAGATCTGAAAAATCATATTTTTGTTCTAACTCCATGACTGAGCATGAGAAAAACTAGATATAAACATATTGCACCTAGGTGTTGTGAAAATATGATTCCACCATCTTGTAGAGATATGAATTAAATTTATTATGATGTATTTTTATCTCCTAAATCCTTATAGAACTCCCAAAATTGCTTCTCAAATCTCAGGTGTTTTTTTAACATTGTGCGTTGCCTAGGCTCGAGAACTCTTTTCGATGAACCGCTCAAAACCTCAAAATATTCCCCCGAATCTTCCAAAATATCTTCCTTGATGTTCTTTGACCTTGATTTCATCTCCACATTGATTTTTTTCCTTTGTTCGCTTGGGAGGGGCCTTACTCCTGGGAAGACCAGTGGTAGCCCTTCCCAAAACTACCCAAAATTGGCATTTTGTAAGAAATCCTAAAACCATCTAAGGGGATTGACTTGATTTACTAAATAACCTAAGGGAATGAGTTGAAATCCATTGGAGGGTCATTGGACTAACTGGGTAAGGCCAGTGTTGGGGATGGACTAGTCTCGGAAGGTATGGCTTTGAAAGTTTTCAACACTATGGTATCTTTGTCCCACCTTCGGATGTATTTTTCTCTTGTAAAAATAGTGGAAAACATCTGGATCTAGCTTGGCAACATGTCATGAATGAGTGCAATGAAGACATGACATGAGAAATCCCAAAATCTCAGTTGATAATAAATTAACTAGTGCTTTATTCATTAGGCTCTATGGAGTTGTGCATAACTTACTAGAGAGAGAGAGCAAGGAAGAAAAACACACACAAAAAGGAAAATATACACACAACACACACAAAAAGGGAAAGACACACACAACAGAAAGGAAAACACACCTATAAATCACCTATGGTACAAGGCAAGGGGGACAACCAACTTTCACTAAAGAAATTTCATTTTGAGGAGTTTCTTCAAGAGCTAACATTGAATATTGATGTATTGTAAAGCCATTGACATGTTCAAGGAAGTAGCCTCCCTTCCTCAAAATCCTATGAAATCCAGGTGCTTTCATGATTTTGTGTGTACTTTGTAGGAGTGAGCCTACATGAGATTTTTAGTTCTTAGGCCCATAAATTCTCTTTCCTTTACATTCTTGAGCTCCTTTTTAGATTGTTGGTTTCCTTCTTTTTTAATCCATAACACCAATTTTCCTTCGAACGCTTCATCATCATTCCATGGTTGATCTATGTTCAAGTAATTTAAATCTTCTAATCTCTTCTCATCACCATATTCATTCTTTATATCTCGGAAGGTTCTAAAGTGATGTGATCAAGTTGATTTTGGTCACATTCCCTATACTCTTGCAGCGAGATAACTCTCATCAACGTGAGTTGGCTCAATAATTTCCCTACCACCTTCAACCATAAAGAAGGTCGTATTCTCAAAATTAAATATGTCCAAAGGATTTTTGAAGACTTTAATTCTTTTGCATTCATGAAATTCCTCTTACATTATGGAAGAAGAAAACATACTTTCACTTTCATGCTCGCCATTGAGGAATTCATCCAGCCTATCTAATTTCTTCATCTCCACATCAAACATTGGTGTATCGAAACAAGGAGCACTCATTGATTCACACATGTCTTGTATCTCCATGGCTTGAGTCAAGAGTTTGAGGCTAAGTTGAGGATCTTCAATTTCTTCTACATCTTTCAAAATATCTTGCACATATGGTTCTTCTAAATTCATCATAGATGCATCTTTGTTTTCAAAAGAGTCTCTATATTGTGATTCGAGGAATGGTAAAACATCTAATTTCATTTGAAGTAGGTTTGTTTTCTTCCTTTGTGCGTTATGTTCCCCAAGGCTCTCCTTTATGTAGGTATGGACAAATTTGACATATGAACCCTTTTGACAAGGAGAGGAGGTCCATGCTTTATGGGAATGGTACTCCTTTAAGCTCTAAATCCATATCATCCTCAACTTTTAAAAAAACAATTTCCTCCATATGTTCGTCCATGATTGAATCGCGGAGAGATTTTGATTCTTTAATCATTTCTAATTCTTCGGATATCTCCATCTCATCATTAATTGAAAAATAAAATTCTGAAAAGAGATTACTAATGAACACCCCAAACTCATCATTTTGTATTTCTTCATCATTTGTAGAGTCTTTAGATTGTATAAAATCATCCATTATGCAGCTAGGAATTTCTTTAATTGAATATGTTACTCCTTTGATGAGTTGTCCCTTGATAATGAAATAAATCTTGAAAATGAATACTTGAAAAAGAATATTTGACATAGAAACAAGATGGTGCTTTTGTATTTTATTAATATCAAAATTCAAGCATTACAATCAAAAGAGAGAGCTGCAATATTTATAGATATTGGACAACTTCTATCTCTTCCACAATATATGGAACAATATCAACTAAACTAAGAAAATATGTAGGAATAGCTTATTGCCCCTAACTGCCCCTACAGGAATGCATCCAAGAATAATAAACTAAGAAAATAACATCATCCTCAAAAATAGGAATGAGACAAGATAGGTGACAACCCATTATTAACTAAGCTAACTAAAGTAATTAAAAATATTACTTTATTACAATATCACTTTAACTCACATGGTGAATTAAGTGTTAGTTTATTTCTAACATTCCCCCCCTTAATTCATCATGCTCTAAAGTGAATAGGAGAGAAATACTCAATGCCTCAAATTTAGGACGTGAAAGAGACTTTGTGAAGATATTTGCACGCTAATATTTTATCAGATAATGCTGAAGCTAGATGTTGTTGTTTTGGAAATGTTCATGAATGAAATTTACTTGTACCTCAAAGTGTTTGATGTGTTCATGAAAATTGGATTCGAACAATTTTTATTACTCATTCATTGTCTACATGTAAGATTATTGGATATTTCGAGGTATTCCCAATCATTCAAGTATACATCGGAGCCATATCGCTTCATATATAGCTCCACTTGTTGCATGATATTCTAATTCTATGGAGTATCTTGAAACACAAGTCTTCTTCTTACTCCCCCATGATATCGGTCTAGATCCCAACAAATCCTCAAGTGGATTTCTTGTCATCTATGTTTGTTGTATGATCTAAATTTTAATATCCTATCAAGAAGAAATTATTATTCTTCTTGTATTCTAAGCCATAGTCCATAATTCCTCGATGTACCTCAGTATCCACTTTAATACTTTCCGGTGAGAAACCCTTGGTTCTTGCATGAACCATGAAAGATAGCCGATTTGCATAGCTGATATCCCGCCTAGTTTAAGTCATGTAGATGAGACCCTCGATCAAGTTGTCGATAGAGAGTTGCATTTACTTGTGGTGATGGATATAATCAAGACAGGTTGAAGTATTTTCTCCATAGGAGTGGAAATTGGTTTAGAATCCATCATATTGAAATTTTCAAGCATTTCCTTGGTGTATTTAAATTATGACACAAAGATATGATTTTCTCTTTTCCAAATTTCAAGTCCAAGACAATAATGCAAAAACCTGAGATCGATCATGTTGAATGATCATGTTAGATATTTATTTGTTGACTCAATCATCCTTAGTGATTCTCCAGTGATGTCTAGATCATTGACATATACTACAATGATCACTATCTCCCCCCCTTGAGTTTTGAGATAGAGATTAAGATTGTATGGATTCGATTGAATCCATGTTGAATGAGATGCTCATCTATTTTAATATACCATGCCCTAGAGACTACTTTAAACAATATAGTGATTTTATGAGTTTACATACCTTTTCCTCTTTACTGTTATGACAAAACCTTTAGGTTGAGTCATGTATACTTATTTATGTAAATCACCATTTAGAAAGGCACTTTTCATATCCATTTGGTGTATTTTCCAACCAAATTGTGCAGAAATTGTTATCTGTAAAATTGACAGGGAAATTTCGCAGGTAACCATACCAAATTTTGTTCGGTTCCTCGTTAGGGTCCTCGGTGTTCGAGAATGGTGTAAGGTTCCTTTTCAAAAAAATCTGGTTTTTCAAACTTAGTCATTTTGGTTCTTTTTGATGGGCATGATTTTGTTCATGCAACACAAGATGAATTTGTGCCCCCTTCTATTCCTTTGGTGCACCCTTTGGAGTGTTAACACAACAATTGTTGCGCATTTCTTTCTGCGCCAAGGAGCATGTGCCACTGTCGACACTAAAAATGTTGTGCCCCTGAATGGTGTGCCAAGGCGCTAAAAAGATTGTGTTGACAGTCATAAATTCGCACTAAGGGTGCAGGTATTTTTTTGTTGACAGATGCATAACCACGCCAAAGGGCACAAATATTTTCCTGTCGACATGTGTTTTGGTGTGCCCTTTAAAAAAGTTGGTGGCACATTTATTGTGCCTTTTGCTATATATAGGCACACCCGACCTATCATTTTCACGATTGAAAAACACATGAAAATTCTATTCCTCTAGCACTGTCAGCGCCTCCATCATCCTCGTGTCACTTTACGTCATGTTCGTGGACCCCGCTTCGTTTCTTCTAGTCTATATATCTCCGGTAAGTGGTCCTTGCTTTCCTTGTGATATTTGTTTGATTTTCTGTGGTTGTGCTTGTTATAAAAATGATAAATGAACCTGAGGGAACCTAAACCCCTCCAACCTGTTTTGTAAGCTTCTCTCTTCCCCAAACTGTTTCACCCTCCTCCCAGATCTACTGGCCTAGAGGGATTTGTCCCAAAAGTGATCCAAGAATCCTTTTTCTCTGTCCCCCTTCACTGTCAAAATCATGTTGATGAGGCCTAAAAACCACAAACCTGTCCAAGAAGAGAGAAAATGTAAATATGTCATATTTCCAAGCCCGCATTTTCCTTTGGCACAAACACCATCACTGTTGCATAAAACACGGTTGCACCAAGGCTTGTGCACTGTCTCACCTGTAGCATACGTTTTCCTACACCCTTTGAGAACCTTATAAACCTAACACATGGTGCGAGCGCAATCCCACCTACATCAACACTGAATGTCTTGCAAGCTCTATCTGTGCCGTGCCAAAATCCCTTTGGCACACTTTGACTTAATGATGCATCCTTTAATGTTGCACCCTCGGCGCACCAAAATGTTCTGCAACACGTTCCATGTCTGCGCCATTGGTGCATTGTGCTTCCATGCAACACAAAAATTATTTGCGCCCAGTTTAAACCTTACACAATGGCACAGGCACAAATCTTTCTACAACAACACTGATGTTATGTGTAATTTTCCTATGCCCTGCACCCTTTGGTGCTATTTTCTTCTTTGCAACACTCTATATCAGTGCGCCATACCTTATTGACCTTGCAGCCTATAGTATAGCTGCACCCTATGCCCAGAAGCATCTAAATTGCTAACTCCTCATTCTGTAAATCCTTGATGGATAATCTAACAACTAATATGGCTCTTCTGCGTTGGACTTCACTCCTTCTTCTTGCAGATCAGCAACTAAACTCAGATTTGCATATGTCTACATCAAGCAAAAGGCCAACCAAGTCAAAGGGTAAGGCCAAACTCACAGAGGAAGAAATGAAATACAAGTATCAAAGGGTCAGGATGCCGAGAATCCCATGTGGAATGTGACTTAGATATCAGAGATTCTCGAGCTTGGCCATATAGACATGGAAGATTTTTGGGCTAGAACCAGAAGGGTCACAGGCAGTCCATGGATGGAAAAACTAGTGGGTAGTGGTCTACACTTCATGGGAGGGATCCCCGTTAGCGCAGGTGAATAATGAGTTCATGATGGTGGTGGCCCACTGCTATAACAAAGACACAAGGTGTGTCGAGAATGAGAAGGGCGAGGTTATAATTAACCTCACTACCTGGCACTTTGAGATCATGCTGGGTATCCCCACCGCCGTAAGTCAGGAAGACTACATTAAGGCATGGGAAGAAAATGAAGACAAATGCATGTAGTTAATGAATGAGGTGTATCTAAAAAATAAGAAGGTAATAACCAGGTGGCCGCAGGTTATTCACCGTAGTGACTTCTCAGAGGAACTGAGTGACACCATCACTTTCCGAGCAGAGTTTTTGGGCTTCCTAATGCCCACTACTTCCACAAATGGATGCTCAGATACCTGGAAACAATGAACAAAAATGTGCCTGATCATTTTGAGTGGGCAGAAATCATCAGCAACACCATCTCTGAGCAGCTCCAACAACTCACAACAACGGGAGGTTCTACATGAACTCCTACGTGGTCTACGCTACTGCTTCTGAGAGAGATTATCCAGTTTGAGCCGATGTGGGGTATGGCCCCAGGTAAAAATATTTTAATATTATCCAAAATTACAAACTGGAAAATAGCATTTCGTAGTTCACCAAGATCAACGATGCCTTCTTCTATGGCATTGTCTACTTTTTAAGGCCCAATATGACTCATGGTCGGATGACCAAGAGCATAGTAACTGCAACAGAGAAGTGGGGGGCATTGTTTACGTAATTCCCCACTTTTACCTATCTTAGAGCAACCAACTTCTTGGGGGAGCCCACCAAGTTACCAAGGTATGCAGGCCCTAAGTTGATCTTGTTGGAGCTATCCAGATAAATTGCATAACATATCATGAGAAGTGACTAAAAAGGAAAAAGGGCAAGAATCCTTTCCCCTCTCGGAGTGGGCAGTGTACACCTGCACTTCTCACACCAAGGCCCGAGAAATGTTCACAGAGCTAGAGCTGCTCAACCTGAAGCACAATTTCTCAGAAAGGCCAGCCTTCGATCCACAAAATTTCCTCCCAAAGGCAAAACTCGATCTGATCCACATTCTATAGATCAAGGAAATTTACATCAACCTATATCACGAGGTCAAACTCAGGAGGAAGGATCACTCCCATCTGGCCCTGGTAGAAATTATTCAATATGGCATGGTCATTATTCTGAAAGGTTTCAAACGATTGATCAAGAAGTTGATCAGGTATATTTAGACACAGACGGGAAAATGGCCATTCACCAAAATAGACAGAACAAGGGCACCTCATACCATTGAGGAGAGGGTTAAGGGCACATTGCAAAGTGCACAGAACATTGGTGTAGGTATAACGGGCTCATCTACCTTGGGGTAGACTTCACCACATCTCCTTTGGGTAATGCACCTGCCAGGCCAAAACATTTTCCAAAGGGAAAAGGAAAAGACAAAGAGGGAGAATCAAGTGCCATTCAAGAAGAAGCTCCTGGGAGCCCTCCCTCCACCGCATAGGAATAGGTTGTAACCCTGGTATCTCCAGAGGAAGAAGTGGCAGAAAGTGTTCCAACGGGCACATCCACTCAGGATGTTGCCACTGCTACAACCACCAAGGTACCCATTGTCCCTTCTCCCACTCCTCCTTCCCCTCCTCATGTCTCTCAAGAAACCATTCCTTTGGTTGTGTCTTCTCCCCCATCTTCTATTGTTCCCCTTTCCTCTTCTTCCATCTTCTCTTCCCTCACGGAGCTGTCCCCCAGTATTTCTTCCCTCATCTCTCAGCTCCCTTCCACCCCCACAGTTTCCTCTCCTATAGTAACTCCTACCCCTATGAGCATTGGAGGTTCAGCTTCTTTATCAATTCCACCACCAAGCGTCTCAACCCATTTCCCGAGTACACTGTAGTTGCTCCTTCTTCTTCCGCCATTCCTTCTTTTCCCATAAGTCCAAAGATGGAACTCCCAAAGACTCGAGTCAAAGCATAAAAGGAAAGTCCCCATTGCACCTATGGACTTCTCCGTCATCCCAACAAAAGGGGCTAAGAAGCAGAAGCCCATAACCCACTTTTCTCAGAGCGCCTCAGGTGAAAGAGTAATGGAGATCGCGTATCCCGATCCCACAAAGGATAAAAAGGATCTATCCCCTATAGATTATATAGTGACGCAGGTCACAATGGGAATGTCATCTCGAGAGCCTTCAAGGAGAGGCCCTATCCACAGTGGATGCCCTTTGTAAGAAGCTTCAAGAAGAAAAGGAAGAGAAGAGGCTACTAAAAGAGTAGAATAAACATCTTCTCCACGCCCTGCAGAAAATGGGCAGTGCACCTCCTACAACTGCCACTGAGACTCCTAAGGCCCTTAGTCAGGATAAGATAAATGAATACGCCAAGATTGGTGAACAAGGCATGGTAGTATCCACCTGGAGAGACCAGATCCTCAAAGATAGTGAGGAAGTAATCGTCAAGTTCACCGAGTTATATCAGAACATTGGTCGGGCGAACAAGGAACTCCAGGTGATTACAGGACCTATCTCCGAAGAGTTGGACCATGCTAGGTTGCAACATGAGACATTCAGAAGATGCTCGACTGCTCAGTCGATGATTTAGTTAAATTTGGCATCTTCGATCACCCCAGAGCACCCAACAAAGTCCTTGCTACTTTGGACTACCGGGTTGATCAGATGGAATTTGTCTTGGAGAAGATAGATAAGGTCAAGGAGGAAGCCCTGGATGCAATGCATCAAATGGAGAAAATTGTCCTAAGGATGTCTCTCGGGCTTGCTCACTCTGTCATTCACCTTGAGGAAGGCAGATGAAACTATTTGAATCTTCAAAGAGATCGTCTCGCAAGGGTTAGGGCCAGAAGCTACTTTTGACGCTGAATCCATCAACAACCTTTTGGCCTACCGCGACTTTGTGGGATACCTGATGGAGGTAGGTAATGAGTACTTCAAGCTCCCTAAAAACTTAGAGATGAACGGAGACTTGTGAAGTCATCGGCAATCACACCAAGGGTCCTACCCAGGATCAACTCCAGCCGATGATCAACAAATTCATGGAGTACTGGGCCCAATTCCATATTGCCTCTCCTGAGCAGAAGTAGGGTACTCCTTTCCATCCATGAGACGATGACGAATAGCCTTCCTCTTCTTGGCTTTATTTTTGTAATATTTAAAAGTATGTTGGCACAAATGATGACATCATCCATGTTGCACCATGGGATGTTGTTATCCATCAAGTTTCCCAAAGTCAACAAGTGACTTTTAGATATTTTGTAAATATTTTGTAATTAGTTGTTGGTTTTTTTTGCTTCTCTCTCCTTCTCCTTCTATAAATACTTGAATATTTTTTGTATTCAAGTGTGGACACTTTTAGATGAAAAATAGAAGTGAGAAGAAAAGGATTTATACTTTTTGTAACAGGAGAAAATATTAATACAAATATTAAGACTTTGTGTTGAATATGTGTGTTATAGGCATACGATCTTTCTTATGTCAGACCTATTCGTTTATTCTGTTGGACCTATCTCTGTAATTTTTTTGTCATTTGTCCATCAGTATTGCTTTGTTTGTTTATGCAAGTAGGTTTGGCTCCATTTATTACCAATCCCAAAACATAAACCCTCTGACCTTTCTACTTTGGAATTCATTTCTTTTCTCCCTTCGGACCCATCCTTTCTTTGTCTTTCCCTCCGTTCCTTTCTTTCCACAGTTGGAAATACCTCTACTGGGATGAGATCCCAAACCCCCGAAGGTAGAATATTGTGAGACTTGCATAGGTTCCGATGGTGGAATAACAATAAACCAGTTTCACTTTGTTGTCTCAAAGAGGGGCTATGCCCTGCACACTGTTGGCTCATCTATCCATAGATCTACTCTCACGATAGATTTTCGGACCAAAAGCAGCTAGAGAAAATATTAACCTAGACGTTTTTATCTTAGTTATGGGAGAAAAAGTCTCCTCATAATCAATGCCTTTGTTTTTAGAATATCCCTTAACAACTAGTCTACTCATGTGTTTATCAAATTTTCCATCTACTTTGTACTTCATTTTGAATATCCATCTACATCCAATCAGATTTTTCCCTGGTGTAAGATCCGTAAGTCACCATGTATTAATTTTCATAAGTGATTTATATTATGCATCCATAACATCTTTCCAAGTTTTAGAATCTAGTGCTTCTAAAACTATGGACAACTCAATAGCTTCAACAAATTTACCCATTAAGGCCAAATTGACCTCATTTTGAGTAGTAATATGAGTCCTCATTCCATTGGTAGATGTTTCAGGGAACTATCCATTTTGCATCTCTCATCTTACTTGTATACCATTTCAACATACTTTTAGTGGTTCATGTGGGAGGTTGAATTTCACCATCTTCCTCATCATCACTATCGTTAACAAAGTGATTACCATCCTCTGTGTTTTCTTTGTAGGGATGATTTTTTCATCATGTGTGTGTATGAAAGGAGAATCTACTTCTTTCTTCTCAAAGAACTCAACATTCGACTAGTGTATACCCTCTTTGTTCTTGGATCCATAAGTTTGTAGCTAAGTGCTTCATCACTATATCCCAAGAAGATAAGTTTTTATGATTTCATATCAAGCTTATTTCTTTGTTTATTAAGAATTTTCATGCTTGCTTTACATCCAAAAACTCTAAGGTGTGAAATAGATGGCTTATTCCTTGACCGTGCTTCCCTGTGGTGTTCTTGTATCAAGAGTTGTAGTGGGAACTCGTTTAGAAGATAGACTGTCATTTTAGCTACTCAACTAAAAATGGTTTGGATAAACCTACATCATCAATCATACATTTCACCATATCCATGATAGTATGATTTCTCCTTTCAAAAAAACCATTTTGTTGTGTTGTGTGAGGAGGATCCATTTCACGGTGAATGCCATATGTTTCAAAAATCATTGTTGGTGTATTCACCCCTCAAACCGAGTGGAGTGTTTTGATTTTCCTACTTGAGACTTTGTTTGAACAAAGGCTTTGAACTTCTTGAAATTTTCAAAATCTTTGTCTTTTGTACAAAGACAAGATATCCACATTTTCCTTGAAAAATTGTCAACAAAGAGCATAAAATATTGAAACCCAGGAGTGGCTAGGTCTCATTGGTCCGCTAAGGTCAATTTTTTTCTTAGCTTGAAATGCACTATGTTTGAATGGTGCTCTATGTTTTTTTCCTACCAAACAATGATGAAATTTATCATACCCTTTTTTAGAGGTGGAAAACCCTTACCATGTCATATCGATTTAAGTATGTCAAGATAGTAAAAAATCACATGTCCAAGTCTTTAATGCAATAGTTGAGATGATGATGTATCTTTGGCTATAAGTGCTTGATCATTTTATTAAACAATATCTAATCTGAAACATTCTACCCACATTTGAAGCTTTCACAATAATTTATGAGCTTCATGACTTATCTTGAATTAGGCACATATTTTTACCACCTTTACAATCAAAGTCAATTTTGAGATTGTGATCTAATAATTGACACAGATAACATATTATTTGTTAAACCAGGATTTACAAAACATCTCGTAATTTTGTAATTATGTTTCCCAAGTGGAATTGAAATGGAACCAATGCCTTTAACATGTATGATGTATCATATCCCAAAGAGACATGATTTTTGTGGGGTTTAACTCATTGTGAAGAGCCAACTTTTCTTTCTGTCATGTGTTGAGTTGCACTAGAGTCGACATACCAAATTTGATTTGTAGAATTGGATACTTCATTTGACTATGCATAATATAGGAATTCATCATCATCAAATTGAGCTTCTTGTTTGGCTACATTTCCTTGTTGATTTGGTTTCTTCTTCCACTTTTGATTATTTTATCCTTGTTTATTAGTTATCAATCATTTTTCCACTTTACAATGTTTGTTGGAATGTGTTGTACCAATAATTCTTTAACTCATGTCCTTTTTGACCATAAATACGACACTTTTGTTGGTCCTTTTGGCCTTGTTGAGTGTTACCTTGTTTCATAGGTCATTTACTAGACTTAGTGTGTTTCTTTCTTTTTTATTAGAAGCAAGTGTCTTCTCTTGAGGTTTCATTGGTTAAGTGAATAGCTTCTTCTTATTGTCGCAAAGCATATTCACTAACTATTCAAAATTTGTGGTTTGACCAATTATGTTTAATGTGGTCACAAAAATCCTATAAGAAGGAGGAAGACCTCTCAACACTATAGGAATAAGTGATGTGTTAGTTATTTATTCTTTCAAAGCTTCAAGTGATGCATGCAAAGTTTATACTCTTATCAAAAACATTTAAATTTTCTCAGTTGGTTGCATTTTCAAGTTCAAAAGTTGACTGCGGGAGTCAAGTATCATGTTCTTATTTTTTTGACTCATATACTATTTTCAACTTGTCCCAAGATTCTTTTGCTTTTGTGACCTCACGAATATGATGTTGTACCTCATCGAAACAATAAACAAGATTATTAACTTTGATTTTGATTTCCACAATCAAATGTAGCTTATTGTGTAACATATGTTGTAAATATTGTTAATGTACCAGAAATAACGGACCATAGATTTTCAAAATCAAGTTGTGCGTAAATTTTTGTTTTCCATGCTAGATAATTATCGAACATAAAAGTTGAGAATCGGTAAAAAGAATTTTAGTTTTGTAATTACGGCCATTATGAAGTGATAAATAGTAGAAGAAAAAATTGAACACTTTCCCCCCTTAAAGCATACACACCCCCAAAAATAATATTTTATTTATTTTGGGCACGCTTTTTTGGTTGTTTACAATATTTGGCACTATTGGCCCTATTACAAATTTTTCTTTGTGGTCGATTTACAAAAATAAAATGGCTCTCTTGGCCAATTTTTAAAAATTAAAATTTTGGACTCTTTGGCATCTTTTCAAGTACAAACAACCTCTAACTTTTACATTTTTACAATACAAAGCTTATTAAAAAATAGATCAAGGCATAGAGTTCACAAAAACAAACACTTTAAAAAAATGGCACCTCAATCGAGGTACGGTTGAAAGTTATGACAGGTAAAAATTCCAATTTTAATATCTTTCCGGGCCCCTTTCCAAATATGAAAACGATTAGGGCTTACCCGGCTTGAATGTGCCTTGGTTTCTCCATGGATTCAAGATATCTCCCTCTCCTTCACCTTAAAAGATATGTTGTCAGGTTGTAAAGGAATGAAGCTTGAATTTTCCAATGATGGATTCATTGCGAGGTTTGATGACGCTCAGGAAAATCAATATCCAAGTTATCTTTTTCCTTTTGGAGGTGTGAATTAGTCAAGTAAATCCATAGGTCTGGAAGGTGAATATATGGATATATGTAAATCCCATAGCTACATGTAGGTTGTAGTTCGGTGGTGATGTTAAAACTTTATTTTTTTCTTTTGCACAAACCATTATTTTTCTTTTATTAAAATGAAACCTACACAAAACTAAATATTGGTGCCTCATAAATTGGGGTCTAAATTTCCTTTTGGAAGGTGTGAATTAGAGAAAAAAATGTATGAAATAAGTATATAGTTTTGTTTAAATCCATATGTAATAAAAAGGTCGGAAGGTGAATATGGAGGTGCATCCAGGTATGTATGAATCCCAAATAATCACATGCAACTTTAGGTTGTAGTTGGCGGTGAGTGGATGTTGAAAACTTTGAAACTTCACTTCTAGCTTTAGTCCTCCTCCCTAAAATCCTAAACCTACACACGAGTTAAAACTAAATACCAAATTGGTGCCTGAAAAAGAATATTGGGGTCCAAGATGGTAAATTAATATCAAAATTGCATTCAAATCAAAAAGAGAATGTAAATTAGATATTAGAAAAAATCTATGATAATGGAACAATATCAACTACACTAATAAATATGCAAGAAGTTTTGTTTAAATATAGGAATGCATCAAGAATAATAAATAGAAAAGAACATCATCAAAAATATGAATGAGACATGATAGGATACCCATTATTTTTTTGTTGGCAAATAATAAGGGACTATAGGTGCATCGAATAGAATAGGAAAATAAAGCTCGAAAAAAAGATCAACATCTTGATATAACATTAAGGACCAAGCGCAAAGTTCACACAAATAATAAATAAACCTATGCAACTTTCAAATAGCAAAAAACACGCGGTGGTCCGGCCACAAAAATGATAACAATGTTGCCACCACTAATGAAAACATCAGTTGGCGTGCAACAAAAACAAAGGAGTAAGAATGCGTGCAGTTGAGCCATATGCCAAAATGTAGCAATAATAGCACCCAAAAAGACAAGAATCAAATCTTGTCCGATATGGTGGGGGATTTAGATTTGGCATTACCCTTCTTTTTCCGAGAGGATTTGGGGAAAAACTGCTCACCCAAATGGGAGGTCGGAATATCTTTAAGCTTCAGAAAGAATAACTGGAGGCTTCTCTCCTCCCTAAAACCATGATCCTAGTTACTGCGGGGGCCCTGCACCGGACTGAGTCGATTCAAGATGTTCATGAATCCCTCAAGCTGCTATTTTGGTCTTACGCTTGAGTGTTCATATCCGAGACAAATCTACATGAAGGCAATGAATACTTGATCCGGCTCCAAAAGAATGATTTGCGGGTAAACATTTGGAGGTAAAGCTTTAGATTCGAGCATAAACAAGAATGGAGGCTTATCATATCGCTACACATTTATTAATATCAAAATTCAAGCATTCAAATCGGGTAGGTATCAAAAGACTCCTTTAATGGGAGAGATGATAATATTTATGGACATAATTATGTTCCCCCAAACCCAATGTTGACTAAAAATTAAATCCCTATCTTCGGGGTCTTCCACAATATATGGATAAAATATCAACTACATCTAAGCAAATATGCGAGAAAGCTTAGAATAACTTATCTGCATATGAGCCCCTACTTCCCCTATAGGAATGCATCCAAGAAGGGTTTTAAGCTCATTTCGAATTCTCCTTCTGTTTCATGAAGCAAAGATCCGGACATCATCCTCAAAAAATACCTCTTCCTCCAATGAGATCCATAGATACTGGATTACAGTATTGAGTTTTAAAGGAGATAATGAATCTTTGGTGAACCATTTTATGTCCTAAGAGTGAACACCCCTGTTTTGATATGGGGGTCTTAAAGTGAAAGCCATACCAATCCAAAGATTGGTGCTTTATTTTCCTTACATTTTGCATCCGCCTCCCACAATATCACATTTAGGGACCACATTTCGAATCTCGAGAGGGACGAACCTGACAACCCATTATTATCTAAGCTAACTAAAGTAATTAAAAATATTACTTTATTACAATATCACTTTAACTCACATGATAAATTAAGTGTTAGTTTATTTCTAACATTGTCCTTGGTGCGAGAACAAGTCTTGCATCTCATCCTCCATAAGAAAAATTTCCTCTTCTTCTTTCATGGTGAGGAAAGGAAAATTTTCATCTCTCTCGATGTGAGGAAATAGTTTCCTATCCCACTACCTTGAAACAAAATGTTCTCCCTTGGATCATCTGATTTTTGTACTTGTATTTAATTTTATGCACCAAGAGAAAAAATTTCATCTCCCCTTTCATAGGTATTTTTTCAGAGGACCAACCCATTTTGATTTCACCACCTAGATCCCTCAGAAAAATATTTCTCTCAGTAATATCCCAAAATATGTTGGAATTTCTACAACCAAGATGGTGAGGAGCACTTTCTTCTCTAGGAAGTCAACCAAAGAAACTTGAGCATCCTTTATTATACCTACCAATGAAACTTCTTTGGATTCCATGGAATATCAAGATCCATTCACATGTGTCAATGTAAGTCCTAAGGTATTTTCTTTGTCATGGGTATCACATAGTCAAAGGCTCTAGAATCTATAGTATAGTTGTTGAGTTAGTAGCCTTTGGTAAAGATGGACAGTAGAAGGGTTCTACCTTGTTGTTTTTGGAGGAACTAAGGGCTAACATGTTTTGTGAAGGTGGCATGGATGGTGTGGGGAGTAGAACTTTAGAATTTGAGCTTGAAACTTTAGCATTACCACCACATACTACATTGACCAACCTATCAAATTGAGCAAGGTGTGTTTGCAGTATTCCAACTCTATGATTTGCACCTTAGTTTTACTTGCATGTTCCACATAATCAAATGGTGTTGGGGAAAGTGAACTTGACATTCTAGGGGTAACAGAGGTTTTACATGGTGAAGGTGTACTTATTTTGGGAGTTTAATTTTCTTTTACAGGTGTGGTTACTAGCTTAGAAGGGGATGATGAAGTATACTTTGGTGCTACATTATATGATTTTGTAGGAATAACACTTGAAGAAGAATTTTCTCGAACAATATTTTGAATTGGACGGAGTAGCCAAGGACATTCTTCGTGTGGTAAATTGATTCTTTCTTTCTAGTGGGTCTGGTTTCTCCTTGGCCGAGTCTATTGATGGTGATAGTGGTGATCCTCTACTGATGATCTTATTTTGTGGAATTTCAATGAGAGAATATTCTTTCTTATTCTTCATTGTAGTTGTTGAAGATGAAGCTTCTTTCTTTGATTAAGCTGCGTGAACACAACACACGAAAAGATTGAAGCTACTTTATTATCATCATCTTCATCTCCTTCAACCTACTCAATAAGGTCATTTTGATTTTTTCCATTGACTTCTTCCACCTCAAGGTAGGCTCAATCGTCACCTTCTTCCGATTCTTCTTCTTCTAGTTCATCAACGTCACATGTAACATTGACTATTGGTGCTTTGAGAGTAAGCATACAAGAAGATGAGGTGATTTTTGACTGATTTGGAGGATTCATATCCCTTGGAGCATTCCACATGGTGATCTAAGATTTTTTTAAAGGAAACCATGTTGTTGGACATCTTCTAGATCATAGGGTCTATGGTGACCGAGCTTGAATTTTAGCCTTTCTATTTCCCATTAAGGCACTTTACCTTCTAGTGAAGATTAAATTATCTTTAATTTTAACCATGTAATCTTTCGCTTCCTTCAAATTTATGGGTTGGGATCTTCTGAGGAAGAAACCAACTTCTAGTGGTAGAGAACTGATGAATAATATTTTCATGTTGTTATTAAGAGGCACGACATCATCAGGGATCCTCCTGATTATTGTATTGTACTTGGCCACGATGTCTCTCATTGATTTGGAGTGTTCCTTCTTCATCTCGAACCAATTGGACCAAGAGGTCTTGACACTATTTTGTGCATTTGAGCTTATTTGTAAACCTACTCCTTATGTCCTCCCAACAAGTAATAGACCTTGGGGGCAGCATGTAAAACAATTTGACAACTTTCTCTTGTAATGATTCTATAAATATCCCGAGAAACATACTTGTGTTATATGCCCAAAACTCCACAAGTGCGATGAATACTTGCTACATACTCTTCGTGAAGTTGAGAGCTATATCCTATGAATTTAGGGAAATTTTTCCTTAAGCCTTTGGGTAGCTCATGGAGTGGTTGAGGGAGGGAAAGTGGGCTGGTGTTTCCACCCCATGGTACATTTTTCCTGGATGCTTCATAATTACGATATGCCATCATGTTTCGACTCTATCTTCCAACCATTCTAAGGCTATGGCTTCAATTGTTAATCTCTTTTGTTTACTTTAGGTTGAAGTCTTTCAATCTCTTTAATCTAAGCTCTTATTTCTACTTCAGCCCTTGCTTATCTTTCTATAGATTCTTCTTCGGTCTCTACATTAGTGAAATATTCAATGTTCTTGTTGGTATATGGAAACTCAACGTCAATGGACTGATGACTCTAGGCTTCCATTGGGAATGTTTAGTTGATGAAGTGGAGACCTTATATTTCTAAGAATCTCTTGTCTTCTTTAAGTTTCTTCAAAGATAGGATCATTTTTTCATCCTTGTCTTTTTTTTTTTTTAGTGTATCTTTGATCCACCAGCTTATAAATCTATGTTATGCTCTATGGAGCTGAGCTTGTCTTTGTCTTTCAAGTTCAATGGTAAGTTCTTCATCGAGGACCAATAATTTTGTGGCAATGAAGTATTGAGTGAGACTTTATCATTACGCAAATAGCTTCTTACAAATATGAAGTGATATATTCTTGAATATGGAAAAGTAACTTAGGTCTTTCAATAGAAGGATTACTTGGAATAACCATGGTTTGAAGACATAGGCTTGGGATAATTTTTAGATTCCAAATTTTGGAATTTTTTTATTTTTTAATGTATTTTTATGGTTGTACTTGGGTGCAAATGTTGTTAAATCTGTCCCATGGTGGGCACCAAAACTATTGGTGAATTTTTTTGGGTGGACCAATGTGGATTTCTTGCCAATGCTCAGAGTCTAAATCCCTCTACTTTAACGATTCAACTTCGTATTTACGTCCATAACTAAAGTGAATTTTATGCTAGTGGCCTTACAACTGGGGATGTAACAGGGCACTCCACTAACCCCGGCAAAGATAGTAATTTCATACTAGAGAGGAATTTTTCAAGAGAGTGGGAAAGGGAGTGAGAATATGAAATAGGGGGAAACTAATGTTGCAAGTAGGAAATTAGATGCTTACAAACACTAGTTGGAAAATATTACACATGCATTTCAAAAGAAGAAGAAAACATGATTTTGGGGCTACCGGCTAGAGGAAACCATACATACAAAGACATACACATTCATATGCCTTGGAACACACAAATTTATTCCTTTATTATCTTGCAAAATTAGAGTTGTACATAGTGAAGGAATGAAGAAATTAGAGAGAAAATGGATAGCTACTTTCAATCACAATTAAGAAAAAGCTCTCTCATGAACTTACAAGAATACAACCAACTAGAATAATTTCAGAATTAGAACCCCTTTGAATGAGGATCTCATTACAATTAATAAAAAATTTGAAGTCTCTTTGCCTATCCCCCATTGACCCTTCATATGCCTTGAAACTTTTCACATTCTTAGGAAAACATTAAGTCCCCTTTATAACTTAAGGGTGACTTATTACATTGAAAATAAAGTCATTTTTAATTAAGGTGTTATAAAAAATTGTATCCCCAATGAAGAATTAGAACATAGAGGAGAGATAAAGTGGGGGAGAAGAGAGAGAAGGAAAAGAAAGGATGTTGCTCCTGATGAAGTCTATTGATTTTGATCATTGGAATGCTCCAAGGAGATGAAACTCTGAATCTCTAAATCCTTTGCCTCCTGAAAAAATCCTTAAGACTTGCACTCGATGTTGAATTGTTCTCTGTCCCATGCTGATGAGAAGATACCCACTCCCTTGAATTCCTTGTTGTGAATGATTCACTCATGTTGTGGACAAGTTGTTGTTGATGAGAAACTACCTTTTGATGACCTATGAACACCATGAACTGAGTGTTTAGAAACATTGTTGAGTTATCCCAATGGTGACCATGGATGTTTCTCATGGAGATCCACTTCAAAGAAGTTGAGGATGGAAATTGCCTCTTGTGATGACCCTTTGCAACACTGTCATATTCTACTAACATATGTCCTACAGAATGATACATTTGTCTGTACAAGTGTTAGGTACTAATGAACATACTTGAAGAAACTATGAATGGTTCTTCAACACTTTCTATTCTTGAATGGAGCAACTTACTATTTTTAGTAAGTGTTAAAATAATATTTTTAGGCCTTGACCTACCTATGATAGTTTGAACTTCTTCTTCTCATTGTATTCCTTTTGTGGGAACCATTTTCTGGACCACCTTGTCATTTATGGCAGGTGTTTATGGGACCACTTAATATTTTTAGTAAGTGTCAATTTTGGGCCTAGATGACCCTTTTGATGATCTTTACCTGTGATACTTCCCCTGTGTTCACCACCTTCTTCGTAGCTTCTTAAGATGGTGGCTTACCCAAAATAAGAGACACCCATGTAAGAAGAATTACTATTTATAGTAAGTGGGTCTCGGTGCTTGGATTATGATGGGATGTATGTTTTCATACTTGGCTCATCATTATGATCTCATCCTCCAAATTTCACTTGATTTTTCCCACCGAATGTTTGAAAATAAAATAAAAAATGAAATTTTCACCTAGTAGTGACTCCGGGCATAGAGCTTCCATGACATCCATTTAATAGAGCTTCAAAATTGAAGGTCTTGTTTTTTCCTCTGATCATGATGAAATTAACCCCATTGTGATAGGTTTTTAATTTGGAGTCTATGTGCAAGTTTTTAGCTCAACTCCATTATTGGATTGATGGGAAATTCGACGAATGTGAGCTAGGGCACGAAAAGTAGTTTTTGTTGTAAAAAATGATCTGGAGCATCATTTAATCTCCCATTTGTTGCATCTTTATCATAAAAAAATAAAGAGGAAGGCTGCAAAAATGTTATCTCAATTCATGCTCTGGATTGAGAGAAATGAGCATTTCTCTTTTTTTGACTACAAGGGTTTTTAGGCAAAATTTCTTCATTTTCTTCATTCTTCGCTTCATTTTTATTCATTCAAATACATATTTCTTTAATAATTATGTATTTTCACAACATGGAGGACATGGAAGAGCTATTTGGGTGTAGAAATTGTGGCAAGCATTTCTAGAAAAAAATTGGTAGCATGTCAACAGGGTGTGGAGATGTGGGGGGAAGAAGCAAGCACAAAAATGGCTAAGTGTTGTGCATTCATCCAAAAATATAAAGGCATGGGGCTGGGTGAATTTTTGTGTCCCCTATGTAACTTTAGCTAAAGGGATGAAAGTGACACAAATTTTCACATCGCACTAGGTTGTAACACTTGGCGATCATCCGTGCACTGTGAGGATAGCCTTCGACAAGCTCCTAGGGGTTAAGCTCGCGATACGGTGGGTCTTATGAGTGATCGGGGGATAAAATGGTGGGAACATTTTATTGTTCCTTATTTTCCTTTGCTAAAGGGATTAAAGGTACATGAAAAATTTTCAGGATTCTGGAGATGACATGTGTCCTCTTGAAAATTTGGCTAAGTGTTGACGCGTTCTTTAAGCCAACTTGTGATGACATGATAAATCGAGCTCCTAGATGAGTTAAAAGGTGAAATTATTTATGATATTGACTAAAAATACTCAATAAACTGAATTATGATGGTTTGGAGTTACAATTATGAATGAATCACCTTAAAATTTACCATTTTTTGTCGGGATTACCGGTTGTGCGTCAAAAGAATAAATTGCCTCGGGAAGTGTATGACGACGTTTCATGAAGTCTCATTTTTACATAATTTAGGGCATGGAAAATACATTCCATAAGTAATTTTTGGGATATTAAATCTTTACAAATCTCTCAAAATCCTTTCTTAAAGCTCAGTACTCCTTCGCGGTGTATGCTCCTTTAGGCCTAAAAACCCACTTTTACTGAATTGACTCCAAAAAGGCTCTTGCCAAATTGATCCCAATGCCTTTAAACCCTTTGGAACATTTCAATCCTCATTTTTTGATGATGTATTTCCATTTTTATCCAATTTCTATTTTTAGTATGCCTCGCCATGGACACATGCTATTTTTAGTAAGTGCATTTGTGGATGTTAGATAAAAACAAAACAAGTCTTGAAATTATGTGTTTTATTGCGGGTTTCCACGCTCTGAAATTTGTTTAGTTTCTTCATCTCGAACAATTTTGAAAATGATATTTTCATTAGTGGGGTCATAATACTAATAAAAACACATCCCTCCATATCCCTATGTTGATAGGAGAATACTTATTAGAGATCACACAAGGAGTTCATATGAGAGAGAAGGCCAGGATCAAGGGTGCAAAGCAACAGAAGACCCCGTGTGCAGAGGGAAAGTTCAGCTTTTGGGACTTAGCTGATTTTGAGCATGACTACCTATTTTTAGAAGATGGCATACGAAACACATCAACAATGTAAAGACGTGCACGTCACACATTGTATATCTTTGCACATCGGTATAGATTGACATTATTATAAGGAGCTTCTATGTTTATTAATAGATGGAAGATATTGACTGAATCTAAGTGTCATTCCCGTGTGTAATTGAGTAGTGCATGTTATTGATTCAATCATGATTACTATTTAATTTTGTTCTTTCATAGATCTGAATGTAGCATGCATGGTAGAATGATGGATTAGTTATGGACATATATGTTTCTTCCTCCATCATGCTAACATCCTGCACATACAGCAACCTTAAAGAGGCACCTGGTACCTTTGTGCACTTTGGGTGAGTGCTCAGTCTAGGCTGAGTGATGTGCAAAGTGTGACTAGGGTGTTATACAGTAAATTCTAAGTTGCATCATTGGTTATATTTGGGACCTCATTTTTAGTTGTTTTTAGGATGGTTCGTGATGAAGACATACCAGTTAACTCTAGAAAGTATTGAGGAGTAGATACATGATCTAGAGGAAGAATATGCACATCGTTCAACATTAGATCTCGAGTTTAATGCACGCACTTGGGTAGAAAAGAATCTATATGACAACCTATAGGAGAGCTTTTTCACTATCTTCCCAAGTAGAACTATACAAGTGTCTTACCGCTTATGAATCTCGGTGGAATTAGAGGTATCGCACACTTGTCTCGGACACCTGGAAGAATTTCAGTGCCCTTTATGATGCTAATTTGATCAAGACTCACACTTTGTGGATACTTGGTTTCGTGGTGTTCTAAATAGTTATATTATGGAATATTCAATTTCCACGTATTCTTTCTAGGAAGTAGCTAAATTCTAGTTCTTACGGTATCAAGAGGAACATATCTACAAGACATTCCATGGCGATCAAGATCTTGATGGTAACTTTGAACGTGGAAAGTAAATCAATGACTAACTAAAATTCACCACGTGTGAGGGTAGGAACAGTCTAGTGAAAGATGGCAAACCTAGTGGCAGAGAGGCAAAGAGAGAAGAGGTGGCTTAAGTATAATGATGCGTGCAAGTGGGAGATAAAGAAGTAATGTTCATGTTGTAAAAGTATGGCATTGAGGAGAGAGATGGCTCATGAAGGATTTAAAGCTCACGTAGAAGACATGGAGCCAGAGCATCAGGAACTCCCCCATCTTGGAAAAAATGATAGATATTCCCCCTTGGCCTCATAAAGAAGTGCACCAGTAGAGACTACATGGGCTATGGGCACGCATCTTAATCCACCTAGTGACCTAGCCCTTGTGTTTGGTTTTCTAGTATCTAGTACGACAAGTAACTAGCAAGCTAACTTGGGAAGTGGGAGAGCAAGAGTAAGTCAGGGAGCAATTACATCAATGGCACAACATACAACTTCAATATTATTCGGATGTGTGTTTTTAGGTGCATCATCTACATGGAACGTAAGTGCACAGAATGTTGGATTCACTCTGAAGTGGAACTACCTCAAAAAATGTAGGGGTTCATTATAGTACTACTATTGGAGTACAGGGGAGTACATCTACAGGTCCTATTCTAGCTACAGGTGGAGGATCGAGAGGTATAGGTGGTTCTAGTTCTGGTGGTTTTGGAGGTAGAGGGAACACAAGAGGTTTTGGATCAGGTGGTTAAGGCCCACAATAACCACAGAAAATCTATATGGAGATGTATTTTTATCTCCTAGAGTATAGAGGTATAGAGGATGCTACCAAACATGTGCATATGTGTGAGATCTTGTGGCAAGATAAAGGGATCACGAATGCTGAGTGTAAGGCAAGTAAATTTGCTACTACATTATAGGGACGAGCACACAAGTGGTATAGGAAGTTTGACCCTAATAAAACTTGCATGGATTATGTAGCATTGAAGGATTCTTTCTTGAAAGAGTTCCATATCCCTAAATTTGAGCTAGAAAAGTATCAACACGCTCAAAGATATCAAGCAGGGCATTACTAAGAGTGTACGTGATTATGATGCCCATTTTAAGACACTTCTATCTAAGCTATCTTATGATATTCATGCAAGCCATCATGAACAATGGTTTTTGGAGGATTGATTACACCATTTAGAAGGGTGTTGTCACATAATACATACATTGATCTGTGTGAAGCACTAGAAGAAGCTTTGTGTGATGAGGAATTTGGGAGCATTGACACTAGCGTTAGTCCATTATTAGAGGCACATATTGTAGCTATGGCTAAATAGTTAGAGAAGCTATCAGCAAATTCATCACATGAAACTTACTCATGAATTTGGTGTATAGATTGTGAAGTGGAAGGTCACACCAAGGCTAGTTGTCCTCACAGATCTATATGCTCATTACTGTTGGACTATGAGATCTGTCATTTGAATCATGATGCTAGTCATTGTCCTTTTTTACAATGTGTGATAAGGAAGAATGTATCTTGCTTTTGCAAAATTTGTAGGTCCATGACCAATGATACTAAGGATTATCAATTGATTAGTCGATCCAGGATGCTATATAGACATTGGGGTATGACAGACAAGTATAACAGATAATCCTAAGGGTAAGAATGAGCACTAGCATCGGGATCATAATCAAACATTTTATTACAAGAATGAGGTGTGTTTTAAATGAGGTCATGGATATCGTGGTGGATATGGAGAATGAGGTTGTGGTGGAGGAAGAGGTGAGTTCCCTCATGGTACATGTTATATGTGTGGATCTCATGACCACTATAGGCATAAATGTCCTTAGAATGTTACATATTATTTTTGTGGAAAGAACCATAGCTATGAAGAGTGCCAGGACTTATATGAGTATTTGAGTAAGCGGCATAAGAAAGAAAACAAAGATGCCATGATGGTTAGAATCCAGCGTGTGGTAGAAGAAAAGTGGATGCCCAAGATGGTAAGGACTGAGGCATTAATTGTGAAGATTACTACACAAGCTGAAGTAATTTGCGCAAGAGAGGCATTGTACCAGAAGCCTACGATCACCAAGGAGGAGGTTTTGCATGCAAGGTACCCAGATCTTTCTCATCAAAAGGAAGTTTACCATGATACTATGGAAATGCTAAGGAATCTTTAGGGTGAAATAAAATACTTATACGAGAAGAAGAAAGCATTAGAGATAGTCCAAACTGATATTGATGATCTAAGAGAAGTGTGTAAAATGTTGCACTAGGATAACATTATTCCACTATTAGGAAGTTGGTTAAAAGGGAACATTGTGTGTGTAAGTATTGAGACCGAATGACAAATTCTGCATGCAAATATTCCCCCTACTAGCATTGACTATGACAAGGAAATTACTCTGAATACTGTTGTGGATGGATGGTTGTTGAGCAACATATTAATTGATATAGGTGGAAGTATCTGTGCTTACATTAGATGCATGGGTATAAATGGGGAGGTTTTCATTGCAGCCATCATCTAATGTGTTGTTTATGGTAGATCGGACTAAGGCCACTCCCATAGGAGTTTTGAAGGATGCATCTATAACCATACAAGGGGCCAAGTTCACTAGGGATTTTGAGGTATTAGCACTTGCAAAAGTAGACAATTTTCCATCCTTGCTTGGATGCCCTTGGTGTTATGCAAATAATGCTAACTTGAGATTCAATAAGGGGTATATCAGCTTTGAGAACAAGGAGGAAAAAGTTGTGATACCTCTAACAGATGGGAATTCTACACCATATGTTGAGCCTCTAAGTGAGGAGGACTTAAATAGAATTTACGTAAGCGCTATTTAGGACCCAGATTTCAATAAGCCATCAAAAGAAGGCATCCTATAGTGGGAGGATTCTCATTCTATTAGTGATACTATGAGTATTTCTTGTGACAATTGGGCTCATAGTACATATGAACTAGTACGGCGTGAGGTGAAAAGTGTAGTTGCATGCAAGAATGAACTACATTCAGTTTGAAGGATAGGTAGCACAATACCTTGGTATACAAGGGCAAAAGATATTCTTGTATTTTTGCAAGCCATGGAAACACGATTGAAAAATCAAATTAAGAGAAGACATATGTTAGTATATACCTTATGTGGGATAGCAATGTGCTTGGTAGGTAGTCCACAAGGATAATATTATAGAATGGGAAGAGATTGGGATCACCCTAGCTATTAGGTTTATAAGGAATAATACAACTACATAGATCTACACTTATCATGGTGATCGAACCTATTCAACATCACATTCAAAAGTGTGAGAGACTCTAGACAAGCAGACGAGGAAGCATTACCACCTTCACTCTAGGTGCATAGATTGTATTCTACGCTACGAGGATGCACACGTGCTTGGTATGTATATGTAGAACTACATAGAGAGATAGGAAACTAGACAAATTTGACTGTAGGAATGATCCAGACCTTTGACTACTATTCTTCCAAACCTCCAATAAAAAGGCATTAAACTTTTCAAGCTCTTAACTATGGGAGATAGTACAAAAGTAGAAGAGCATATTCAGGAATTATTTAGTGAGACAGAGTTTGGAGCACATTTTAGAAGGAAAAAGAAATGGACTCCATACTAGTTGAATGAGCTTGCCTTGAGAAATAGAAAGGAAAGATGGTTTACATCGTGGATGATGATGAAGTTGAGAACACGGATATTGATCATTTACAAGGGGTGCACGAGGTCTTGGAGAGTGCGAGAAGGATACGTGCACCTATCAAAAACACATGAAGACAAATAAGGTGAATATAGGATCGGAGGTGAGCCTAAGGATGTCTTCATTAGAGACTACTTGGTTAGAATTGGAGGTAGTAAAGATCATTGAGTTACTCGAGGATTATCAAGAATTATTCCCTTGAGGGTATCATGGACTTAAAGGCATACATAAATCACTTGGGAAAATGAAGATAAATATTAAGGAAGGTGCACACCTAATGAGAAAGAGACCTTATAGAATGAACCCCAATTTGTGTGAAAAGGTAAAAGACGAAATTGATAAAATTTTAAAATCTGGAATTATCAAGCCCCTTAATGAGTCGAATGGGTTAGTCCAATGGTTCATCGGTTTCAAAAGGATGGATGAATTAGAATTTGTGTGGACTATAGGAGCTGAATGCTGCTTGTGTAATGACTCCATTCCCTATGCCATTTCTTGAGGAAATACTAGAAGACATTGTAGGGCACAAAATATACTCTTTCATAGATGGGTTTTTCGGGTATCATCAAAGTTAGTATTGCTCATGACGATCAAGAAAAGACTACATTTACTACTGAATGGGGTAGTTTTTCCTATACTATGATTCCTTTTGGACTGAAAAAATCACCTATTGTATTCTCATGTATAGTTGTTCGGACATTCAAATATTTTATTCACAACTTTTTGCAGGTTTATCTATATGATTGGACAAGATATGCGCTTGTGAAATATCTTTGTGAAAATATGTTCTTAATGTTTGAATGGTGCGAGATAACCGAGTATCTCTTTGAACATAAGAAGTGCATATTTGCTACACCATTTGGAGTACTACTTGGACATATAATTTACAAGGAAGGTTTGTTTGTTGATCGAGCTAAGGTTGCAGTCATTCTAGGCCTAGAGAGCCTACCAGTCAAATTGAGGTGCATGGATTTTTAGGTCATATAGGATATTATAGAAATTTCATCAAAGGGTATGCCAAAGTTGTTGCACCCTTGGAAGATTTACTGAAGGGGAAAGGTACATTTTATTAGGGAGAACCGCAGCAGCACACGTTTGAGATATTAAAGGAGAAACTTACTACCGTGCCCATTCTATGTTTTCCCTCATGGGATAAACCATTTCATGTGCATGTGGACGCCTTTGACATGGCCATTGGTGTTGTGTTAGCTCAACCTGGTGAGGGTATTATAGATCATCTAATTTGTTTTGCTAGTAGGAAGCTAACTCCTGCTGAAAGGAATTATACAACTACAGAGTGCAAAGCTTTGTCAATGATCTATGCATTACACAAGTTTTGACAGTACTTGTTAGCAACACCATTTGTGTTTTATACAAATCACATGGCATTGAAGTACTTGGTAAACAAGCCTATTTTATAGGGGCGCATATGTAGATGGGTACTCCTATTTCAAGAGTTTGACTTCACAGTTGTGGTGAAGCCAAGGAAAAGTAATTCTAGACCAGACCATTTATCTAGAATCAACTCAGGAGAGGAAGCACAGACAATTGAAGAAACCATGCCAGATGCACAATTATATAGGTTACAATGCGCACCCATGGAATTAGAAGACATTGTTGTCTTTCTATGAACTGGTATGGCACAGAAGGAATGAAGGCATTAGAAAATAAACAACTTGTTATACGTGTGGCACCGTTTATGTTAATCAGTGGTGACCTCTACAAGTTAGGTAGAGATGAAATATTACATCATTGTGTATTAGAGCATTAGCATAAGGATATTATGGAACAGGCCCATGGAGGTATTGTAGGAAGCCATTATGTAGGTGATGTGACCGCCATAAAAGATCCTATTTGTTGGATTATGGTGGGAGACATTACATACTGAGACTCTAAAGAATATTGTAAGGTGTGTGATCATTGTCGGCGCCTAGGAAAACTAGGGCAAAGAGATGAGATTCCTTAAAGATAATTACTAGTACCAAACCATTTGAGAAATGGGCCATTGACTTTGTAGGACCTATTTAACTAGCCACACGCAGACTAGATCACACTATATCATTACTCGCATAGATTATCTCACATGGTGGGTAGAAGAAAGCACCTATGAAGGATCTATACAACAATGCCTACAAAGCTAGGTTTCTTTGGGAGAATGTTCTTAAAGATATAGATGTCCTTTAAGCTTGACAAGTGATAGGGTACACACTTTTAAATGAGACAATCAGATCCTATTAGATGAGTTTATGGTTGCACACCATAAAACTATACCCTATCATCCTTAGGAAAATGGAACTCGTTGAGGCTTTCAATAAGACTTTGAGCCAAACTTTGACAAAAAATTGTGATGTTAGGAGAAAGGATTAGGATGAAAAAGTGTCAACTATTCTTTAGGCATATAGAACAACTTACAAGAGATTGAACAAAGCCACACCATTTCAATTGGTGTTTGGCACAAAAGTTGTTCTCCCTATAGAATTTATGCTACCTTCTTTGCGCATTGCATGTGCTAGAGGTCTAGCTGATGAGCATTCTTTAGAAGAGCGTATCAAGAAGATGATTCAAATGGATGAGAGATGAGCCATAGCATGATGGAGTCAAAAGTAGGAAAAAGCTAGGAAGAAGGCATGGCATGAAAGAAACTTAAGGGCTAAGAAGTTTGAGATTGGATAAATGGTACTTCTTTATGACTCTAAGTTCTTGAACCATCCAAGAAAGCTCAAAGTAGATTAATTGGGGCCGTATTTCATCACTTATATACTTGAATTAGATGTTTTCTAGTTAGAAGAACTTGATGGACCATGGCTACCCAGTTAATTTAACGGGAGTAGGTTGAAGCCCTACTATAATTAATTCTTCTTAGTGTTTGTAATAAGGTAGTATTGCCATTTAGAATAGGTTTTCATTTTGTATTTCCTTCATTGTCACTACACTTTGTCAATTTAGTTGTTGTTCTTGTGTAATAAATGTGCTTACGTGCATGAAGCTAATTACTATATGATGCATGTTTATGCATAGAGGACTACACATATTGTTAGTGTGGGGTGGTTCTAGTTATCCAAGTAAAAGACTGTGGGGATTGAAAGGTGAAAGGAATAAGCTGCTACAAGTGTGCTTTAAGTTAAAAGAAGATTGCTTCTCACAAGTGACCAAGGATTGAGATGAATGAAATGATAGTATAATGCAAGGTAAGTGAAGGCCATGATAACTACCAGGAGAAGGTATAGTGACGAGGTACTCGGGTGCAAGGGCATGCATTGAAGAGAAGTTTGTGACTAGAGGGTAGGAAGGCATGTTAGAAGGTTATAGCTAGGGCGCGAAGATGTACCGCATAGAATGAATGAATTTGGTCAATGAATGAGGGGATATTTAGTAGGTGAAGGAGTAATAAATGCATCAAAATTTGAAAATTATATAAGGATGGGATGTGGATTCATTTTTACCATTGCGACTAAGATAATTTGAGGAAAGAGCTAAGTGTGAAGATCTCGAGTGATTAGGTTAAGGTGCGAAGGGTGTGAAACCAAGTGTGACAAACAAATCTATGCAAAAAGAAGCTTGCATCCCAGTGGTGAAGGGTTTGAGTGAAGTAGGGAGACAAAGAGGAGTTAGGGCACAAATTTTCCACCTAGGGCATGATTGAATTGAGCTAGGGTTTGATTCACAAGTTATAGAGTTAAAGAGGAGATATTTGCAAGGTAAAAATGGCATTTAAGAAGCGATTCTGATAGGAGAAAAATGAAACAAGAAGGTGATTGTCAAGGAAGAAGAGATGGCACCCAAAAGTGATTTTTTAGAGATTTAATATCCAAAGGGGGTTATTTTTGGCTAGGAATGGGATTCACCTATCAGAAAGAGAAAAGTGAGTGAATACAATCACAAGAAAATAGAGAATAAAAAGGAGCTCAATTCCCCATCGCAAAGATGAATAAGCATATGACGGATGACATGCCAATTTATGATGATGTAGGTGAGAATATTTTGAAGAGAATTGGGGTTTACCAATTATATGAGCTTCCATATTTTGGGAAGTATGAGCCCTTGTATCAGTGGCTCATGAGTAGAGTGCATGAGGACTTCTTCTACTTTGTAGGATGCAGAGTTAGAATCTCATCTACGCTTATCTCATCGATTCATGAGTTTGAAGGCCATAGAAGAGGATATAAAGAATGATCTCACAAATAAAGCCATGATCTTAAAGACCAGATAAGAGTTAGGGTACACAAGGGTCCGCTCGGATGGATATAGAAAAATTAAAGAACTATCTAGTTGTGCAAGCAACAACACACCTTGTTACAAAGTTGAATGATCAGGAGTGGTGGTCACAAGTAAATAATATGTGGTTACACATTGCGTGTAAGATGCCAAAAAGATCAATCTACATTATTGCAAGCTACATTACGAAAAAATAGTTGAGGAAGTGTGCACAGGAGGGAAGATCAACTTTGGGGCTGTTCTACTATCACTAGTATTCATGGAAATTGGAGTACCATACGACCAAAGGAAAAGGTATGGGAATACCCCATGGAGAACAAGTCACTAGCTGAAAGGTTCAACAAGTACTTATTGGTGACGAATCGCAGCACCCTAAATTCTGTAACTCGATGGGTTGAGACTCTCGGTGCAATTGCATAACATGGAGCTTTTCCCAAGTGTGGGACCTTGCGAAATTGGAAAAGCTCTCTAGGATGAAGGCGGTTCCTATTCCTCTGTTTAGATGCACACGTAAAAAAATGCAGAGGATCTAATCAAAAATCCTAATCTAACTTGCCAAGGAGAAAGGGTAAGAAGATGCATAAAATAAAACCTAAACTACAAAGGTGATGCATCGAGGAATGAAGGACACCTATCTTGCAAATAAACACAAACCATAAAAATGCAATGCAAGATCATGCATGAGATAACCAGATTTACAAAGATAAAAGATCGGGAGGATGAAAATGAACACAGAGAGGGTTGAGAATCATCCATAGAAATGCATTAATTTGATCCAAAGATTGATACAACACACTGCAAAATGCCAAGAGGCAAATTCGCATCACGAGTTTTAAATGGGAGGTTTAAACTCCACAAATCCACCTTCCAGAGAGAAGAAGGGAGGGGTAAAACAAAAATGTCCAACCTTTTAAAAGAAGCCCCTCCTTACAATTTATAGGAGGAAAAAGAGAGGGAGAAGAGAGGAATTTGAAATCTACCCCAACCACCTCCAGACTGCACCTAACTCATCTCATTATGGCGGTAGGTGGGAACCCTAACAAACCCAAAAAATGGCGAACTGTATTTTGCATTTTTAAGAATTTTTTCCCACCCAATTAAATATATCCAGTTGTAGTTGGATAGAGGACCTTGTAAGCTTTCCAAAAAGTCCAACCTTGCGTGAATCCGAGCTCCCTGTGAAAAGTTATGGCGATCTAAATATTTCCCGCATCAGGGTCTTCTTCCTGTCAGGTTCGGGGTTCTCCTCTGCATTTGCATCGGGTTTGGAGGATGCCTCGACATGTGTTTGATGCTTATGTTTTCCCGAAACCCACTTCCACCAGTATTTCCAAGATTTCCTTTGTTTTGGGGTCAAAAATGGACTTGCATGTGCATCGGGTTTGGAAGGTGGCTCGACATGTTTCCACCCCATGCTTTCCCGACATGTTTTCCCAACTCCAAGACCTGATTTTCCTAGGAAGTGTTTCGGGTTTGTGGAACTCTCAAGCATCAGGACATCCTTTCGATCTACATGCTTCATGTCTCATGTTTCGAAACACAAACCCGAAACCCGAATTTCCTTTATGTCGGGTTTTGAACCCCGAGCATATTTTCCTTTTGTGTCTGGTTTTTGAACCTCCCGACATATTTTCCTTTTGTGTCGGGTTTTTGAACCTCCCCGACATATTTTCCTTTTGTGTCAGGTTTTTGAACCTCCCCGACATATTTTCCTTTTGTGTCGGGTTTTGAACCTCCCGACATATTTTTTTGTGCCTTCGCATATTTTCCTTTCATGTCATCTATATTTACCCGAGGAAGATATATACAACAAGATTACCTATGTAAAGGGCCCATGATAGATGACATAAAGTAAAGGGTGCAAAAATGGTATGACAGATTCGTGAGGAATTTGGAGAAGAGTGGCACAACCCAAATGACCTACCATCGGTAGTAGGGAAATAAGTTCAATTTTTGTATATCAGCATTTCGCATCATGTGCTTCCAATGAGAGATGGAGTCTAGAGCCATTGGTGTAAATTTCCTATGTATTCACTTGTAAGGTATTTCCAAGCATATGTTCATGATTTATAGACATGTGCCAACCGGTATTCAATGAAGATAAGGTAGACCGTGACTACCATATGTTAAGAAAGAAGTATGTGTATCTTGGAAGAAGTTCCTACACTAAGAGGATCATTTCAGAGGTGTTGAATATTAAGCCAATAAGTTAGGCTATAAAAAATGTAGGTGCAACATTGGTGTATCTTCAGATGAAGCCTAAGATGGAGAACAATAAGTATTTAGAGAATAAATTCTCACTCCAGGAGGCCATGAAGGGTAAGCACACAATAGAAAACATATCGATGTAAAGGCCCACAAAAATTGTTAAAGTAGAGGGTGAAGAAGAGGAGCGTGAAGATAGTGGAGGATTGGAGCGTAGAAGAAAGCAACCATATGATAGAGAAGAGTCACGATGTGTGGCCACTCCACCTCAAGGACAAGATGAAGAGGAAGATACAAAGGTTGAGCAAGGGGAGCATAGATTTAAGAAAGTGTTTAGATGCACAAGGATTCAAAGTGGAACCCCATAAATAGTATGGAAATCACCTCGTCTCTCTCCACACAAGGAGACCGTTAAACCAAAGAAGAGAAGAAAGTTGAAGTTGGATAAAGAAGAGGATGAATCAGAAGAGACTAAGCATGCATATCCTACCCCACTCGAGACAGAGGATGAGCCATAGAATGAGGAAGAGTAGAAAGATGAAGAGATGAAGGACGAAGAAGAAAAAGAAAAGGAAACCTCTAGATCCACGCATGTGCGACTGCTCAAGATGTAGCGGACAGGCTCCTAACCTTGAAGCTACAATTCCCAAGGGTCCTAGATCAAAGAGGATGAGTGGAGAGCACATTCCACTAGTCATGGGGTATGCAAAGGATGTAGGTAAAATTTTTGTGCCTACTTCCAGAGCACGATAGCATAAAAGGATTTATTTGGTTGGGAGCTAATGGATGAGGATATGGTGACTATGTGCACTCGAAAGAAACTATTATGGTCAATGCACACCCACATGGATGAGCTTGACTTTGATGTATGTGAAGAGTCATGTGTTTTGAGACGGCTGAAGAAGGCACCAAAATCTAGACATATGACAGTAAAGCCTACTATCATGTCGGATGAGCAAGTCAGCAACGCATTGGTGAAGGTTTCTGTTGAAGTTTCTAGAAGGAACATGGATAAATTTGCAACAATTAGAGCACTACGCAAGGAGATAAAGACAAAGGATGTGGAGATAGTGTGCATAACACAAGAGAGGTACTTCACGCAAAAGAAGAATAAAGTATTTATCAACATCATAGAGGAGATTGAGGACAATTTCATCAGAACAAGGCCACACTTGGAGACCAAGATACCACATACGTTTCCCTCAGTGATACATTATGTAGGAAATTTGCTGGACCTAGTTCTTGGAGATGAACCTCTGCACATGACATGGTGCAAGGAAGTAGAGAAAGAGGTAGAATGAGAGAAAGGCTTAGTGATGTGAAAGATTACATCTTATGAAGGGTCATTGCAAGTGCTACAAGAAGTATTAAAGAAAGTAGACTAGGCTTTAAACATATGCATACCTCCGAGAGGTGCTTATCGATATAAAGAACCGGAAGAAAATAATGAGGTCTAAAAAGCAATGAAGGATGAGACATTAGGCCATGCGAAATATTGTCAATAGTTAAGCAAAGCGAGGCCCTAACAACAACACAAGAGCCACATAAGACTCGGCTGGAAGATCTTGGGAAGCTCATTGCCGCACGAGAAGATGGATCTTTTAGAAGGAAGAATTACATAAATGTCCAGTGTTGTGTTGGTTCTGAGAATGAAAAAGGAGAGATTGCGAGGGATGAGTTGGAATCCATTGATGCATCCACATTCTAGAGAGAGCAACACAATCACTTATTGAATAAGCAAGCCTTGGAGGTCGAAATAAAGGAGTATCCATATTTGATACTTAAAAGCGATACTGAGAGGAGGCTGCCTCATAGCCTCATAAAGCTTCTTTATTTATCTACATTATTTCATTTTTATTCTTTTCATTCTTCTATTCTTTACTTCAATTTTTGGAGATAACCATTTTCGGGATGACAATGAGATTAGTGTGTGGTAATGTTGATTGGAGAATACTTGTTAGAGATCACACAAGGAGTCTCACGCGGGGAGAGAAGGCCAAGATCAAGGGCGTAGAGGAACGGGAAGAACCTACGCGCGAAGGGCAAGTTCAGATTTTGGGACTTAAGCGATTTTGAGCATGAAAACCTATTTTTAAAAGATGGCATGTAGAACAAATCAATGATGTAGAGACATGCACGCCACACATTGTCTATCTTTGGAGGATTGGATCAAAGCGTTTTCATGGAGACAAGCTAAGAATAGGATTGTCACTTTAGTTAATCTGTAAGAGGTCTATAGATAGCACACTTGCATGTGTGGCTATGCCTGTAAACAACATGTGGCTATTAATAACATGTAGCCTATTTCTGGAATAGATAAGCGGTGAAGGGCAAGTCCCCACCCTATATATATATATGATGTGAAGCACATAGTAAGAGATATATGAGAGATGGATGTATGAAGGTAGAGAGATATATGATGGAATTACTATAACAAATCCATGCACATTGGTATAGATTGACATTATTGTAAGGAGATTCTATGTTTATTAATAGATGGAAGATATTGGTTGAATCTAAGTGTCATTCCTGTGTGTAATTGAGTAGTGCATGTTATTGATTCAATCATGATTACTATTTAAGATTGTTATTTCATAGATCTGAATGTAGCATGCATGGTAGAATGGTGGATTAGTTATGGAAATATATGTTTCTTCCTTCATCATGCTAACATCCTACTACAAAACCCTAAAGAGGGACCTGGTACCTTTGTGTGCTTCGGGTGAGTGCTCGGTCTAGGATGAGTGATGTGCCGGAGCGACTAGGGTGTTATCTGGTAAATTCTAGGCTACATCGAAAAGTGGGAAAATGATATTTTCATCAGTGGGGTCAAAATACTAATAAAAAACACATCCCTTCATAGCCCTAAAAATAGGGACTTGAGCATGAAATCTAGTTTACGCGAAACTATATTTTTCAATGATCATTCTCTCCAATTTTCGCATGATTTCACCTTTGAAAAATTGAGAAGTGGAGAGGTAGGTCACTATCATTTTCACTAATATTATTCATGTGATGGGGTAGAATTATGATGAAAACTCATTTCTCCATATCTCTACAAAATAGGGACTTCGTGAAACAAAAACTAGCTCGTATGCGAAACTAGATTTTTCAATTATCATTCCCTCCTATTTTCATGCGATTTCACCCACTGGAACCTTGATAAGTGAAGAGGTAGCTCACTGAAATTTTATCTTCTATTCTTCATATCAGCCATTAATGGATTCTTCAATCTTCTAATATCACAGAGATGGTGAGTGAGGAGAATGAAGTTATTTACACTTGGGGATGAGAGGGAGGCTAGGAAATAGTATTTGGGAGATGAATTTTGGGCGCATGAGGAACCAAAATGATCAAGTGGGATAGGGAAATTTTGCATCCCCTATGTCCTTTTTCTAAATCAATGAAAGGGACATGAAATCCCACTAGGATCTGGGTGCTGACACGTGTCCACTTCAAGAATTGGCTAAGTATTAAACACTCACCTTGAGCTAACTTGTGACGGTGATATCTTGAGCTCTGGATGAGTTTCAAGGTGAAATTATATATTAAATTGACTTATAAATTCCTTTTGAATCCAATTGTGGGGGTATCAGCTATTTATTCTTCCCCTTTGTCCCTAAAAACCCCTATTTTTATGGCTCCATGACTCAGCATGAGAAAATTAGATATAAATATATTGTGCCTAGGTGTTGTGAAAAATATGATTCTACCACCTTGTAGAGATTTTAATTACCTTTTTGATAATGTATTTTTTATCTCCTAAATCCTTATAGAATTCCCAAAATTTCTTCTCAAATCTCAAGTGCCTTTTTAACATTGTGCGTTGCCTAGGCCTAAGAACCCGTTTCTAATGAACCTGCTCCAAAACTTCCAAATCTTCCCTGAATCTTCAAAAATGTATTCCTTGATGTTATTTGAACTTGATTTCATCTCCACATTAGGTTTTCCCTTCATCGTTCTTCTTTAGGATGGCCTTAGTCTCGGGAAGGCCAATGGTAGCCCTTCCCAAAACTGCCCAAAATTGGCATTCTTCAAGAACTCCTAAAATCACCTAGGGGGGTTGACTTGAATTTCCTAAATCACATAGGGGACTGAGTTGACATATAGTTGAGGGTCATTGAATTGACTAGGTAAGGCTGGTGTCCAGGATGGATTGTCTCAGTGGGTGCCTCTCGAAGGTAGGGCTTTGAAATTTTTGACATTGTGGTATCTTTGTTCCACCTTGGATGTATTTTACCTATTGCAAAAATACTAGACTACATGTTATCAATAAACAATAAGTCATATGCATTGAAGCATGGGATTACATTCAAAAGGCCTTCTAAAATCTATAAGAACCTTATTTCATTATTCACATTCTTTGAAGAAGGAAGCTTTCCATTTTAATAGTTTACTGGTATCAAGAATGCACTAATACTATGATCCTTTCAACCTTTCAAGCCAAAAATAACTTTGATTGATTCTCCTACATAATTTTCTTAGCTATTAAGACCTCATTTAGATGGTTTGTGTAACAATCACAAGGTATTTACAAAATAAAAACAAAAACCTTACCCTACATAGTAATTACGTGTTCCTTTGAACACTATCAAGAAATTATCAAGGGTTGCTTGATGAAAACAAAAAAATTGCAATTGATTCATTCTTCTCTCACAACGTTTTCCACCAATTTTCACAAATTTTCATTGGGTAAAACTTGTGTTTCAACACATTCTCTCCCACAAACCCTAGTTTTAGGGTTTCAAGTTACAATGTAGGCTGATAAGCTTAAGAAATAAATATATTTAGCATTTATTAGTGGATTTCAAAAGATAAAACTCCTGTAGGTTTATACAATCCATATACACCTTATTCAAACATTGGACAAGATTGAAATTTTCAAAACATTCATAGAACAATAAAAACACAGTGTACGAGTCTAGATAGTTGACACAAAACTACATGTTGGGTTTAAAAAAATTCCCAGGGTTTAACATATGTCTTTGAGTTCAAATAAAGGATTATTTAGACCTCCTTAGAGCACCATCCATAAGATTGGTTCACACATCAAACACCTTTATGTCACTTTTCATCTATCATAGTGGAATCCATGAACATAGTTACACTAAACAATGTTATACTCTACCTTCTCACCATTTGGCATTAGTTTAATCATTGAGGCACACTATTTTTCATATATACTTCAAGAGTATTAAGATGGATCCATTCAAGGTATTAAGAGGGAAGTTTCAAGGAGAACAACCTTCAATCATGCTTTAGTGCACTATTTGATTAACAAAGTAACCAAGGACAGTGTGTATGCATTAGATTTGAGAAACAAAGAACCAACTCTATGCTTCGTCCACTCACCAAAGACCTCTAGAGGAGAGCTAGAGAAAATTTTCATTTCAAACACTTATGACCTCTGAAACTTGAGTATTCCTTTCCGTTACATGATTATATGAGAAATTCCTTTTAAAACAAAGATGAAATGGTTTTGAGAAATATGCTTGAAGTTCATGATAGAAACAATAATTTTATAGAGAAGACCTCATTTAAGTCTTATCATATTCCCTACTTCAAAAATTGAAAATACATTCAAATATGTATCAATTCAATGCAATACTTCAAGTAACATATCTAAGAGGAAGTAACCTATAAGAAAAATGTTCATATATTCTCCGATACTTGTCCAATTTTCTGATTATTTTTGCACTATCTCAAGATTGAAGTCCTCTACAAAAATTCCTTCTATGATTTATCCAAAGGATGTACTTTATTTTTTTTTTGGTGCTAAGAAAACAAAAATATTATTTTGCACTTCTTAAGAAGCCTTTTTTAGACAAGCTGACACAAATTTCACATACCTTTTTAGAACTTGATGAAATTTTGCATGGAAGACCAAAATAAAAATATCTACATGATATAATATATTTTTATCCATAGTTATGTCTATAATATTCAAACCTATCTCACTTACCTCAGCCTATAATGCCAATTCTCAAGGCCAACTTTGGTGGACTTGTGAAATTTTCCTCCATGAGATAAAATATACCTTGCAGATGCTCACACATTCACTAGACAACATTATTAGGCTGCTCGTGTGATCTTTTCATGACCTATACTCACTTG
Organism: Taxus wallichiana var. yunnanensis; assembly: GCA_018340775.1. Taxonomy (NCBI): domain Eukaryota; kingdom Viridiplantae; phylum Streptophyta; class Pinopsida; order Cupressales; family Taxaceae; genus Taxus; species Taxus wallichiana. Next base: position 75,367,434 of record CM031236.1, on the reverse strand, counting down.
TCACACCTCATTAGACTCTAGAAACATGCCTAAATGAGACAGTTTCAACTAAGACTTCCACCAAATGACCTGTAACACCCTATAAGAGCTCTTACATGTCCGACACCATCAAATCTGCTGTAGAACCTCTAAGAATAACATACCAACCATGTCCATGATTCCACCGAGACCAGATCTAATGCACATTGAGAAGGCACTACCAATCAACCTTTATGCCTTTGACTGAGATTCACTTCACCCTTAACTCCTTTTCCATCAATGTCGCTTGACATCAATGAAAAAACAAATGACCAGGATCAATACTTGCTATACAATTTTTTATTTTTCACACTCTCTTCTACGTGTTGTAGTCATTACTAGATGGAACACTCTATTCTCATGGTCCATACTAGATTTTTGATTTTATACATCCCAAATGGATCACATCACACTCACACATTCATTAGTACATCTTATTTTTGTCGTGTGACATTCCTAAAATTTGTGATAAATCCTTTAGGCTATAGGGTTACCTATTCTAGCATCATCTTGTGATCAACTACATCATCACATTCTCTTACATTTTCTAGTTTTATATGCTCTACGATAAATCACCACTCCTTTTCTATTCATCCTATTGTTATACACACTTAGGCTACAGAGTCATGCCTTGTCACATATCTATGTCACACTTCACAGTTTGACCATTTCTTGATGACACACTCTTGTTTATGGTTCATTATTGATTGATGAGGGGCATACTAAATGAACCTCACTACATAAAACTCCAGTCACTCGGGGAATGCAACTATTATTATCCACTTTTCATTCCATTCTATTCGTTCACAAGATATTTTATTTTATGGTTGTATTTACTCTTGTTTGCACTTGTTCATGAATGTTCAATTTACTACACATGTTAGCTAGACATCTTATAGATCATTATCTTTACCATAAAAATATTCTCGTTCACATCCTTTTCTAGTTGTTATCACAAATATAAAGCTTCTACACACAATACCAAAGATTTATACACTACCTACTGGGGGCATCCACATAAACTATAGGTGGTGTTGTTTCATTTTTATTCATATCACACTACCTTGGTTCAGGAAAAAAATTAGTGTATTTTATTTGTAATTTTTTTGTAAATATTAGGCATTTTGGAAATTGGAAATGGTGAATTTTTAGCAATCGGCTACCTCCCAGTTCACCAAAAATTTATCACCAACAAATCATTTGGTTAGTTTACATACTATTTATATTTTAAAATTAACTTATGTATGTATTTCACCAATGTTTCTAATCAAAATGTGAAAATATTCGTTGAGGTATAATACATAGCCTAGGCGGTTCAAGGGGGATTTAATATAGATGTCCAATAAAGAGAGTTATCTTTCAAACTTAGGTTAGATGGTCATCCATTTCCTACCATCCAACACGGGTTGTATGGAAGCCAATGAATGGTCATCTAACACCCTTACAACTATGTGAAATCCAAGAAAATTGCACCCTACCAAATTTCCTTTTCCATGAAACATTTTTTCATAAATTTGACATTGAATCAAAAGTCTATTTTGGAGATTTGACACCCATTTTAAACTAATTTTTTGGAGGGGGTATTAAAATAAACCCTACCTTGTTTTATACACGTTTTGAAATACTTTTTATTTTTACTACATGCTAATAAATGCTTCATGTGCAAAATTTGTTATGTAGGGATATTTACTTCCATGATTGTTTTCTACATTATCTGTTATTTCTTGTTATTGTTTACGAGTTGTGTCATTTATCTTATGTGCACACTTGTTTGTTTATAACCACTTTTTCATTGATTGTCTTACAACTTTGTGAGTGGTGTCCCATGTTTGCATGGTCCTCTTTGTGTGGCCTACACTATATTTTTAGGTGTTTATATTATCTGCATATGCTCTAGCTTACACATTAATTTTTATCTTAAACTTGTTTTCTACATGCATGTTTGTACTAACACTTGTTTTGTAGATACATTGTTTGTTTCGCCTTGGTTTCTACCAAGCACATCCCCTCCCCATATAGGGTACATGTTTAATATCCATGTTTGGTCCACTTTTAGGGCCGCATTCTCCTCTCTGTGACATCACATGCACCCCAAAGAGGGGGCATCATTTTGTTTGCACACGCATCACAGATAACATTTAGTCTATAGTTTTAATCCATGACACAATGGGTCATACAACGAGTGGGTTCAAAACCATCTATAAACTCCATACATAGTGGATTTTATAGGGAATATTTTCCTTATCATTTTGGGGAGTAGTTACTTGGTTTGAGGAGAATAAGAATTTCCTCCCTACACTTCATCGGTCGGTGACATCGATCACCCAAAAACCAAGTAGTAATGCAGAGATATCTTCACCAATATCAATGAAGTAGTTACATGTTATAGAATAACATATATTTCTTCCAACACTTCTTCGGACATAGTGGCATGAACTCACCCAAATAACTCACACTTCACTTGTGATTTACATGATATCCTTTCTACACCCCTTTTGTCTCATCATGGATCAGGTTTTTGTTCAAATAATGTGTTAGTTGTGTTGTCATTGATATTAAGTCCATTGATGTAATGTTGGTTAGATGATCTAGGCATGTTGACTAGGTGATCTAAGCATATTGTGGCTAGGTGATCTAGACATGTTGGCTAGGTGATCTATGTATCTTGGATAGGTGACCTAGGAGTCTTTGTGATGCAATGTTAGGCTTCTCGGGTGTTTCTCGGAGGTTCAAGATGAGTTTATATTGTTTCAATAAGGTAGGGCTTTGGCGGTTCGGTGGCAAGTGTCATTTCGAGGTTGGTTTCAGGCACCTAAAGTAGTGAAACAAGATAGTAAAGGTTAGAACAAGCATGGTAAAGGTGTTAAGAGAGATTCTACAGCATTTATGTGTAAAGGTTTGATTCAAATCTATTCCAGGAGTCAATTTTGTATGTTGGTCAGAATTGGACTTGAGAACTAAAAGTGTTCATGACTAAAAATGAGATGGGCTAGAAATTTGTAGACCTATTATTTTTGAAAAAATTTGGGAGATGATAGAGGAAGGTGTCATGATGTTTCATGCCAAATTTAGGTCTTTTTTAAAGTTATGAAAGTTTTGGCAAAATTGGTTTATTAAAATGCTCATTTTGAGTTTCCTAGCTTCTTAGCCCTAAAAAAATTTATTTGGTCTTCTTAAAATAAAAAATAGAAGGAATTTTTGGATTAAAGTTTCCTAGAAATCAGGTGCAAAAAATTTTTTTGTCAAAAGGATGTGTATTTGAAAAGATATGAGCACTTTTGTGAAGTAGCTTTTTGTCCACCTGGACTGTTTTCTGAGCTAATTGGAGAAAAAGGTAAAAATTGTTCTCAAATGAATAATTTTTACTCTGCAATCTTCATTAGATATGTGTTGATGGTGTTTTCATATCTCAGGGATGTTTTTTTTATGTTTGAAAAAGCATTCAATGGTCAACTTGTATTCTCCATCTCTGTTAATGATTACATAGTTGAAGATGGGTTTGGTGAACATGGTGGTATTCTTAGCAAGAGTGATAGTACAATTCACGATGGAAATGTGAAATATTTCATGCCAAGCCTTCCATATTTTATCTCCTAGTATGCTCCTAATAGTTCCAATTGATGTCAAGAAGAAAAAAATTCACTACAACATTGTAGGAATGTACAAGTCTTGAGTTATGCTTGTGATGGTTTCATAACAATACTTTTGTGGAGAATTTCTAAACAAGGTAAAACCTCGGTCTGTTCTTGTGCCTTCTTACATCAATCCTTAAAGTCATAAATTTATATTAAAAGGACACATTGCATTCAAGATTTTAATAAAATTACAAACTACTAGGATTGTGATAGTCATGTTAAATGCCTATGAACTAATTTCCGACATCCGTGAAGGATTGGAGGAGTTTATTGATGGTTTTTTGTTAGAAACAATTGAAGAAATAATTTTTAAATCTCTAGAAGTTTGAACTTGTGAACTTCATAATGTTGTATGGAATAAATATCTTTTTATCTCGCTCTTAGGTCTCAAAATGTGCACAACCTTGATCTAGGACTTTAGAGAGTCAAATTTGATTCGTTCTCAATCATTAACAAATGAGAATCCACAAAACATTGTCCAAATATCTGTAGTCACATTCTACATCTATTGCAAAAAGAAGTTTCGGATTTGATCAAGTGTTGAGAAAGAAAATGTCAAAGCAAAATATCTGAAAATAGTGCATAGTCTATGCATAGACTAGTAAAATCCTTTGTAATTGATTTTCATGAAATTATCTAAAATTTAAAGGGAAATATTGGTGCTTTTAAATTCATTCAAGGGTGTAATAAATTTTGATAGTGATGTGTAGTCTTAAAAATCCTATAGCTCATGATTCATACAAATTTCTAAGCTTTATAGTGAATAATCTACTAGTACAGGGTATGAGTAGTCTCTTTCATGCTAGTGGTCAAATGTTTGGACTGACTAGAGGTCTCCAGTCATGTCTCCACTCTTTGAAAAGGAAAGTAAAATAAGAGGAAAATCTAAGGTAGTGTGCAAAGGTACTAATAGTGTCCTCTAAGGTTTTCCATTTTCTCTTATTCCAGTGGTTAAAATTTGTGTGTAGTAATCAATGTATTGATGAATGCATAGTTCCAAACTTGCAAGATGATGTAGTGAGTTTTAAGAACAAGAAAAGTATGAAATAAGTTCCAAGTTGAATTAAACAAAAGGGGATGTGAACCGATTAACCTTCTATATTGACTCCTCATGTGCCAATCTAAAGGAGCTGAAGTTTTGACATCTCAAGAAATTTTGGATTGTCTCATGGCTCAAAGAGAAGGAGTTTTTAAAGAAGGGATCTCAAGGCATTGAAGGGATAGAAGATTAAAATTATTCTTTGAATCAATGTTGTAGTGAAGTTGAGCGGAGTTAGTTTAAAGTGGATGAGATTAGAAGAATGTTGAAAGGGCTATTGAATGTCTTCAATAAGGTGAATATTATTGGTTGAGTAATTGAAGAAGGAAAATTTGAATGAAGATCTTTTTGTCTTTTTATCAAGACAAAGTGAATCTTGATATTCAATTTAGTAACCTAAATTTTTGATAACCATCCTACAATTATCCTTGATGTAAGAAAAAGTAAAAAAAATAAGGATCTCAAGAACTATTCAACCCTTTCTTAGCTCAAGGTAGAAGAAAGGGTCTCATTTTTGTCTTGATGCTAAAAGGTTTTCTCTTGAAGCTCTAAGGGAAAGTTGAAGAGTCTTAAAAATCTCGACAATTAAATCGAAGGTTTACAAAAGGAAGATGACTTAGCCTTATAAAATGTTGATAGAAAACCCCTTTTCTCTTCATTTGAAGAAAACCTTGCTAAAAATAAAAACTCTTGGGAATTTCCCAAAATCTTGGAATTTAATTCTAATCTAGTAGTTGGCTGGTTTGGATTGTAAGAGATGAAGTTTTTGTAATGAAAAATCCTTGAAGAAGACAAGTCTTATTGTTTTTTCAATAAATTCCATCTTGATGAGCTCTTGTTTGTGTTTGGTGAACTGCTGATAAGAATGAAGTCTTTGTAATGTATTCTTAATACCTATAATATTAATATCCATTTTCTTCTATTCTATGCATATCAAATTGTGATCAAACACTGGTATAGGTAATTCATAGATTGTATGTTCATTGATTGAAGTAGAAAATGAAAATTTAATCACATGACCGATTAACCCCCTCGGTTGTTATCAATTATAATAATTGGTATCAGAGAAGGCCCTTGGAAGTGATCTTAATGGGCTACGGGGAGATATTTAGTGACAAGATGGCTCTTCCAGATTTGAATACTATTTAGATTTATAGCTTCATAATAAAGAAATGGGTAGGTGAGAAAGGTGATGTGATCAATAAGATATAAAAAGTAAAGATAAAGTTATCAAAGTCATGAAATTTCAAGTTGAAGAGGCCCATACCGAGATGAGAATCAAAAGAGAAGAATGTCTCAAACATGAAGCTGAAATAGAAGAAATATTCAAGGTCCTAACGAAGCAATTTGAGGAGACACAAGAATAAATGAAGTAAGAAAATGAATAATTAGAGAAAGAGAAAGAAGAAATAAAGGAGTTAAGCATCATGATAGGTAAGTTATCATATTTTCAGAGCACTACAAAAATTGGATAGGATGTTAGCAAAACAAAAAGCATATGGTGACAAAACAGGACCAGGTTTCACGAAGACTCATATTGTCTAGTGAATAATGGAGGTGAATCAAGTCAAGGTTCAATTAGAAAAATGCTATTAAGAAATGGAAACAGTTAATGTCTTCATCTCATAAAAGAACATATGTCAGAAGCTGTTAGTGCAAAATCACAAAGACACCCCCAAATGAGTCGTTAGATCTAATTTTCTAAGGTAGAGTCGTTTGGTGTGAATCACATAACATTGACCTTTCCCCTAAGGTGTAGGACCTTATAAATGGGGAAAATATCTAGAGAAGGCTAGTTCCTCTTCCTAAAATACCGCCATAAGCTATTCTAGTGCAAGAAAGATAATCTAATCCTAATCTAGTTATCCAAAGAGACAAGGAGAGAAAGAAAACAAGAAAAAATAGAGCCTACACTAAAATGGTGATACACTAGAGAAGGAAAATTGCTTATCATCTAACCAAACTACCATGAAACGAAGGGAGGTGAGAAATAGAGAGGATGAACAACTGCATCACATGCCAAAGATCATATTCACATAGAAAATGTTTCAAACCCAACAAACACAGATCCCATATCTGTAAACAAACATCCAAAATATGCACAAGTACCTTGCAATGAAGAGAGGCAAGAAGAAACAACCAAAACGAGAAAAGTATGGAAAAATGCATCACAAAACACGTTTTTATTGCTTTGAAGTTTACACATGAGTAACATCATTCATGAGAAAGAGGAAAAACACAATTTATAAAGTAGGGAGGGGGTTCAAACTCCATTTTTGACCCCAAGAAAGAAAAAGAGGGGGAAGTAGAGAGGAAAAATGAACAACAACTTTACAAAGTAAGCCCCGAACCTTCTTTTATAGATTCAACACACAGGAAGAAAGAGAGAGAAGTGGGAAAAATAGTTTAGATCTCAACCATGGCATCAATGTCTCTTACAAAATATTCCCCAAAATCTATCTTGACTGAATCAATTTCTCATTTGGCACCTCAAAGGAGGAGGAAATGATGGATCGGTCGAATCGATCTAATTTTTGGGGAAAATAAGGTCCCTGCATTAATGGCCTGAAGACATTTCTCCATTTTTCCCCACCTAACCTCCCCAAACTTAAAATTTCAAATACTCATGGCATAACGAGGCTGACATCTTTCCAATGGTGTCAAATTTTCTATATTTCAATCCCCGAGTTGAAAGATATGCCCCTTCCAAATTTGTATCAGTCAAGATACAAAAGCGGGAAAACTAGTTCGAAAGTGGGTCCCCTTTTAAATTGGACACATGGAGGGCTGGCACATGTCTAAGGGTGGCCTCTACATTTTTCTTTTGGAGTGGTGCGGTGTTGACACTTGGCTTCTTCCACATCCTACTCAATTTCCTTATATTTTTGGATAAGTTCTTTGCTCAGCGGGGGCATACATCTTGACCAAGGACACGAATGGCCTAACACTTGTTTAAAAACCTTCCTTTATTCTGCTCTATATTTGACACCATGTTGACATGTGGCACTCTCCACTAGTCTATCTTGTGTTTGACTATTCAACCTAACCCTGTCCCCTTTTGAAATGGGACAGCGTGGAGGCTCTGCGCTCACTTAGAAACCGCTTAGGATTTTACCTTTGAAGAAGTGTTAGATCAACACATGGAAACCTCTACGCAGACTCTTGGACTTTTCAATGGCCCCTCTTACCTTTTTTAGACCTTGGGATATGTGGTGAGCTAGCACTTATTTAAATCTCCACTTTTGGATTTACCCTTGGAGATGCACAGAGTCAACACATGGCTTCTTCCGCACTTTTATACTTAGCCTTTTTTAGGCCTGCCCTGTTTGCCTTTGACTTTTAGCTTTGACTCTACCTCCATTTCAGGTCTAGGACATGTGGGGACCCAGTGCTTGTTCGATCCTCCCTTTTGGGTTGAATTTTAGAGAAGCATCATGCTGACACGTGGCTCTCTCGCTATCTCCTTCATACTTAGTTGATTTTGGACTCGTTTCAAGCTGTTTTGAGCCGAAGACTTTGAATCTTCACCATTTCTTCTCTTTCTTTCTCCGGCTTCCTTGTGACACTTCTCCTCTTTCTCTAACCTTGCTATTATATTTCTGAGCCCACTTGTAACCTGTTAAAATAGATTTATGACACGGGTTCACTCGACAGATCTATTTCTTCTCTTTCTTCTTGCATAGGGTTGTTTAGTCTTTCGCAGGCCCCACCATTACATTCTTAAGTCCTTCTGTGACATGTTTGCAAGATTTAAATGTGTTTTCTCTAGTTCTTTCTATGCAGGGCCATGGCTGATCCAATACTTTTCCTATGGGTTAAATATGGATCACAATTTGGTGACTCATGGGGACATCTTCCGCTAGATGAAGATACCAAGTGGCCTAGAAGCATCCATTGGGCATGGAGTGCACTGATAAACACAAAATTGTTCTAAACTTTAAAGATCTAATCCCCGAGCCCATTATGAGCTTGGATGCATGTATTTTCTATGTTTTATCTAACCCTAAGTCTCGTCCCCTGCTGTCTGCACTCTCAATCTTCATAAGAAATCCTAAAATAAGGATTCTGAGAGTAGAAAATTTTTTGACCCTAGGGCTTTCATATGTCCCTGAAATGGATGGTTTCAAGATGATTTTAGTTGCTCTACATTTCCTTCTTTTTGTAACTATCAACTATTATGAGATAGATATGAGTCTTCTTGTCATGAATACTGAAGATCCTGGCCTTATGCACCTTTGGATCGAGTACAAAACTTATGTACAAAGAAAAAATCATGCATTCATCAAATGATACATGCAGAGTGTGCATAAGCACTTCTTTTTCTGAAAGCAAATCTACTCCTACTCCTAAACTAACTAGAGAGAAAGAATGCTAAACAAATCCTGCTACAGGAATGGAGAAGTAGCTTCCCTTTCTCAAAAGGGGCAGCCATGCAAATGATTTGACACTAAATATAGCTGCCTGTATGAGTGAAAAAATGAAAATAAGCCGGTCCTCCACCCAAATCATCAAGGTATCAACATTAATGGAAAATACCTCTTCAAGTTGATTTGCATTGGACTCCTGAAGGTATTGATGGTGACCCTTGGTACTTTGATGCTCATCCTCATGCCCTGAAGTAGGCATGAATGGTTTTGGTTTCTCCCTTAGCTCTAATGAATCCAAGTACCTGATTAGGCACGGTCTGATCCTTTGAATGTGCCCCTCATTCTAAATTTTAACTCCAAGAATGGAATTTTCTTATGGACCTTCTTTGATGGATGATTTGAGAGACATGATGACATCCTCTCCCTTCCTTTTCTCTTCCTCTGTAGTGGGTGTGACTTTTGGAAGATCAAAATCTTCCAACTTGGGTTTAAGAGGCATGTTGCAAACTGTAGATTATGCTTGCGTGTTCTCTTCCATGGCAGTAAGTTCTTGTGGTTGAAGACATTCTTTTGAGTCTGATAGGATATCAAACTCTTTACTATCTTGCTGTAGTAAAGTCTCTCCCTTTTGCATGATGATCTTAAAATCTTCATTATTTTCACCATATGAAGCCTCATCTTCAAATATGAAGCTAGTGAGTTTATGATCTTCAAAAATTCATATTTTTGGAGAGGTTGAATGAGAGAGGGGTCTACATTTTCTTGTGCAACCTGGATCATGATTCAGTGCCTCTAAATATGTCTTGGTCACCTCCATATGCTCCTTTTTAACTAGACTTGGAGCTGGTTGTTCCTCTTCTTTTCCCGTGGGAAACATGGAGGACTCATACCTTCCAACCTTGGTTCAGAGATACATTATGGAGTGTAGGATGTTGTTCTTGAATGTCCTCCTTCATGGCAACATGCTCATATGCTTGGAAGGTGGTTGATGGAGGAAAAAATGGTGTTATCTCTTTAGGCTCTTCTCCATCAAAACAATCCTCCAAGTCAGACAGACAATCTGCCTCCTTGTTATCCTGCTGCAGGTGCTCTACCTCCTTCATGGTGTCCTCCTGATCTAAAATTGACTCACCATGGTTCCCTTCATCCTCAAACATGAAGTTTGAAATCTCAAACTCTTCTTCAACATTAGAGCTTGAAGGGGATGAAGTGAAAGGAAGAACTAAATGTTATTCTCTAGCCTACTCCACACTTGGAGCCTCTAAAACTGTATGGTCCTCCTCTTCTACTACAAACCCAGCCTCAGCCACCACTGGTTCTTCAACCTGGACCTCCTCTATTGGCTTTATTATCAAGGGTATCTTTGTAAACCCAAATTTGGTATCCCAACTCTTCAGATTGTCTGTCATCTCTTCTCTATTGGGATCCTCCTCTTGTTGTTCTCCTTGACTGGTTTCTTGGGTCTCTTCCCAACATGGACTTGGGAAAGAAAGATGAGTGAGAGGTTGGGGCTCAACCAGCTTTGCAATTTCTTGTGCTAGGGAGGGAAGTGGAACTTCTTGTTTTTTTGGAGGGGATGACTACTTGGGAGAGAAAAGGGGAGAAGAATTGAAATGGGGTGGAAGACTAGGAGATGGAGAAATGAAATCAACACTTGGGGTAGCAAGTGAGGGGCTTGACTCTTGCCTCTACTGAAATGATAAAGATTGAGGAAGAGAAAATGAAATTAGGGAGCTGGTGATTGACTTACCCATTGACAAGGTTGTCTCACACTTTGCTCATAAGCTTCAATGTCCTCAATCCACTGTGTAAGCTGAGGTAGCACTTTAACCATGAAGTCAAGCTTCTCCTGAGGGCTGTAATGTCTTGGAAAAGGGCCTTCCCATGGAAAAGGTGCCCTGCAACCAATCTTAAATGCCTTCATTTGTGCTATGCCCCTGGATTGCACCATGCTAGCCTCCATTCTTTGAATCTTCTCCAAAAAAACAGCATCCTCCATTTGATTGTTGTCATTGTATGCATACCCTTGCTCATGATAAGCTCCATGGCCAAACTGACTTTGACCCTACTCATAGGGGTAGGCACAATTACTTTGGATCTGATCATAGTGTTGATCTAGAGGAGTTGGAAAATGCATTGGAGGTGGATTGCACTATTGTAGGTGTGAATTCCATGAAGGGAATGAAGTCATGATTGCACAACTTCATGAAATGGAAGAAAATGGGAGATATGGAAAGAAAAGTGAATGAAGATGGGTGGAAATGGATGGGAAAAGGTATGTAACTTCAGAAATGGGGTTGTTGACCAGATGGAGTCACCAAATGTGCTTACATGTGCCTCAAAAGGCTGACCCTTAACAGGAACACATCAACCTACTAAGATGAAGTGGTAAGGTGCTTCAGACCTATCCCACCAAGTGTGCCAAAATTGTTAGTGTGGTCACATGGTGGCTTATGATTTGTTGTTGTAATGAGACACCTTGGAAAGATGAAAGATCTAACCTTAGTCTCCCACTGGGTGTGCTAAAACTATTATTGGAAAATCACAACACCTCCAAATGAGCCGCCGAGATCTACTTTTATAAGGCAAAGTCAATTGGTGTGAATTGCATAAAATTGAGCTTTCCCAAAGTGTGGGACTTTACAAATGGAAAACTCTCCAAAGAAGGTTGGTTCCTCTTCCTAAACTACTTGCCACAAGCTATTCTAGTGTAGGAAAGCTAATCTAATCCTAATCTAACTATCCAAGGAGACAGGGAGAGAAAGAAAACAAGAAAAATAGAGCCTACACTAAAATGGTGATACACCAGAGAAGGAAAACTATTGATCATCTAACCAAACTGCCATGAAATGAAGGGAGGTGAGAAATGGAGAGGATGAAAAACTGCATCACAAGCCAAAGATCATATTCACACAGAAAATTTTTCAAACCCAATAAACATAGCTCTTATATCTACAAATGAACATATAAAATATGCACATGTACCCTACAATGAAGAGAGGAAAGAAGAAACAACCAAAAAGAGAAAAGGATGGAAAATGCATCACAAAACATGTTTTTATTACTTCAGAAGTTTGCACAGAACATCATTCATGAGAAAGAGGAAAAACACCATTTACAGAGCAGGGGAGGAGGTTTGAACTCCATTTTCTACCCCAAGGAAGAAAAAGAGGGGGAGGCAGAGAGGAAAAATGAACAAAACTTTATAATAAGCCCCCACCCTTATTTTATAGATTCAGCAAAGAGGGAAGAAAGAGAGAGAAGCGAGAAAACCAGTTTGGAGATCAACTACTGCCATTAATGTATCTTGCAAAATATGCCCCCAAATCTATCTTGACTAAATTTTTTTTTTTTTGGCACCTGAAGGAAGAGAAAATGGTGGATCGATCGAATCCAATCTAGTTATTGGGAAAAAATAGATCCTGCATTAATGGCCTGAAGACATTTCTCCATTTTTCTCCCACCTAACCTCCCCAAACTTAAAGTTTCAGATCTTCATGCCATAGACGAGGCTGAGATCTTTCCAATGGTGTTATATTTCTATATTTTGAGCCCCGAGTCAAAAGATATGCCCCTTCAAAATTTTTATTGTGTCCGTAAAAAGGTAAGAAAACTAGTTCAAAAGTGGGTCCCCCTTTTAAATTAGACATGTGGAGGGTTGGTGCATGTCCGAGGGTGGCCTATGCATTTTTCTTTTAGAGTGGCATGGTGTTGACACTTGGCTTCTTCCATGGCCTGCTCGATTTCCTTATATTTTTGGCTAAGTTCCTTGCTCAACGGGGTCATACATCTTGACCGGGGACACACGGCATGACCTGGCGCTTGTTTGAAAACCTTCCCTTTATTCTACTCTTGAGTTGGCACCATGTTGACACTTGGCACCCTCCGCTGGTCTATCTCAGTGTTTGACTATTCAACCCAACCCTGTCCCCTTTTGAAATGGGATGCATGGAGGCTCTGCGCTCACTTAGAAACTCGCTTAGGATTTTACCTCTAAAGAAGTGTCGGATCAACATGCGGAAACCTCCACATACTCTTGGACTTTTCAATGACCCCTCTTACCTTTTCAAACCTTGGACTATGTGGCAAGCTGGTGCTTGTTTGAGTCTCCGCTTTTGGATTTACCCTTGGAGACGCGCAGAGTCGATAGGTGGCTTCTTCCACTACCACTTTTATACTTAGGATTTTTTTGGGCCTACCCTATTCACCTTTGACTTTTAGCTTTGAATCTCCCTCCGTTTCGGGCTTGGGAGACATGGGGACCAAAGTGCTTATTTGAGCCTCCTTTTCGGGTTGCCTCCCTTTTGGATTCAACTTTGGAGAAGCGTCATGCCGACACGTGGCTCTCTCTGTTGTCTCCTCCATACTTAGTCAATTTTTGGACTCATTCTGAACTATTTTGAGCCCGAAGACTTCGAATCTTTGTCGTTTCTTCTCTTTCTTTCTCTGGCTTCTCTGTGACACTTCTCCTCTTTCTCTGACCCTACTATTCTATTTTTATCCCACCTATAACATTAAAATAGATTTAAGACATGGATTCACTTGACAAAGCTGTTTCTTCTCTTTCTTCTTGCATAGGGTCATTTAGTCTTTCGCAGCCCCCATTCCATTGTTGAGTCCTTCTGCGACCTGTTTGCAAGATTTAAATGTGTTTTCTTTGGTTCTTTCTATGCGGGGTTGTGGCTGATCCAATACTTTTCCCGGGGTGAAATATGGATAACAACAACCAAATGCATTTAAGCTACAAGTTTGGTGCTTATGGACACATGTCTAGTGCATGTAGTTATAATGTGGAAAATAATGAATATTCTAAAGAAGAAACTCAAGAAAAGGAAATAAGGAAGAGAAAAAAGTTGGACAAAGATACGAAGTTGAATGTTATCATCGTCATGAAAAAGAACACCTAGAAAATTACTGCAAAAATGAACCATCAAACACAAGAAGGTATGAAATAAAATTTAATGGCTATTTCTATGCTTGTAATGATTTTGGACATAGGTATTTTTAGTGCAAAGGAAGGAAGGTTGAATGCCTTAGGTAAAAACAAGGTTGGGTACATTGTAAGGTTTTCGATGTAGGTCAACTAAAGAAAGAAATCCAAAGACCCAAGAAACAAATTCAGACATACAAGAAGAAGGGAGAATCCAATCAAGGTGATACAAAGGATTCCAAGAGTATGACTAATCAAAATAAGAATTCTATTGTGAACAATAAAGGATTAGAAAAATAAGAATCAGTAAAGAAGCAAAAAGAGTGTTTGAGACCTTATTCGGTGTCTTATTAACTCCTTCATGGTGTATTGAAGAAAATTAATAAATGGAGTGAGGGGGAGCTATCATGACCAATATTCTTCATAAGGTTGAGGTATTATTATTATGTGTTTTGGTCCATTTGAGTTGATCTTGAAAGAAAGTATGTCTATTGATCCTTTTGGTGGAAAAATTAGATGCATGTTTCTTAGCACCTTAAGTCTATATGATAGTGTTCTAGTATGAGGTATCTTAGCATAGTCAAAAGTCTCTTGTCCATGTCATTGTATAGGTTTTTTTATCTTTGATCTCTTGGTGTGTGTTGTAGATGTCTATGTATCTCACTCTTTCCTCAATAGACATGTATGCTAGTTATGGTGTCTTTTTGACATGGTTGGATCTATATTAACCTTTCATGAGGTGTCCATCAAATAGTCAAGATTTCATTCATCTCATCTTGTGTGTCTGGTCTATGCTATCCTTTTTAAGTCAAGTTTGAGTCTCTTTCAAGTCTTAATATCAAGAATCTTCAAGTATTTCTTGCTCATGAATTCTTATGACTGTGAAAAGGTGTTAAAATAATTTGCAGAAGATGGTTGTCAGGGTTTAGTGCCAAAACTCCAAGTGGAGCATATTTGAAATCTCAAAGGACTGAAGTAACGTTTCTCAGAGCATATATTTGTGTTTTAAATCTGAGCATGATTTGTATTTAAAAATTGAATGAGGTGAGCATAATTCATCTAAGAATAGTTCTAAAGTAAGGTGGTATGAACTAATAATGTGAAGAACCTACTTTATACAAATACTCCTAAATGAAATAAATACAATGAAGCTAGAAATTGTTATTTTCTCACAATTGTGTCTAAGAGTACTTCAAATTCCAGGAAGAACAATCTCGAGAAAATGACAAGTTTGGATAATCCAAAAGTGCTTCAAATTCTTTAACAAAATATTGAAATAGAAAACAAAAATTAGTTTGGAAAAATTCTTCTCATCCTAAGTGAGGCATCTTGGAAGCTTGGAAAAACTCTAAATGCATGATTTGAGTGGTATTACGGTTTTGAGATGCATATGAGACTAAAGTACAATCTATAAGCTAAATATTTAGTTCAAAAGAGTGAGTAATGATATGTGAGGTTGTTATTACATGTTTCTACATTCAAGACGTAATTCATGGTGTGTCTAGCATTACTAGAGTATTTAAACATAAAGTTGCAAGAAGAAAAAGGTGTTTCAAGGTGACAAGAAAATATAGAACATCAAATTTTTACAAATACATGTATCAAGGGCATGTGGAATAATTGCAATGTTTTGCATTAGGTATATACCTCAAAAACACCAAGTATAATGTCTAGTGTAAAGGAAATGTTGAACTTGAAGGCATAAGTTGAGGAGGACAAGGCTAAAATCCTATATAAATCATCTAGGAAAATAAATAAAAGTATTTAAAAATCATGTAACCTTTGACAATATTGGATGTTGAAAGGAGACCTAATTTCCATAAGAAAATTTTGACCATAGTCTTAAGGTCTTAAGGAAGTGACATCTTGAATGGATGGTATGGCATCCTGTAGACCTATAATAGTAAAATTAGTGTCTCTCTCGGTCTATATGTGTGAAATTAGAGGTATGTAAATGCATGAAATTTGTACTAGGGTCATTTACAATACTTCATCTAAATATTTTGAGATAGAGGAATGTTTGTAAGTCCATAATAGGAGCATGGTCATTCATAAGAATCAAGTAATGTTAAGACACAGATGGGTCATATGGATCTCTGCAAGAATTTGGATAAGTCGAGTATAAGAAGTCTCAATATTACAAGAAAAGGAGAGCTGTGTTATAAATCTAAAGCATTAGTGGCATTCAAAAATTATGTGCCTCCAGTATATGACATCCTAAAATAGGTATGAGGAGTATTTAAATCCTTGGGAAGAGTTGAAGGAATTTGTTGATAGAAACTAGTAAATCAAAACATGACAGTAAACCCTTCTATGCACATTCTATACCCTCACCTTAATAGGTATGAGAATATAATGCTTGACCATATGGTGTTATGGTGACTTGTTTCAAATTGTTATTGGGAATAATATTGTGGTAATTAGGTGTACAAGGTGTTAAAGATATTTGGTATAATGTTTAGAATTTAGAGAAGATGAAGCTCGGAGAAAGACTGTACACATCCAGTTTTAGAGACTTAAATAGAGCATTTTGAGGAAGAATAAATTGGCCTCTATATTTTGAGGCTTGTTAAAATCTAAGAGTACCCTCAAAGGTATTGTAATCAAATGGGTTTGAATGATGAAAAATATGCCTAATTGTTTTCTTTCATCCTTCTTAAGGTGACTGTGACAGTGCTACAGTACCTTGGAGCAGAGAGGTGACTGGAAGTAAGTGTATTTTGTCTCCAAATGACAGGGGAGTTTTGTTATGTTCCTAATTCATGATGGAAAAGGTGTTTAGTGTCATGAAGACGATCTCAGTGCCTCTCTAGATAGACTTATGCTTTGATATGTTGTTGATGGATTTCCAACGGTGATTCAATATGTCTTTGCTCAAGATGTATATTGGCTCTGCAATATAGGAGGAGTGAATAGTTGTGCTCCAAGGAGGTGAAATGGGGTTCTCAAGATCATTTGTGAATGTCTTCAATCCATGATTGATTAAAATCTAAGATTTTATATGCTAATCTAGAGAAGATCTTTTCTGCTATTAATCACATACAAAAGTGCCTACATATGATGGAGACCAGAATTTTTATGGTCATCATGACTTGAGGTTGCCACAATAGTTGAGAATGAAAGAAATCAAAGTGTTAAGGTCTAATATAGTTGACAAAGTTAGGGCGGATTTCTTCTAGGAATGTTTGAGTGATTGAGGGAAGAGTAAGTGATATTTTCTCTCAAAATGTCATATGGATTAGGTAAGATCTCAAAGAAGTGTGAACTCGATTGTGATATTATTTTAAGGATTATGACAAAGATATTGAGCCATTCATAAGGCACTCTAAACAAAGTTTTGAAGTATGTCTTAGATGCATTTGAAGTTGGGATTTAGAGACAAGGGTTTTAAAATGGAATGTGATATTGACATGATTAAAGGACAAATTGAAGAGAATCTATCCCATGGGGATAAAATTATGTAAGTCAAGTTTATACTTTTTTCTCTTTAGTGCACTTGAGTGTTATCATTTCTCATATCTAGGAGTCATAGTGTCCTTTGTCATAGATGTCAAAGGAGGAGAAGTGTGAATAGAAACATGCAAATGAGTTCATCCAAGTGAGTTAGAGTTTCCATCAAGGTTTCTAGGTAGGTTTCCATCAATGACAAAGGGAGTTTTTTTTGGAAGAATGTGTCAGTTGTGTTTTCATTGATGTCAATTCCATTGATGTGATGTTGGTTAGGTGATATAGGCATGTTGGCTAGGTGATCTAGGCATGTTGTGGCTAGGTGATCTAGGCATGTTGGTTAGGTGACCTAGGAGTATCTTTGATGTAAGAGAAATCTCCTCATGTGTCTTAGAGGTTTAAGATGATTTCATGTGGTTTTAAGAAGGCAAGGCTTTGGCAGTTGAGTGGCAGTGTCCCTTTAGGGTGGTTTCAGGAACCTAAAGTAGTGAAACAAGATATTAAAAGTTATAACAAGCATGGGAGAGGTGTTAAGAGAGCATCTACAACATATATGGGAAACTGTTTGATTCAGATAAGATCCACGAGTAAAGTTTGTATGTTGGTTAGAATTGGACTTGAGAATTGATAGTGTTCATGATTGAAAATGAGAAGGGATATAAAAATTTATACCTATTTTTTTCAATAAATTTTTAGGTATGATAGAGGAAGGTTTCTTGATGCTTCATGCCAAATTTCAAGTCAAATTTAGGTCATTTGTTCAAGGTATGAGAGTTTTAGAAAAATTGGTTTATTCAAAAGCTCATTTTGAGATGCCTAGATTCTTAGCCCTAAAATAAAATTATTCAGTCTTCTTTTAATAAATAATAGAATTATTTTTAGAGTAAATTTTCCTATAAATCAGGTGCAAAAAGTGGTTTGTCAAAAGGAGGTGTATTTGAAAAGATATGAGCACTTTTGTGAAGTAGGTTTTTGTCTTCTGGACTTTTTACGAGCTAATAGGAGCAAAAGGTAAAAATTATTTTCAAATGACTAATTTGGCATCTTAAATATTTTTAGATATGTGCTGATTGTGTTTTCATATCTCAGGGATCTTGGTTTGATGTTTGAACAAGCATTCAATGGTCAACTTGCATCCTCCATCTCTGTTAATGATTGCATAGTTGAAGACAGGTTTGGTGAACATGGTGGTCTTCTTAGCAAGTGTGATAGTATAGTTCACTGAAGTAAATGTGAAATATTTCATGCTAATCCTTCCATAATTGATCTCCTAGTATTCTCCTGATAGTTCCAATTGATGTCAAGAAGAAAGAATTCACTAGAACATTGTTGGATTGTACAAGTCTTGAGTTGTGCCTGTAATGGTTTCTTGACCATACTTTTGTGGAGAATTACTAAAGAAGGTCAAACCTCAGTATGTTCTTGTGCTTTCTTACAACAATATTTGAAGTCATAAAGGTCTATGCAAAGGACACATTACATTATATATTTGAATAAAAGTATAAAGCTATACGATTGTGTGATCATACTAAATGCTTGTGAACTGGTTTCTTGACATATGTGAAGGATTGGAGGAGTTTCTTGATGGTTTGTTGTTATAAAAATTGGAGAAAGACTTGTTGAAGCTCCAGAAGTTTTAACTTGTGAATTCATAATGTTGTATGGAAGAAATAGATATTTATCTGCTCTCGAGTTTCAAACTTTGCACCCTCATCTAGGGTTTTAAAAAGTGTCAAAATTCATTCATTATCAATAATTATGGAATAAAAATCTACGAAACATTTTCCAAATATCTGTAGTCACATTCTATAGCTATTACAAAAAGAAGTGTTAGCATCGACCAAGTGTTGAGAAATAAAATGTCAATGAGAAGATTTGAAAATTGACAATCTGTCATAAAATTGGTAAAATCCTTTGTAATTGATTTTCATGAAATTATCTAAAATTTCAAGGGCAATATTGGTGGTTTGAAATTCATTCACGGGTGTAATAAATGTTGATAGTGACATGAAGGCTTGAACAAGCCTATTGATCATGATGCATACAAGCTTCTAAGCTTCACGGTGAATAATCTACCAAAGACGGGGTATGAGCAGTCTCTTCATACTGGGGGTTAAATGTTTGGACTATCTAGAGATCTCCAATCATGTGTCCACTCTTTAAAAAGGAAAGGTAAATAAGAGGTAAATCCAAGGTAGTGTGCATAGGTATTGATAGTGTCCTCCAAGGTTTTAAATTTCTCCTCATGTCGGTGGTTAAAATTTGTGTGTAGTAATCAATGTATTAATGAATGCATAGTTCCAAACCTATAAGATGAAGTAGTGAATTTTAAGAACAAGGAAAGCATGAAATAAGTTCCAAGTTGAATTAAACAAAAGGTTATGTGAATCAATTAATCTTATTTTTTGACTTTTCATGTGCCAATCTAAATCCATTGAAGTGTTTGAGAGCTCAAGAAGTTTTGGATTGTCTTTTGGTTCGAAGAGGAAGAGTTTTTTAAGAAGGGAGCTCGAGGCATTGAAGTGATAGAAGATGAAAATTCTTCTTTGAATCAATGTTGAAGTGAAGTTGATAAGGTCAGCTTGAATTGGATGAGATTAGAATAACGTTGAAAGGTTTATTAAATGTATTCAAGAATGTGAATAGTTATGGCTAAGTAGTTGAAGAAGGACAATTTGAATGAAGATATTTTTGTCTTGTTGTGAAGATAAAATGACTCTTGATGTTCAAGGTGATAACCTAAATGTTTTGATAAATGTCCTACAATTATCCTTGATGTAAGAAAAAATAAAAAACAAGAATGAGCTCAAGAACTAGTCAATCCTTTCTTAGCTCAAGGTAGAAGATGAGGAGTCTCATTTTTATCTTGATACCAAAATGTTGTCTCTTGAAGTTCCAAGGAAAAGTTGAAGAGTATCCAAAAGGTTTTAAATTACATTGAAGGTGTACAAAAGGAAGATGAATTATCCTTGTAAAATGTTGATAGAAAACCCCTTTTCTCTTCATTGAAGAAAACCTTACTAAAAAGAAACTCTTGGGCATTTCTAAAAAATCCTGGAATTTTATTATAGGCTAGTAGCTAGCTGGTTTGGAGTGTAGGAGATGAAGTTTTTGTAATGACAAATTCTTGAAGAAGAAGCATCTTAATTTTTTTGTAGTAAATTTCATCTTGATGAGCTCTTGTTTGTGTTTGGTGAACTGCTGATAAGAATAAAGTCTTTGTAATGTATTTTGAATATCAATAATATTAATATCCATGTTCTTGTATTGTATTCATATAAAATTTTGATCAAACACTTATATAGGTAACTCGTAGATTGTATGTTCATTGGTTGAAGTAGAAAAAGAAAAGTTTAATCATATGACCTATTCACCCCCTCTCGGTTCCTATCAATTCTAATAGTTTGTTCGTATGGGAAGAAAGAATTCAACAAAAACAACACACACACACATACAGGTACATTACACACATGATACTAACCATGTAGGTACACTACACAAATTTGAATCTACACACACTTCCACCCTAGGTTTAATTTTTAAAATAATTTTTCATCTTTAGTGTCCACACTCCATCTTTTTTGTCACTCCATGTTTTTTCTAGTCCTCCAACACATTTGCTACATCACTCTACATGGATTATGAGTACACATCTATATCTACTTTATATTACCAAGCTTTCCACTCACCAACATAAAGTGGGGGAAAATTTAGACACAAAATCATGCACTTTGAGTCATTATTTAGTCTTGATCTCATACTACTATTCATATGGTTCTCAAGTGAAAAGAGTAATAATTAACCCATGTATTTGGCCATTTTTACATTATTTGTTGTCATATTTTTTTATCTTACACGAGTAATTTCCAGTTTGTATTGTGATTTTTCATTTTTCCTATTTCGAATGAGGCATCCAGCCAAGACCGGAGTAGATCAGGTGCCCTAGTCCCCTTTAGGGTGCCCAGATCCTCTTTGCACTTCACTCTCACCTTTTGGGTAGTTTCAAGCCATTTAAACTTTCTATTTTTTGGTGGTCGACCTTTTCGAGGACAATTACAAAATTAGAACAAGAGAACCATATAAATATAGAGTTATGTGACCATAACGAGGGACTAACCACTAAGAAAATAGTATCATCATCTAGATTTACATCCATAAAAGGCATCTATGGCTACATTTGCATCCATCTAGCTTCATCACAAGGGACACAAGGCTGGTTCATCTACATCACACTTCATAGAGGGGAGTCTATTTTTTCCATGTACATATTTACTACATTTTACATCTAGTTAATTTCTTGGTACTTCACAAATTGTGAATGACACAAAAACAACCTAGAGTATGATTTCCACACACACACCTATAAATACATGGGGTATTAGATGTAGTACAATGCTTAGTTAGTAAGTCCACCATTGCGAAAATCGGCGAGGATAGTCCAAACCCTTCATATGAATCTTTCATTTTTAGGGTTTTGATGCTTTTTCTAGGGTTTTATAGGTGATTCTTTATTGTAGGTCTTACAAAACATCCAACACAATTCAGCGATATTAGTACGACATGAAGAAAACACATGCAAACATCCAAGTGATATTCCAAAGGAGGTTTCTAGCCATTTTTGTAGAGTAGAGTGCCTAGATCTTAGACTAGGGCACCCACAAGCACCCTTATCCCTTTCTAGATTCCCTAGTCCAATCTGATAGCTCATATTTGTGCTCTCTCAAGATTTTGTGTGGTTGTTTCCTTCTATTATTCACCTGGTCTACAACGTAACATAATCTCATGGCATCTATGAATAAGCTAAGGCTTTTCTTAACCCTTCGTGCATATCAGGGTTTCAAATTTTATTGCTTAGATTAATTGGGTATTATTTTAATATTTATTTACTTAATTATTACTTTTATTTTACTACTATTATAGCATTATATTACACTAGAATATCTACTATTTTAGTTTATCAAGTTTTGTGTGCATCTTGGTTCTTGTTCACGTTGATTTGACCCTTTTTGTCCATTTTAGATGTTTTATATGATGTTATTAATCTATTTTTGAGTTAAGGTGACCAACCTACTTGTTCATGGCCGACCCAGGTGTGTTTTAGAGTTGAGATTTCTATATAAGCATGTTTTAGTGGTCATTTGTGACTAGTTGTTGACATAGTGAAAAAGTGTGACTGGAGGGAATATTTAGGAGCTTGAAGGAGGTATTAGTTACCATCATGAGGAGGATAATTTAATGATATAACAATCCATATTTAGGGTAGGTAATGGAAAGCTAAGGTAGGTATGAGATCAGCTTGAAGGAGAGGAATATTTTGAGTAAAGAAGAAACATGTGTATTGGGTCATTTGTGAGTAGTTGAGCCTATGGGATTATGAGTGACCTATAGGAGGTTGAATGAGAGTATTAGTGGGTTTATAAAATATATAAGAAGAGCCATAAATACCTATGGAAGATTGAATAAAATATTTGTAAGTTAGATTGATATATTCAGCCCTTGAAGGAGAGAGATTGAGCGAGTTTGGAGAGAGCTTGTTTGGATGAGGGTTTGGTGTGTTTGGAGATAAAATTGGATCACCATCAGATATGTGAGAAAAATATTTTATGTGATAATTCATTTAAAAATCTTATATGATGAGTCATATTCATAGGATTCCTTTCTTATGAGTCATATCAACAGGGTTTAGGGGTTTGTGCTCTTTGTGGGGTTAGTGCCTCATTAAGCAAATCTTGTAGGATGTGTAATATTATTGCAAGTACTTTCTTTAAGTAATATAAGAAATGGTTTTCAGTTGGTTTTCTTCCCCATGAGGGTTTCCCACTTACATCTGGTGTCTATGTGTTCTCTCTCTTATTGCATGCTCTTGTGAATGGTTAATGTACATCTAATAAGCTCACATATGGTTATGAATGATGAATGGTTAAATGAATGTTTGATGATTTTCAAGGTAAAGGAAGTTAGATATTTTTAGGATTGATTCACTTCCCTCTCACTGCATTATGATTCCAACATATCAATGTCAAGTTTAATATCTTTGGATAAATCCACCTCAATGCAAACACATTTTTGAGGGCGAGCGTTGGAAAATTTGTGTTGTTCTAGAAAAAGAAGTTGATGCATTGATTTAAAAAAGTGTTTTAAAATCCCCAAAGGTGAAATGTAGCCTTGTAAAATCCACACATACCGATATTTTAAGCTTAGCTTGCTCAAAGATTTGGAAATCCCTAGTCTAGTGAGAAAACACCACTAGTGTGTTTCGAATGAACACGGGGCCATGGTTGACGATGAATTTTCAATTCTCAACATTTTTGAAATGAAACAAAAAAATCCCTTAGTTATATTTTTCTTGAATCAGCCTTGACACCATGTTGTTGCTAATGGTTTTGAACCCATTTCTCCATAAGGCTTTCAAGGGTACTTGGCCGAATTAATACCCAACAAGGGTATATGATTCAAGCCGATTAAAAGACTTGTTAAATTTTGGAAAATTAAGCACACCATAAGGAAAAGGAGTTTCAAACTCATAATTATTACCTTGTCAAAGACCTTCGGGATAAATTTCATCAATTTCTTTAGATCCATGGGATACAAGTGTTTCACATATCAATTGTGCATTAATAGATGGAGGCGAGAGAAATGGAATCCATTAATATAGGCGTGGCATTGCCCAAAGGGCTGATTAAATAGCCCATTAAGATAAATAACTATGCATACAAAGAAAAATCCTAAGGAAAGGATAATGTGAAAACAAACCAAGTACATGAAACATCAAGAATGGGAGGATCTAAGACCTAAACCACATTAGAGAAATCAAATCTCTTTCCATTCATTATAAAAAACATAAAATTTGGCTTAACCCAAACTCATTAGATTTTGGTAATCAATAATTGTATAATTATCATAGCTATATAAACATAAACCCTTGCCCTATCCAAAAAAATAAAAATAAAACATTAACAATGAAAATAAATATTATCATGAAATAATTTATCAGATAATTTATGCTAAAGAGATTAAAAGCTATGTTTATAAATAAATTTATTGAAATTTATGTATATTATAATTTAATTCATAATTCTAAAATTATATAATTGCAATACTTATCAATATAGTTTATTACATCGCCAAAAAATATTCTTAGCATGTAAAAAATTAATAAAACTATTTTTGTTTAATTATTAGAGACAAATAATCACGTGTACTATGAGTAGAAATCCCTAACATATCTCATCAAGACATGTCAAGGTTGTATTCTAAGGATTTTACTTGAATGATTCAGCTACATGCGTTAAATAGTGTGTGTTGTTCATTAAACTTGCACCCATGTCTTGGATTTGGAAGGACAGAGTCATTTGAGACAACAATGGAGCCATCTCCAAGTTGTGGGAGCTTACGCACTTGAGATGGATCTTTAGACAAGGGTAGTTCCTCTATCTCTTTCTCTCATTATCGCTACTCCTAGTGCTAAAAGGAAAACTAAGCTAACAATGCTAAGGGACTAGGGATAGAAGGATACCATAAAAGGAAACTATACTAAAAGGTGATAGCACAAGAAAAAGAGGGATGAACACTATCTATTCTAAGAGAAAATGGGGGAAAGACATGAAAGAAGGATAGGCAAGTGTAAAATAACTAGGACATATTTGCATTAGTTTCATAGAACACAATGAGAAAAGGAATTGCAAGGGACGTAGAATGACACAACGAGCATGCAATAGAAAAGAAAAGGCAAGAAGAAGGAATGCAAACATCATAGGATAGAGAATAGTCACAAAATTATGCTTCAATTACTTCTAGAAATGAACAGATTTGTTACAATGGTCAAATAGGTCGATATCCACATGCACGAGCCAAATCTAGAGGTCTACGACTCAGAACACATTAAATATGAAGTCCTTTGCAAAATGCATAAGGATCCAAAATGTCCAACATTAACAATGAACATAACTCTTACATTTTTATAAGAATTCATGGAATAAGAAGAAAAGGAGGGAAAATATGAATTTGAAATGCAACCACCAACAAAAATAATTCAATGCCTGTAAATCCACTTGCAAATTTGCAATTGCACTTCCCCAAGCCTATTTGGTGTGTTAGAGAAGGAAAGAGAGTATATCATATCAAATCAGGTGGTTGGAGAAATCATATCATTAATTCCCGAAATATGTTTTCCTTTTCTCACCTCTCAAATCCACAAAGAATTTGAATTTTGAATGTCTAGCATGTAGCCTATCTCAAGGTAGCCATCGGTTGAGACTAGGTGCGCACCAATCAGATCTCTATAGCAACATGTATGGTTGTTAGAATTTTCTTAGAGTTTTATATGCACACAAGACACGTGGCACACATAGATTGGCTGAAAGGATGGCCAACTATATAAATTTTATTTTCGTTTACCTTATCTGTCACTCATTGATTTGTTGCAAGGGTTTGTCGCACTTTTGGCATGATTTGACTAGTTACGTGTGGCACACTCAAGTCATGTTAGAGAATTACGTGGAACAAAAAGGTGTAGAGGAGGGTGCAAAGATATGCACATGGAAGAATGAGGTGTGGGAAGAAGGTAGAAGGAATTCACGTGTAACGTGTGCAGGGGGAATGAGACAAACGATGAGTGGAGAATGTATGGTCAAGGCATAACTATTACAAGGTAATGTGTAGGGTGTGCAAGAGGGACAAGGACTTATCTGATTGAAGCAAGTGCAAGGCACATGTGCAAGATGAATTAGCTACTAGGGAGGAAGGTGAATGTGTAGAAGATCCTTGTAAGGAAAGAGTGGAACAAAGAGAAAAAGGAAAATGTAAAGGAGGAAGGGGAAGCACGCAAAGGAGCATGAGGAGATAGTGACCAAGTGAATGTGTGAAAGGAAAATTGATGTGTTTGCCATGCAATGAAGATCTTTGAGTCATAATATGTATGTAAGCTGTCCAAATAACTAGGAGAGTTATTATGATAACAATTTTGGTGACTTTTGGGGAAATATTCTTGTTAAATGAAGGAGATCAAGTAGCACTGGAGTGTCCATTGGGCATGGATTCTATTGTGTAATAATGAATTTATGATTTTTAGCTTTTAAGAACTACCCTGAAGTCACCTAAAGGATCATTTCTTTAATTTATTCCAGATCCGCAAACCACCGAAAGAAGACCAACATCCCGGAAGTAAAATAAGAGTGCGCAGGAAGCATGCTAGAAGAAAGAGCTATGTACAAACAAACTATGTGCATGTAACACACTTGGAGGAATTAAAACTATTCTAAAATATACAAAATGATACAATAAACTTAATGTAAGGGTTTAAGGTAGATCCCACTAATTGGGATTTGTAGTGCGCCTCCATTGAGATGAGTTAAATAAAAAAGTTAGCCTCTTTGCATGAATTGATGGTGTATGGGCCACTCCAAAGTGCATCAAACTTTGAATGATTCCTTGGTTTAGTTCTATCATCATCCCATTTCAAAACCAAGTCCCCAATTTTGAAAGCTTGAAGACTAGCCTTTTTATCATACCATTTCTTTTCATTTGTTGATGTTATTCTAGCTTGATCATGGCAGTGAGCTTCTTGATTCTTCAAGATTAATCACTTCACCATTTTATTTTCTCTTTGGTCTGCACCTTCAAACTCAAGATTTTGGGCAATTTGCCAATGATTTAAACTCTAGTATTAAAGCAAGGGTAGCCTCTATTCCATAGAAAATATTGTAAGGAGAAGTTCCTATTACCTTTTAAATTGTGATTCTATTTGCCCAGATCGCACACGCGACCTTCGTATGCCAATATTTTTGGCTAATGGTCATTGTGTGCTTGATGATCCTAATCAGGTTCTTATTTTTGACTCTACTAGACCATTTCCTTGAGGGTAATAGTTGGAAGAAGTCTTCAAATAGATGCCCATATTTAGAGCCCAATTAGTGATTTTAGTGCCAAGGAAGGATTTTTCATTATTAGAGATAATGGTTTGAGTAATTCCAAACCTTGTGACTATACATACCCTCGATAAAGTCTAGGATGACTGACCCAATTGATTCTTTGAGTGTGACTTCTTCTATTCATTTGGTGAAGTATTCCATAGCTATCAACACTCACTTGTGTCCAACAATTGAAGGTGGATTGATCATGCCTATGAATTTGAGACACCATTGTGCAAAAGGCTGATCCACTTGGATTGGTCAGAGTGGTAGCGCTATCAATCTCTTCTTTCCTGCAAAGAAATCACATTCCTTTCATTTTGTGACCCACTTTTGTGCATATGCAAATAGAGTAGTCCAAAATATACCAACCATTATGATTTTCATTGTTGTAGTCTTAGTAGAGAAGTGTCCACCAGAGAATCCATCATGAAATTATGATAATTCTTGTTTAGTCTACGCATCGCATCGATACACCTTAACAACATGCCATCAAGATTCTTCTTGAAGAGAATTCCATCAATAAATACATAAGGGACAAATTATAACCTCAAATGTCTTCTCTTTGCCTTGTTTAAGCTAGGAGGTTATGTGCCCTCAGAAAGGAATGTGATCATGTCCTTTATCTAGTCACACATGCAAGGTTATGTATTTTGCTCAAGTTTTTGCATGGAAGAGATTCATCAAGAAATAATGAAGTCTCATTTTCATTGTGTGCATCCTCAAAAAATTGATTGCAAAGAGTGCTACCTCTTACCAGCTTTATGGATTTTATAGTCACATAATATTCCATGATTTTGGTCACCCAACATCCTCTCTTTTGACTAATTCTTCTCCCATGATGAAGTCTCTAACAGAAGAGTGGGAGACTAACATCTTGTTATGATTTGTGGGAAGCATACTTTTAAACTTCATGAGCATGCGCATGATAGTGAAGACTGCTTCTCTATGTGATTGTATTTTAATTCATAATCCTTCATATTTTGGTGAAGAAGACCATTGGTTATAATAGCACTTGTTCATATTCTTATGTTAGGATAAAAACACCACTTGCATCAGCACCATAAGCATAAAGGATAAAATCCTTTGAGTAATTCAGATTGATGAATAATGGCGTGCAAGTAATCTCTTGCTTGAACTTTTTGAAGCTTTCCTTTCCTTTTGCTGTCCATCTAAAAGCTATGTCCTTCTTGAGCATCAAGGTGATTGGCCTTACCAGTCCTACAAAGTTAGGAATAAAATGCCTAACAAAATTGATCTTACCAAGGAAGGACTGCAAGGCCTTTTTTTGCACTAGTAGGGGAAAGAGCTAGGATGGCTGAAATGTGCGCTTAGGATCAATTGCGATGTCATCCTTTGAAACCACATGGCCCAAAATATTTCCCTACACCACAAAAAAATTTCACTTCTTGGGGTTAAGGGATACCCCAAATTTTTTGCATCTCTCAAATACTTTTTCCAAGTGCGCCATATGATCCATGCTTTTCTTTGAGAAGATTGTAATGTCATCAAGGTAAACCAAGATGAACTCATTGATATAACCTTTGAAGGCAATGTCCATGGTGCATTGAAACATTGCACTTACATTTGTGATCAAGGGAATACTATGATATGCATATTTTCCCCACTTGGTTGTAAATGTTGTTTTGAATTAATCCTCTTACTTAACCAGGATCTAATTGAAAATTGAATATCCATCTAGTATTGAGAATATTTACATGTCGGTGACCATCTACAAAATATCCTCCATTAAAGGAAAAGGATAACGATCCTTTACAGATGCCTTGTTCAAATCTTTGAAATCAACACAAAGTCTGATTTCACCATTCTTCTTACGCACCAGAACTATATTCGCGACTCGGGTAGAGTACTTGATGGGAAAAATAATCTTCACCTCAATGAGTTTGGATAAATCCTTTCTCATGAGGGACTTTTATCTTTGGATTTACTGGTCACTGCTTTTGTCTGACTAGTTTGATACAAGGATCAAGGTCAATGGAGAGTTGAAAAACACTTGGATTAAAACCTTTGAGATATTCATACTCCCATGAGACGATATCACTGTATTTTTGATCGAGGGAGATGAAGGCCTATTTTTCATGGTGCACGCAAGCTTTATTGATCAACAATTATTTTTCACACACAATAGTGACTCGTGAGAAGTATTTTTGAGTGGAACACATATACTTTTCTTCACCTTTGAACTCATCATCAGGGATAAACATTTTATCTAAGGTGACCAACCCTTTAGGCAACTTATTTGACTTTAGCTGAATCACTTGGTCACCATAGCTGTCATGCAAGTCAACTTACATGTTTGATGAGAACTCACTTCATTTTGAATGAACTGGATGATTTGTGCATCAATGTTAAACACTTGCCAGATGGTGTTGTTTTCTAGAATAGATGTTCGATGACCATATTAATGTGTTGAGTGTTTCCTTTGACAAAGTCCTCAGCAAGAGAGAATTACAAACCAAGCGCGGCCATTTGATTATCTTCCCTATTCATTTTTGTGGAACCACTTGCATATTTAGAGCATCAAAGCTCTCAAGGAGGTCCCAAAATTTGTGTTTATAAGATTTGAGAAGATTATTATTTTCTTAGAACTTGTTGGTGACTTGATGGATAACCAATTCAAGTATCTCCAAAGATTTGTAGTGCCTTAATCTTCTTATTTTCAACAATAAGTAGACCATGCACCAAGTGCTTCATACTCTGCCACATTGTTAGAACATGTAAATGTAATATGTGAGAAAAGAAGAATTTATAATCCTTAGAAGAAATGAGAATGACTCTGCTCCTGCACCGTTTCTACTTCTAGATCCATCAAAGTATAACTTCCATAGACCAGGGTTCTCTTCCTTTTCTTAAGCACACATGAAAACATAGCTTCTTATTAAAGAATATAGTAGGTACCAATTCTAGTTTCATAAGCTTCTACTTCTTCAACAAATGGGTAAAATTTATATTGCCTCTTTACCCACTCATTAAGTACTAGATCGGGAATAGAAGGTGGAAAAGTTGTTCTTCAAGAACTAAAGCCTATTCTTCTTGGATCAAATAGTTGGCTTAGAGAGGAGATGGGACATGTGACTCTACATGATAGGAAAATATTGTCTCATATTTTATGGTAAAACAAGTACCATACCTTGTCTTGAGTAACATATGGGCCCAATCGGAAGACAAGTAACCACCCACTTTAGCAATAAACTCTCTTGAAAAGCATAAGGAAAACATAGGGGTAGATCAATGATTAACACATATTGAGTTATTTTTAGACTAGGACATACATGGAGGGTTATCTCAAGATCCTTGATGATCCCTAGGGTAGTGATGATTGAACCATCGAGTTACATGACTCCTTTTTTAGGGGATATAATTAAGACCTAAGACATCACTAATCTTCTTAGGCATGATAAAATTAATAGTACTGAGTCAATCATATAGTTATGGACAAGATGTTTTAATATGATCAAGGAAATATAAAAGGATGGGGTTTTAATAATTTTTCTTACTTACTTCTCCTCTTCTTGGTAGACATTGATAAAAGCACGCATCTTTTTCATAGTTAGATCAAGTGCATTAAATATGCACCGAGATTCATGCAAGAAGTCACTTTGGGATGGAATGGTCAGGGCATCCCACATTATAACATTTATGTTTTTCTTTTCATCTAGTCCATAATTCTAAATGGAAAATCCATTGACTTGTGCATTTAAGGAACAACAACATCCTTGTTTGGTTGTTAGGGTATAGAGGCAAAAACCTTAGCTGGCGCAGATGTTTGACCTAAAAGGAGGGGCACATGCCAATTTTGGAGGAGTTTGACATAGAGCCTCGTTATTGGGACTTGAGTGCTTTCACTAATGGATGTATTAGTTTCTTCATTTTACTTTTGAGGGTTTTTGTTTTGGTGGAATTGTGACTGCGCGCCAAACTCGAGTACTCTCTTCTTATATCTTGTGTTGTCTACAAATTAGGCGTGTGGTTTTCTTGTGTTCTCTGTAGCTTGGTTGATTGCATAGAAGTCCTCATCACCAAATACTATTAAATTTTCCTCTAGGGAGTATTCTAGCCTTTCTTGGTTTTCTACTTCTAGTGCATTCATTGAAGGTTCACAGTTGGAAGCGTTCGAATCATGTAGGCTTGCATACATGCAACATTAGCATGTTGATATTGGCTATGAAGAATATTTCAAGGAAAATACCATTTAGATTCATACGCCATATTTTTTTGGACTAGGACAAGTGCTTTAATTATGTTGGGCACTAGAAGAGGTTGTGCAGGAGGAATAACTTACAAAGGAAAGCATGAATTAGCATGCCACCTATCATTCTACTAGTTTTTTCCAATGCTCTAATTCCCATACTGATTTCACCAAAGTTGATCACCTAGCCTTACACTTGATTAGAACCACTTCGTAGGCTTGTTCCTATTTCTTATCTAATGATATGACCTTGTTGGATAAGTTTCT
Source organism: Taxus wallichiana var. yunnanensis (assembly GCA_018340775.1). Taxonomy (NCBI): domain Eukaryota; kingdom Viridiplantae; phylum Streptophyta; class Pinopsida; order Cupressales; family Taxaceae; genus Taxus; species Taxus wallichiana. The sequence continues at coordinate 75,335,613 of CM031236.1, read as the reverse complement.
AATCAGGGCATTCAATTCATCATCTTATTTTTGTTGTGCAAGGGAGAAGAATGTAGATGCAATAGGTTGTATGATCTGCACTAGAACTAGAGAAATAGATGGCTAAGATGCTGGAGATGTCTCTAGGAACAAGGGCGTATGAGGCCTAGGCGCCAACTTTTCAGCCTGAATGAGGTTATTTTTTGCCCTTATTGCAATGTTTTAGGAAACAGGTAAGGTTCAAACTCCCATAGATTTAATCATGACTAAAATATCACTATTCAAATCCCTTACAAAGTACAAAAATCATGTTGGGCTATAGGCCTTACCACTTGAGGAGTTTTATCCCATGTTTTCTAGACTCTAATGTTGAAATCATTCATCTGCTCATTGTGCGTGAGCTTTTTTGTAGTTAGTTTCTCTACCAGTGACAAATGATCTAATTATCTTCAAATTAACTCGCAAAGAGTTGTTCTAAGATTGTCCTAGGTAGCAATAGATGCAGGTCTTAGGCCATGTTACCATTGAAGTGTTTTAGCCTTGAAAGAGGTTCTTTAGTAAACTGATAGTGACATCATTATGTGTAATCAAATAGATGGAGCATACATTGGCCACATCTTAAATGTGTTTAACAAGTGTGATTTGATTTTCTCCTATGAAGTATGGAAGAATTTTGAGTGTGGCCACTGGCATATCATGCTGAGAATTGAGATTGAGCGGGCTTCCACCATTGAATCTGGTGAAGTTCCTTTAAGGAGGAGATGGTTGAAGTGCCATGGAAGGGCACTTGTCTATTCTAAGGAGGAGTAGAGTGCATGTTGCGCACTAGAGATGGAGATGTGCGCATGGTATATTTATTGCATGTGCTTCTTGGAAAAAGCTAGAGGTATTCAAAGGATCCTTCCATTGTAACACTTTGTCTAGTATACACTCTTCTCATAAAAGGTGCTCATGACTAAAAATAGGAGTTCTATAAATGTTGGGAGTCGCCAGATGTGTTGAAATAATCCTGAAAGGTTAGAAAAGCTAAGTTCACACACCGAGAACTTAACAATATGAAATTTAAGCTTGCATTGCTCGTATCACGTGCATGCCATAAATTTTTGGTAGTCAAAATTATACCCGTGTCTTGGATCTGGAAGGATCGAGTTATTTGAGACAATAATGAAACCATCTCCAAGTTGTGGGACCTTGCATGCTTGAGACAAATCTCTGGAGAAGGCTAATTCCTCTATCTATTTCTACTGCTATTGCTACTCCTAGTGTTGAAAGGGAAAACTAAGCTAACAATTCCAAGGGACCAAAGATAAAAGGATAACATGAAAGGAAACTATACTAAAAGGAAATAGCACTAGAAAAAGAGGGATGAACACAATCCGTTCTAAGCAAAAAGGAGGGAAAAATGTGAAAGAATCCTAGTCACGTGTAGCACAACTAAGACATATTTACCATATCAGTTTCATGGAACACAACTAGAAAAGGAACTATAAGGGACATAGAATGACACAACGAGCACACAATGTAAAAGAAAAGGCAAGAAGAAGGAATACAAACACGTTAGGACAAAGAATAGTCACAAAATGATGCTTCTATTACTTCCAGAAATGCACAAAGCTATTACAATGGTGAAAGAGGCCGATATCCACATGCATGAGCTAGATCTAGAGGTCTGTGACTTAGAATACAAAAAATATGAAGTCCTTAGCAAAATACGTAAGGATCCAAAATGTCCAACATTAAAAATGAGCCTAGTTCTTACATTTATAGATGAATTCATGGAAGAAGAAGAAAATAAGGAGGGAAAATCTGAATTTGAAATGCAACCACCAATAAGAAGCATTCAATGCTTATAAATCCATCTACAAATCTATCAAATGTGCTTCCCCTAGCTTGTTTGGTGTGTTGTAGAAGGAAAGAGGGAAGATCAAAACAAATCAGGTGGTTGGAGTAGTCAAATCTACTCATTAATTCCCATAAAGACATTTTCCCTTTTCTCACCTACCATATCCACCAAGAATTTGAATTTTTAATATCTAGCATTGTAGCCTATGTCAACGGTTGTCGGTTTAGACTAGGCATGTGCCGATCTAATCTCTATATTGATAGATATGGATGTCATAATTTTTTTAGAATTGTCTACGCACACAAGAAACATGGCATGTGCATATTGGATGAAAGGACAACCAACTGTGTAAATGTTTATTTTGTTTATGCCATGTGTCACTCATTAATTTGTTATAAGGGTTTGGTGCCATTTTGGTGCACTTTGACTAGTTATGTGTGGCACACTCAAGATGTGTTAGAGAATGATGTGGTATGGAAAGGTGTAGAGGAGGGTGCAAAGATATACATGTGGAAGAATGAGGCATGAGAAGAAGGCAGAAGGAAGGCATGCGCAATGTGTGTGGGGGTAATGAGAGAAATTAATGAGAAGATAGTGTATGTTCAAGGCACAACTATTACAAGGTAATGTGCAGGGCATGCAAGAGGGCGAGGGACTTAGCTGATTTAAGAAAGTGCAAGGCGCACGTGCAGGATGAAGTAGTTTCTAGGAGGAAGGAAAATGAGTAAAAGATGCATGCAAGGAAAGAATAGAACAAAGAGAAAAATAAAAAATGGAAAGGAGGAAGGGGAAGTATGTAAGGGAGTGTGAGGAGATAGTGACCAATTTAATGTGTGTAGGGTAAAATTGATGTGCGTGCCATGTAATGAAGATCTCTGAGTCATAATATGTATGTAAGTTTTCCAAATAACTAGGAGAGTTATTTTGATAACAATGTGTAACAAAGGATAAATGTTATTTCTTATCCTATAGTAGGACTTATGCAATAAGTTACATAACATGAAAGCTTAGAAATTTAAACATACAAGTTAAAGTGATGATTAAAATAATACCCCATGTTTTACTAAATTTATGAACCAAAATCCAATAATAACCTTTTGCACATAGTTTTACATCTTGTATATACTTATAGAGGAAAATTTCAATGTTCTATTAGGAAATAAGAGATTAAAATGTGGAACAATCCCACACAAAATCACAATAGTAGAAACTAATATGTAGAAAATATTACAGATCTGAAATAAAAGTGCATAAAATAAAAACACAATATAGAGACAGTATTTAACATGGTTCACCCAATTTGGACTACGTCCACCAAGAATAAATTGCTTAGATTTTATTATAAGCCACCTCTCTCTCAAAACAATACCTAGATCTTTGGAACTATTCTCAACAATTTCTCTTGAATTCACACACACATCTACAATGTAACATAAACCCTACCATATGCACAAAAGAACATAAATAGGTAACAACTTAAACATTTTTATAATACATTGTGGGTACCAATACCATGGGCTAATAGTGCCCCATAAACCTATGGGTCAAAAATTCTACCAATATGAGAAGAGGGTATTTCTTGAGGTATTAGGCATGTTTTTCAAAGCCAATCGTGGATAGTGTACAATACTTTTAGTGTATAGTCTTCAACACTTCCACACATGAAAATAGGCTCAAGACTATTTTTCCTTTGAGAAATCTTCTCAACCCTTCACTGCCATCTGTGAAGACCAACCAAAGATGAACACAACTTCATTTTCTCCCTTGTGACCACCTTGGTCATCATGTCTGAAGGATTTTTACTAGTATTAATATTTTCTAGCTTCAACTTCTCTTCCTCCAAAGTTGTCATAATGAAATGGTACCTAAACTATATATGCTTCATCTTAGAGTGGAAATTAGAGTTCTTAGCTAGGTGTATAACACTCGACTATCACTATGTAACTTCCCTTCCTCCTCCTTATGCCCCAAATCCTTAAGTAATTTCTATAACCAAATCATCTCTTTCCTTGCCTATGTGGAAACAACATACTCATCCTCTATGGTTGATAAAGCCATAATCTTTTGTAGTCATGAAATCCATCTCACTCCTCTCCCACCTACGGTGAAAATATAACCTATTGTTCTCCTCTGCTATCTACATCTTGAGCCATATTTGAATATACATAACCATGCAAAGTGGTGTCCGATCCACTGTAGCACAAAAATGTCTCCATGGTCCCTCTCAAGTACCGAAAGATCCACTTGAATTCTTGTTAGTCATCTTTACCTAGATCACTCATAAATCTAGTCTTTGCTCCCCTTTGCATGGGCAATATCAGGCCTAGTACACAACATAGCATACATCAAAATCCCAACCGCTAGTGAGTAAGGTAAATTTGACATCTGGTTTCTCTCTTGCTATGTCTCGGGACACATCTCCTTTGATAACTTGAAATGGCTCGCCAAAGGATTCCCCTGCCGAGAATAGTATCCTACATATTAAACCTCTTCGAGACCTTCTTAATGTACTCTTCCGAGATAAATTCAGCTTTTTTTCCTTCATATCCTTGGATATTCTCTTACCAAGGATTTGGTTGTCTTCCCCAAATCCTTCATATCAAAGGATTCACTTAGCTACTTCTTGAGTACTTTTATTTCTTGCATCTTTTTCCTACAACCAACATGTCATCCACATACGAAAGAGGATAATATAAATTCCTTCTTGAAATTTCTTTGTATACACTCAATGGTAAGAATGACATCTAATATAACCTTGCTCCATTATGAAGATATCAAATTTATTATACCATTGACGTGGAACTTTTTAAGGACATACAAGCTCTTCTTCAATTTGCACACCATATCCTCTTTACCTTTGACCTCATATCCCTCTAGCAGCTACATATATAGATCCTCTCCAAATCACCATGGAGAAATGCAACATTTACATCTAGATTATCTAAGTGCAAGTATTTTGCTGCAACTATTCCAAGAACAGTTCTAATAGAAGTCAATTTTACTATAGGAGAAAAATTCTCATCAAAATGTATACCTTTGTTCTGCAAACCCCTTAACCACCAACCAAGCCTTCTATATTTTCTTTCCTCCTCCTTTAAATTTGTACACCCACTTGTTCTAAAATGCTCTTTTACCTTTGGGTATCTTCACCAATTCCCAAGTCTAGTTCTCCATGAGATACCGATGCTCCTCATTCATGTCTTGATCCCACTTGTTTCTGGAATCTACCTGTATTGCTTCATCAAAGCTCTCTAGCTCTCCACTATCAATGAGTAATAAATAATAAAAAGAAGGAGAAAAATGTTAATTTTCTCTTCTTACCCTAGAAGACCTCCTTAATATAGGAGTTTTGGATTCTGATGAGTAGGTTCTGAACTAATTCATGTGTCACTTTCCCATCAGGAAGATCATCTACCACCGCATATTCTTTCCGGGTTCTTCCTTGTTTTCCCGTAATTGTTGCTTATACATAAATTTCTCATTAAAGACCACATTCCTAGATCAAATAATTTTCTTTTCCTTAATACTCCAACATTTATATCCAAATTTATCACCACCATCACTAATGAAAGTACATGTTTCGATTTATCCACTAGCTTGGACCTATCATTCTTGTCAATATGAACAAACACCTCACATCCTAAGACTCTAAGAAATGAGTAATCAACATTCTTACCATACTAAGCCTCCTCGGGTATGCCTCCATCTAATACACTTGAGGGTCCTCTGTTTATCAAGTACATAGTTGTGCTTACCACTTCTTCCCAAAAAGAAAGAGGTGGTCTTGCATGTAACCTCATGCTCCTAGCTCATTCCATTATTGTCCTATTCATCCTTTTCGACATCCCATTTTTCTGCAGAGTTCTTGGAACTATCCTTTTCCTGTGGATTCCATTCTCAGAACAATAATCATCAAATTCATTGCTGCAATACTCCCCTCCATTATCTAATCTGAGACATTTTAGCTTAATACCTATTTAATTTTCTACCAAGGCTTTCCATTTAACAAATGTGTCAAATAAATCATATTTATTTTTAATACAATATAACAAAAATTTCCTCGTTACATCATCAATAAAATTGAAATAATAATTTTAACCCCCAAGAGATGATACAGAGCCCTCCCCTACACATCAAAATTTATGAACTCTAACTTAATCTCTTTCTTCATAGGTCCAACCTTGAGAAACCGTACATGATTTTGTTTCCCATATACGTAATTCTCATATAACTATAAACCTATTTTTGTATATCTAGGAAAATCATTCTTTATGATCTCCATGTCGTTATGGATCATATGACCAAGCTTATAGTGTCACAATGTTGTATCTACATCTGAAACCACAAGATTACAAACATTACTACTACGATCGGTGGTTAAATACAAGGTTCCAACCTTATTACCTCTTGCAAACTAAAAAGCACCCTTTGTAACCTTCCAAGAGTCTATGTAAATATCAGAGTACAACAATCACTTCCCAACTACCCCCGTCGATATAAAATTTCATCTTAATATAGGCACATCTATGACATTATTCAATAGCAATGTATTCCCATTTTTCATCTTAACCTCGACAGAACCTTTTCTAACTATGCTACAAGGATCATCATCACCAAGAAAAACATGCCCAAAATCCCCTTGAATATAATCAACAAAATAATTCCTATGTGGAGTAGCATCGAAAGAAGCCCTGAATCTAAAACCCAAGATTTAACAATATTATACAAAGCAAGAATCAAAGCATCTTGACATACATTACCCATTGCACATTTTCCTCCTTATTTTTTCATTTTATTTCTTCTTATCATGAAGCTCCCAACAGTCCTTCTTTGCATGCTCATACTTTCCACAGTGCTAGCATACCATCTTTCTTTGAGATGTTGACCTTGCCCGATCTTTCGATTTTCCATGGGTTCCTCTATTCTTCCTGTCTCCCTCTAGTTTCCACTATTAAAGCATTCCCTGAAATAAAATATTCCCTAGAGCTTTTTCTTTGTATTTTCTTGCTTAGAATCACCCCTACAACATCCTCAAACTTCAACATTGAGTTATCTAGAAATGAATTGTTTAGTTTTGTGACAGGCTATTCAACTCTTGGGTAAAGAGTACAAATTAACAAATCCATAACTTCTTTATCAAATTATATTGTAACCAAAGATAGTATATTTACAACCATATAAAAATCATTTAAATGATTTTCTATTGATCCATTCTTAGACATCTTCATATTAAACAAATTTTTTATTAAAAATATCTTATTAGAGGCAAAGGGTTTTTCATATAACTTCCCTAATGCATCCATAAGTTCTTTTGTAGTATTTTCCTTTGAAATGTTAAATAATACCGAAGGTGCAAGACATAGATGGATTGTCCCAAGTTCCTTCCTATCTATCAAATCCCATTCTCGCATGTATCATGCTCGAGGGTATGGTCCATTTTCCAGAGATAGTGGAATATAAAGATCCTTTCAATAAAGGTAATCTTCCATCCGCATCTTCCAAAGAATAAAATTTGGCCCGTTGAATTTATCAACCCTTGATCTTCCATCATCGCCATAGATCCCACTCAAGCTAAAACTTTTCCTATGATTCAATAGTTCAAAGCAAACCAACCTGAGATTGGATACCAATTATTAGGAAATAATGGATAAAATATGTGGAATAATCTCACACAGAATCATAATAGTATAAACTAATATACATTAAATATTATAGATCTGAAATAAAAGTGCAAAAAATGAAAGAACACAATATAGAGACAATATTTAACATAGTTCACCCAATTTGGGCTACATCCACCAAAAATCACTTGCTCAAATTTTAATACAAGCCACCTATCTCTCAATACAATACCAGATATGTTTGGAGTTGCGCTCAACAAACTCTCCTGAATTCACACCCAAATTCACACACATATAAAATGTAACATAAACCCTACCATATGCACAAAACAACATAAATAGGAAACTGTTTAAGTAGTCTTATAATACCATGGGTACCAAAACCAAGGGCTAAAAATTCCGCATAAACTTATGTGTCAAAAATCCCTCCCATATGAGAAGAGCACGTTTCTTTAGGTATCGGACACATTTTAAAGGCCCAAAAAAAATTCCCGAGGGGGTGTTCCCTCGAACCCCTCGCTATCGGGGTTGTCATCTCGAACCCCTCGCTACTTGGGGATGTTACCCCTAACCCTAGAGAGAAAATTGTGGATAGTGTACAATAATTTTAGTGTATAGTCTTCAACACTTCCACACATGAAAACATGCTCCACAACATAACACCTTGTAATATATTGACTCTCAAAATATTTTAATTCATCCATTTTAAATTTTTGAAGTGGTAAGGATTAAGTTAGGATAATTAAAGTTGGTGAAGGATCATTTGAATTTGCTAGGGCTTCATGTGTATGATTGTGTTATCACATTTTTTTCACTACACCTCGTTATCCCCTCTATGGTTTCCCTTTTGGTCCTATCATAGTGTTAGGTGACCATTTTCCTGTCGATAAGGTAGTGAGTTACATATAAATGGATAATTCTCCATTGATTGCAATGACTGTTGTAACGGGTGGTGTAAATGGATCCCAAACTTGCTCAAATGTTTGTTTGTATATAAGGTATGAATTTGATTCTTCCTTGGATGTTTTGATTTATGATGAATTCTTAGACCATGTGGTCAAATAATATTGTAACAATTTCCTTATTACTTATTTATGTGCCCACATTCCTTTAGAATCCTATCTGTAAAACTTGATAAAGAACCATTGGGAGTCCAATGTTATCCTAGTTTAGGTATCCTTAACATCACCATTGGGGTTTTATCTCTTTTTATTTAGTGAGCCTTCTTAGGTCCAATCCAACCTTCTTAAAGTGTCTTGTAAGAATTTAGGATACTCCATTTTAGTGTTTTCCAAGTGAACTCTGAATTTAGCCCCAACATTGACTTTATTTTAAAATCCTATTTTGGATTAAGATTCCTAAAATCCTTGTTGGTCTCTATTATTTCCATCCATAGATTGTTAAACCCATTGGCAAGGTGATATTCCATAAGAAGGAAAGTTCATTTTATGCTCATCCTAATAAGTGGGTTTTTGACAAATTTTACCTTTTGAAAGATTTGCAAAACCACTGGATATTCAAGTTGGGTCCTTGTGTATCTCTTAAAAGGTGGTTTATTTCAACCTCCCCAACACTTTTTTCACTATTAATCCCCAAACCATCGCATTCATTGACAATCCTTTCTCGGCTCGTTTTAAACTAGTGGTGATGTAACCATCGGTGTCTAAGTATAAAGAGGATATATCGATTGATGGTTGGGCTACAATGGGAATAAGAAGGCCTATGGTGCAAAATATAATTCTATGGATCCTTTAGTTCATTATCCTTCCTCTCTTTTGTTCAAGGATAAGTTGGGTTTGGGTGCTTATCCCTTTTTGGTTTATATTCCTTCAAATCCCTCGCAGATCCAAGTCATGCCTTCATAATAAAAAACTCCAAGAATTTAGAATCAACATCTCTTCCTTTGCATTTCTCACATATTCCACTCGGGGTGTTTTCTCATGGATCGAGGGGAGATAATGGGGATAAATTCCACTCCATTCATGTTGAGATTGTTAATTCATCCCAGATCTTGCTTGCTAATAATTTTTCAATCCTTGGCTCAGAGGATGGCATACCATATGATCACGGGAGTTTTATATGTTTGAATTTTCATGAATTTTATATATTGGAATGTTTGGGGTCTTGCAGATTCCTCTCTAATGTATTCAGATTTGGTTAGCCTAAAAAAATTTAGTGGTTTAGTTATCATTTGTTTATAAGAAATCAAAATTTCTTATTTTTGCTTGAGAATATGCTAACCTATATTTCTCCTTATTTTTGCATTTTTGTACTCAAAATATTTATTATTAGTTGTAAATTTTTTTGAGAGGGACCATACGGAATACAAAAATTCCTATGGTCAGAAAAGAAAGAGAAACAACATGGTTTTTTGATAGGTGGGGGCCAAACCTTAGCAAAAAGGTGTAACTACTAGATGACATAGAAAAAAACAACGTGGTTTTTATATTTGGGGGCCACACCCCAAGACGTGGAAGGCCTACCTACCAAATATTACAAAAAGAAACAAAGGCAGAGACATATTTCCAAAAAGGAGAAAGACAATAGTTATATTATAGCCTAAAAACAACTACACAACCAATTAAAAAGAAAAAATATATAAAAATAAGGTGGAGCCCATTCAAACTACTTGAGACATTTTTGAAACACTTTTTCACAACCTCTAGAGCTGTGAAGAAAATCAAGGCAATCTGCATCATAGGTTCCTTGTTACTTGGAGGAGAACACATTTATTTTTAGCTTTTCCTCCTTTCCAAAGATCCTCTAGTATACCACTCACATCACATATTTTCTTTACCTGAATATGCAGGAACTCAAGAAAAGGGTGTTGCATGGTGAGGTGATTGATTTGTTTAGAGAAAATCTTCTCCAGAGTGGCTGCCAGATCCTTTTGTCCTATTAAGCTCTTCAAGATTTTTCTCAATGTCCATATTAGAGGGTTGTTTCCCCTTATCACCAGCGTTAACCATGAGAGGCACATCCTCCCCGAGGCTTGTGAATTTTGAGGTCTTCTCTAAAATTTGGTTTTGATGGCCAAGTGGAGGTTAGCCTGGTTGATGGTGAGCAAGATTTATCCCACATCTAAGTATTTCCCTTTAACAAGTGCTTCTAAGAGCCCTTTTGGGGGGGGAGGTTGTCTAAATCTATTTGTTTTATTGGACCTCCTAGAAGGATGGGGAATGGAGCTTGAGGGGTTATTAGCAACCATGTCATGAAAATACAGGTGAAGAAGGAGAATTACACCTTGGTGAAGGGGAATAACTCTCCTATGGGAGTGGACCTCCTGAATAGACTTTTTAAGAGAATGAAGAATGTAATACGAAAGACTAACCCTAGGAGATATTTTGAAATGATTCAAGAGCACCAAATGGTGAAGGGTCAGAGTAGAAAAATGTCCTTTAAGAGTAATATAGCTAGAATTATTTTGAGAAACATCATCGTAGCTGGATGGAATAGAGGAGAAGACAATACCCACTTTTCCAATTTGCATTTTTCCTCATTACTGGAGAAATTTCTTCTCCTCTCCATCCTTGTCAAACTTTTTTCTATAGAACTTAATTCCATCAGAGCCCAACCCAGTGACAAAAGAAATCAAATTCTCCATGATTGGGAAATATTTTCCTTTGTAATTAAAAACCTTATTTTTCCAATGTTTGACAAAGAGGATGGAGATATGCTTATTAAAGCCCTTAATCCTATGAATGAACATATAAAGGGAAAAGGTGGTGCTAGTATTTCCATTTCCCAAAATTTTCTTACTTAATCACCTCTGAGGAAAATATTCTTCAAATCAGGTCGTGTGGGTGATTATGGTGATTAATGATCTTTCTTTTGGTATTATTAATGTTTATGCTCCTAATGATGGCATAGAAAGAACGACGATATGGAAATGGTTAGGTGATTAGTTTCCTTTTAGTTATTGGTTGGCTTGTGGTGACTTTAATATAATTGAGCATCCTAATCAAAACTCAATGCCCTATATGTGATGGTGTGTTGGTAAGGGTGTGGCTTGGTATTACTTTTTTTTTTGGGCGATTTATGATCTTTTGCTCCGACGTCCTGGTAGGAATTTAAGTCTCAATCTTGGTATACTTGTATGTTGGGAATTGTGTAAATAGTTTTAATTTAAGTAAATTGGAACATTGATGTCAAAGGGTGTTAAGGTGAATTATGTTTCTCCATGAGATGTCATCCATGATTTTTATGAAGGTTGATTGGTAGTGTCTGTTTTTGTAATCTTACTATGGTGTTTTGGCATGGTCTAAAAACATGGTAGAAGTTATTTTGGTCTAGTGAGTGTACTACGGATGGTATGAGGTATTCATGAGGTCAAACATGTTCCATATGATGTGGTGAAGATGTCTAAGTTTTTGCAAGGTGTTGTCATGGTCAATTCATAAAAAGTATGTGGTGTTTCAAGTCATTATAGTCCTAGTGATAGTCCTAGGTAAACAAGGATGTGCTGATGGCATGAATTATGGAGAAAGGTAGTCTGATATGATCATGATAAAGTTGTTGTGACATGTCATAACATCGTAGGAAGAGTATCAGTCAGTATTCAAAGGTTTGATTTTATTTCAAGGTCCATTGAAGCAAGTTTCTCGAGCAAAAAAATGTAGAAACATGTAAGTCATGGTGGTGAGAGAATTTAAGATGTATTTGAGAAATAATGAGAGATTATAATAATGGAGGAGGTTTCAATGGTGCTTTGTGGGTTAAATTTTAGGTCAAGGAATTGAAGGAAATACAAGAAAAGAGATTTTTGGTCAAACTAAGCTCCTAAGAGTGCAAAATCTAGCTCGAAGGTCATCTTATTTTTCTCACCCACACATATGGTCCTTAGGATTTGGGGGATGTTTTTTACATTTAGTTAACAATTTTTTACAAAAATAATGAGATGATTTTATCATCCCATCTTTATGAACAATCATCAAGAAGTTAGATAGGTCAAAACCCTTGTAAAACCCTAGTTCTAAACGAGATGGAGGAAAGACAAATTTTTGAGCTCCAAATTTTTTGGAAAGCTAATTTTATGTATCATGGTTGTAGTAAATTCCTTTATGGTCATTTTTTTTTGTAGTTTCATGATCCAACTATTATGAGAAGTAGGAGAAAAAACTTTGATTTTTGGAGATTTTATATTTCATGTCTAAGATGGAGGTTTCATGATGATAAGTGGATTGTTTAAGGAATATTTGGAGGTGTTATATATTTATACATAAATTTTTATGTAGGTATAATGGAGAAAACGAGTTACTGAGTCCTCCAAGTCACCCTACCACTTTTGGCCTAAAAGGGCTAAAACCTAGTCTTGTGGCTTGAGATGAGTTTGGTTGAAATACATGTTGTAGCTATATTTTTGGTCATGGATAGTTTTATAACACCTAATATAATTTTTTAATCTCTTTTCATGATCAGATGTGATGGTTTCATGTTGAATCCCTAGTGGCCTAATTATCCCTATCAGGTTTTCAAGAAGAAATTTGGAACAAGTGTGCTTGAGTGGTTCTCTTCATGTGACATATGCATGTGATGGATTTAATAGGCATGTTAGGTACCTAATGAATTTTCACAAGTATTTTCAGTGCTTGGAATTTTTATTTGAGGTGTTTGAGCATGTTGAGCTCAATACTAGCTCTTGAGTCCTTAAACCCATATTGAGAAGTTCCAAAGATTGAATTTTTCTATGACTTTTGCTTGATTTGATAGATTAAGTGAGTTGTTATAGATATTGAATATCATGATATTCCCCTTTATTTTTGTTTTTTACCTTGGTAGGGTGATTTGGTATGTAAACCATCTTATTTTTGGTGACCTATATATGGGCATGATCAACATGTTTGAGTGAGTTAGAAAAGATGATGGTTTTGGTGTATGTTTCCCTATTTGGTGGTGCCTCATGGATATAGAAAGTGGGTTGGATTCATGTAGCTTAAATTAATTTTCCCAATAATTCTTGACCGTTTATTTTCATGTGAAAAGTTTTTCACTCTTAAAGACTGGTTTTGGTGCTTGAAGACCTTGTTAAGATTGTTTCTACATAGTATGTTTCTTGGTGGAGATAGCTAGTGCAATCATTATTGTGTTTGATGGATATGTTGAGAGGATATCCTTAAGGTTTTCAAGGATTTTGGTTCCTTGAAAAGATAAGTTTTTCCCTTGAATTTCCTTATGCATTCGTTGGAGCTAGTAGGCTTATGTTTTAGGCCTAATTGAGTTGTTTTAGCTATTTATGACCTTGGAGATCCTTCAAGTGATTATATATAATGTTTTGGGTGTATTTTCATGTTAAGAAGATAAACCTATATGGTATTGGCTGACCTAGAGGTGTTATGAGCTAGTGTCATATATATAGAGGCTAGTGTATGTGCTGATTTGTGAGAGTTGAGACAATGGGGATGTAAGTGAGCTAAAGAAGAAGAAAGTTGAAGAGGTGTAAGGTATCAGGAGTAGAGTTGATAAGATCCATGAATAATTTTTAATATTTGAGAGGAATGTTTTGAATGTCATATGACCTAATCAGCAAATGAAGAGGAGAATTTGATAAAGTAAGGAGAAAGAGAAGTTTGAGAGGGTTTTGAAGTGTGTGAGCTGAATTTGTGATTAATATCTATTATAAGATCAAAAATATTTATTGATCATCAATTTTAGGGGGCTAGGTCGGTGCTTAGTCACCTTAGGGGGTTTAACCTCTTTGTATGATTGATGTCCTAATAAAAAGGGGTTGGTGCATCACTAAAAACATCTTGTATGATGTGTAATATTCATGCAAGTCATTTTTTTGATTAATATTAGCAAAGGTTTTATTGGGTTTTATTCCCATTGAGGGTTTCCCACATATATCTATGTTCATGTGTTCTATCTTGTCTCTTGCACTTGTAAATGTTTGATACACAAGTAATAAGATCACATTGTTCATGGATGTTGAATGGATGGTATGAATGGTGAATGTAGGTGATGGAAAATGAAGTAAATTTTTTTGTAAGAATAATTCACCCCCTCCTCACTCTTTATGCTTATAAAATTGGTATTAGAGAAAGGTCCTTGTGAAGTAAGTCTAACAGCTTGAAGGATATCATTAAAGCATGGGAACGAAAGAAGTTTAGCTCAATATGGAGTGACTCATTTGGTAAGTGTGAAAACATGTTTTAAATCATTTTTTTCACATATGACTATCAATCCTTGAGGTATACTATATATTCCCCTTATTTACATCTATTGTTGATGAAAATTATAATGAATATGATATAGCATACCTTAATACAAATCCTAGAGTATATTTCCTAAAAGAGGAGATGACTGGGTCAATTTTGACACATTACTCATGACTGTGGAGAATGGTTGTAGTTCTAAAGGCAAGAACCATATTGATGAGGGTGATTCAGATTAAAAAGAAGAAATTAACTTCAAGGTTGAATTTCAAAATGCCATAGAAGAACTCAAGCTAAAAAAGAAGAAGAATCATAAAATGAGGTCCTTAAATAAGGATTATGAAGAAAAAATCAACCTTCTAGAAAAGAGACTAAGAAAAGATGTTTAGGATTTAAAAGAGAACAATAAACATCTTGAATATCATCTCTAAATAAGCTCAAAATTCTAAAAGCCAAGGAAAATGAATATAGTCGGTTGAAACTCATATCGAATACTTACAAAAAGTCTCAGGTCAAGGAGGATGAAAGTAAAATTTTAAGTATGAATATAAAATCCATACATTCATAATTAGAGTAGGCATAAAGAAAACTAAATATGTACCAAAGGTTTTAAAAAGCACAAGAAGTTTAGATGATCTACTCAGCAGATTAAATATACTCTAATGATAAGTTGAGTTTGGGTTTCAAGGAAGAATCCAAGAAGGATGAAATACATTCTAAGTTAAGTCAAGGACATGGTAGAACCATTGAGGAGGTCAAATATCACAAGAAAGACATTAGACAACACAATTCATCAAGGTATTAAATAACCTTTAATGGATATTTTTATAGTTGCAATGATTTTGGGTATATAACAAAAGATTGTAGAAGGAAAGTCAAGAATGCATTTCCATGGAGAAATGGTGAGGATGATCACTCAAATCAGTCAAGGGACATTACATGTTACAACTTCCAAAATAAGGGTCATATAACTAGGTGTTGTTTTTATGAATCACCAAACAAAGTTGTAGAAATGTAGCACAAAAACATACGAGTCCTACTATTTTCTTTAATTGTAATAAAGTTGGTAAAATTGATAGATAATGTAGATGTAGAAAATATAGTTACAAGAAGAATGTAGATGTTAGATTTGATAAATAAAAAGAAGACCTTTAATCTACCCCTATTGAGAAGCCTAAAGTTGTTTGCTTTGGTAATGATAAACCTAGTCTTCTCAAGAATATTGTTAGATGGGTAATAGAGATGCAAAGTTACATCAAATAAGAGAGTGGAAGCTCAAATTTGATAAGTTTTACCATGAGGACATGAATTTCTTACATCACTAAAACATAACCAAGTGTATGGAGTCATCTTCTTGTTTGATTAAAACTTGATGTTTGTTGAGCTTGTAAGGTGCAAATGGTTGATTCAAAATTTACATATTGTTCCCAAAGGTAAGTGAATTCCTTTAAATATATATGTCCAATGATTGAGAAAACTTGTAAGCTTTGTATTTTCTGATATGATGAAGAATATGATAAAATTCCAATATATCATAAAGGTCTACATATGTTGTATCAGTTAATGATAAGATAGATTATTATTAAAAGTTGAAGTTTAGAGTCTCGATTCTAAGTGAAGAAGGTTGACTTTGTGTTTTCTTGAGTGTAGGTATATGTATTATCTTAAGGGAAGATGTTTCATGGTATCTTGACCTCATGTGCATGTGTGGTGGAATAGTGTCTTATAACTCATATAAAAACATGGTATAAGATGGAGTTTTATTATTACAAGGCATGCAATGTTTCTTGGTTCATTTTTTCATATATATGTCCGAGATTTTGTTGATGCACTAATTCCTAGTGGTTAGTATGTTTAGAGTATGGAGTGAGGTATGAAGGACATAAGGTGACACAACTAAGTTATGATCATGAATAAGGTTCCAAATAATTATGAAGCAATGATTCCAAGGAGTAATGAGAACTGTAAGTGTAGTCAATTATCATACCCATTAGCAAATAAGGACAATCCCATGTGTGTCATCCTATCACCTAGTGAGTGTTAGGAGCTCACTCGAGGCATGCATAGGTGTGGATCCCTCTTTTATGTGAGTTTTTCAAGAATGTAGCATAGATGTGTAATAGAAAGATAGAAGAAACTCCTTATTCAACTGAGAACTTTGAGTAAATGCTACACTAATATATTCATTCAGACAAGAAGCACATTGACAAAAGATAGATCTAAACCATGAGGGAAAGAGGATGCATAATGATTATACTCATTCATATGAAACACACTGAACATAACAAAAAGAGATATGTATGAGCTGCGAACCACATATATTCATATTTAGACATTCCTAATAACCATATTATATCTATTAGGGGCATTACATACAAAAATGATGGTGCGATTAGAACCATGTAGCAAGACTAGACTTACGTCCCTTACAATGCAAAAGAAAAACATGTACCCATCCCTTAATACATCATTCTTCCTACATATCTCCTAGCCCAACCCATAAATCTCTTCATGTATTTCTCTGCAGAGCTTCACCTCTCATCTACTCTGTCTAATCTCCTCTATGTGTATCTCTATGTCTCTTTTTTTTCTTCTACCGAGTGCTTGTATTTATAGCCTTTCTCAACACCTTCAAGCCTTCACAGAGCTATAGATATGTTTACCAAGTGTCCAAGGTGGTCCTCCATGGGAGCATGCTTCTTTAGGCTCAAGCTCTCCACTCTTTGCAATGATGGCCTTCTAGAATCTTCCATCGCAAGGTATATTCCTTCCTAGGCCACCCTGTTGCCAGTGGCACCTTATCCACTCCACATGCATAGTCGGGTCACACTTTTCTCATGTTCTGTTTGATACACAAAATATGGCTAAGTCCCAAAACCTTTTCTTTTCCTTACGTGTGCGCCACTT
The DNA here is from genome assembly GCA_018340775.1 of Taxus wallichiana var. yunnanensis. Taxonomy (NCBI): domain Eukaryota; kingdom Viridiplantae; phylum Streptophyta; class Pinopsida; order Cupressales; family Taxaceae; genus Taxus; species Taxus wallichiana. The sequence continues at coordinate 75,318,112 of CM031236.1, read as the reverse complement.
TTTCTACTAAACCCTCCTAGAACCTTGTCTTGTGCACTTTCTCCTTACACGCCCTTCTTTAAGTAGGTCTTACGTGCCCACACGCTTCTCTATACTTAGCCAATAAATTAGGGGCCCAACATCACCCCACACTACACCTATTCTCCGTCCACGGGAACATTTTCCCAAAGAATAAAGAATGACTTCCCTTGAATAGTTTGGAGAAAGAATAAATGAATGAAGAATTTTGGGAAAGAATGAAAGAATGGGGAACTATGATTATTTCTATAAGAGGAGAGGAAAATATTTTGTCAAGTCTACCTCCAAATTATTCCAGGTATCGAATTCACTCTATTTTTGTTGATAGAGGTTACCAACTAAGGTGCTCACCTCTTTAAAGTTTATCCCTTCTTGTTGGGTATCCATCATTTCCAAAATCACCTCTAACTATTTTCCCAAATCCTCGAGCACATCCATTCTTGATTGATCTAGGGATACAACTCTTTCAGCTAGTTTTTCATTGAGCCCTGCAAGGTCTCAATAGCCTCTGATTTCTTCTCAACCTTGGCTAAATTTTTGTCTCTTTCATCCTTATACCCCTTGTTCTTCTCCTGGAACTCCTTGATCTCTACTTCATGTGTGGAAACCAAAATGCTCACCACTCTATCTCTATCGGTGCAGTTGTCATAAACAACTTCAATGACTTTGGCCGAAGCTTTCACATCCACGAGGACTTTCTTGTACTAGGCCAAAATGGCCACAACCTTCATCTTGTCCTCCTTTTCTCTATGCGTTGATGCCTCCTTTGTAGACTCCAAGGCCAGTGGTCGTCTTTCCATTGTGAGAATGTGAGTTAAGTCTTCTAGGCATTGTAGGCTTGATTCATATCTTTGCGCGGGTGGTGTCAAGTCTGGATGCTTCAAGATAATGGCACTTGTGATCATCTCCACCTTCTTGGAGACTTCACATACCCTTTCCTTCTCTTCCTTTAATTCATGCCTTAGCTAAGCATTGACTAGTTCCTCATGTTTTAACTCCTTAGTTCTTTTCTCCAGCTCCTCTTCCTTCTTCTCTAGCTCTGCCTCTAGAAACTTCACTTTTTCATTCCTCTTGAAGAGTCTGGCCTCTACTTCCACCAAAAATTTATTCAGTGCGTTACAAATTTGTTCATCTAATAGCCATTGATCGTTTACCAAGGGGTTATCACCTTTTGACTCTAGTACCTTCATTATTGCCCCTTAGCTTACTTTGAATTCTAGTTCGTCGATGTGGGACTCAAATGCCCAAGAAAGCATTTTCCTTGTCCGAGGGTATGCACCTTCCTCATCAAATGATGCCATAGCCAAGAGTTTCTTTGTTGGTATGGTGCTTTGAAAGTGTGTGTGCAACACCTTGTTTGGGTCATCAATATAGCCCATCCTCTGAACCTGTGATGCTTCTGCACTTTTTCTCCCTATGCACGTGGCCTTAGGAAAGCTCACAACCAAACTAGGATCCCCTCCCATGCTGCCATATTCCTTTTCTATGCTTTCCTCCTCTACTTCCTTCATCACTAGGTCTCGCATTGCATTCCATCTCTTGCTCCACTAGGTCTTCAATGATCTTGGCTACTTCCTTCTTCGTGGCCTTGTCTATCTATTTTTAGTGAGGCTTGGGGTCCTTTGTTCTTTTGTGACTTCCTCACTTACCCCCTATCCTAAGTATCCTCTTCTTTCTTGTCATTCTCCCTCTTGGAAAAGATGTATTCATTTTCTTCTTCCTCTCCTTCCTCCTCTGAGTTATGAACCTCATACATAAGATGGTCCTCACCTCCTGGTTCATCTTAATAATCATCATCTCTCTCACCTCTATATGCCTCCAAGCTCTCAGTATCCTTTGAGTCATTTTCTTTTGTCACCTTCTACTTTTTCCTAGGAGGAGATTCCGCTTCCTTCTCCTCCTCCTCTAGTGACCTCTCCTAGGTGATGGGTTCCTCGTGCTCTGGTGCTTCTTCCTCTAGAGTATTTTCTTTCACTGGGGACTTCTTTCTCCATGTATAAGTACTGGGCTTAGTGCTTGTCCCCGACACGCTTACCATTTGTGTAGCTTTGAATATTTGGTACTTTCGCACCTCTTCTTTGCGGGCTTCTTTCTACCCATGGGGTCCTCAAGGATGGATACATTGTTTTCCAAGTATACACCCTTTTTAAATTTTGGCCGATGCAAAGGTATATTTACGCTGCATCCCTTCCAATGATTAGCAAAGTCGAGGTTTCATCATCTATATCTTGTGGGAGACATATCTCTCCATGTATGCATGCTTCTTAGGGTAAACCAACTTCTTGTGTAGCTCTTTGTGGTCTTGATCTACTTCACTAAGGTCGAACCTTAGTCTCTTGGCCTCTTTAAACTGTTCACCCCTACTTGGAAGTATTGCACGGTGAAGGAGAAGGGAAGCTTGCACCATGGGCTCATTTTTTCATCTATCAACCTAAATCTGCCAATGCAGAAGTGTTGATATACCACAAATTTTTCTTCTCCTTATATGAGCATGGGTAACTTCTCTAGAATCATCCATTCCACCCCAAATGCATCCCTCATGCATTTGTACCATTTCTCTAAACACGTCTTTGAGTGGATGTCATTGTTTCACAAGTATATTTTGCAAACAATTTTGTGTGCAAGGGATCCTCTTTTGGGTACTCCCAAACAAACCTTTCCGACCCATCGAGAACTCTGATTTCTGAGAAGACAATTATGAGGAGGACATTACCAAATAGTATCTTCTCACCTTCTTGTGTATTGCTGATGATTTCATCCATGATGAAAGTGAACAAGTTGTAGATGGTCCCCTCAGATATTTTTGGTACATGTTCAGCCATGCCTTGTTCACTTGAGTCCATCTCTCTTGGTCATTGAGCTTGGTTACCAAGCATGCGACCATCCTCATCACAGGGTCTAGGATCTTTGTGATGTCAAAGTATCGCGATCCTTTCTTATAGTCATATGCAACAATTGTTTCCTTGATGGCCTCCTTATCACTTAGGTCATCATCAATGTTATCCCCTTCATAGATAAGGCCTGTGAACTTAGAAATTAACTGGGGAGTTATGTGCATCTTATGCCCCGTGAAGTATAAATGGTCTTCATGCACGTGCACCATTAGCCACTGATAAAGGGGCTCAAGTTTTCTGAAGTAGGGTAACTCATAAAGTTGTAGTAACCCTGCCTTCTCCAATTTAACCTTTACCTTGTCATTGTAAATGGGCATGCCTTCTAGCATTCTCTTGTTGGTTGGGCACACCAATTCCAAGGCCATCTCCTTCTTTGTTGTAGTTGTGTGATGGTTATAATCACTCACCATCATCTTCCTTAGGTGTGATTCCCATTATTTTCCCAACAACACCCCATCTAGGTATTACATCTCTGTGTACCATTCTTCATTTGTGCTCTCAACGGCTATTTGTTTTCCCTTGCCCTTTTTTTTGCTTCTTTAGTGAGATGGTTGGTTTTTAGGTGCCATCTTTTTGATTGGTTTTAGTACTTAGAACTTCTCCCTCTTGCTCTGCTTTACCACTCTATCCAGCCCCAAGCTTGATCTTCATGGAAAAATCCTTCTAACTTTGTGCCCTAGTTGCCAAACCCTAACTAGAAAAACCCTTCCATAAGACCACACTCGCTTACTTAACTTCTCCTCACCCATGTACTCCTTTCCTACTGGTTTGTGAATTTACTATAGTTATGCACTTCAGATCTCTCAAATGCTTCCTTTGTCACAAATATATTGCTTTGGATGCCCTAGTTTGCAAGATCTTTCTTCCCTTCGTAATCACAATGCAAATAATGAAGTGCTCGACCTCTTATTTATAGTTTTTCTCTTTTCCTAGCATTAAATGCTCTCTCACCTACCACCATACTTTGACCTTAAATGTGGCCTTTTCCACTAAGTCGGTCTTAAGTGCCTTTTCCCACATGCCACATCTTGTATGAAAACCTCTTTATAACCTTCTTGCATGCAAAAATCCAACCCGAATGAAGATTCTTATGCGTGCGTTACATAGTCTGTGAAGGAACTTCTTCCATCCTTTTCCCTATTTTTTCCTCGCCTACCTCATGTTGTTCCTATGCTCTTCCTTTTTCCTGTACATGGTTTCTTCAAGGATTTCTTGACACCAACCATTCACATCCATCTCTTCTCTATGCGCCTATTAACCTTATGCACCTTTAGTTCTTTAACCGGGCTATTCACCGTAACTTCTACTACCAACGCACACTTATATTATAGGCCTATACTTCACATTACTCCACCCTAAACTAAAACATATGCATGGTCCTTTGCACATGCACAAACTTCAAAAAATAATGTGGTTACCGATTCACACAATGTAAAAATAACACCTAGTAGTCCCAAGTAACAAAGTTAAATCAAAATCTAAACACCATCACATTAAGAGCTAAGCAAGATTAAATAACAACATTATTGCATCATAACTTTGAAATGGAAATCAAACTAACATGTTAATTATTAAAACCTCTACTCTTTAGATCACCAAAACAACTAAATTGAACCTAGGTAGATTCATGGCAATCAAAGTTGATTGTTTGATCTTTAAGGGATTAGGAATGGAAGCTCATCAAAGCATGGCTACAAGACCACTTTGATTATTTCCATATGACCCAAAATATTAAATGGATGAAATGCAAGAATGAGGCTTAGCTCTTCTAATGGTGAAATGCTTAAGGATGACAAAAGGCTTATAGTGTATGTACTATATGCTTTCTTTTGTTTCTTAAGAATTAGGTGTAAGTGTAAAGGTAAGAGGAGGGCTCTTTATATAGCCCAATGGATAAAAGAATCTCTACATCCCTTTGCATGTGAGAGATGTTGAGTTAGTTTTGGATAAGGGGGGTTTAGAAAGGTTGAGTTAACTTTAGGAGAGTTTAGCTTGTCCTTTAGTGACTCATGTGGATAAAGGGGGTTTATTAATTAATCAAGATGATTAATTAATAGATGTGCAAGCTTATAAAAGATTTTTAGAGGAATATTAGTATGATTTAGACTATAGAAGGGGATTAAATCCAATAAAAATGGTTTATCAATTTCATGAAAGGGGAAGCTAATTAATTAATTAATTAATCTAGATAGAAGGAAGGATTAATTAACGGGAGGTCATTGATTAGGGTATTTGCTGAATTAAATACTTAATTAATTAATTATTGTAATTAATTAATGATGATAGAAGAGAACATTAACACTATTGACGATATGTTGCCAATTTGAGGGAAGGGGATAATTAGCACAATTTAAGTATTTAAATTGTTCGAAGCTAAATTATAGGTGTCTACATTTTCCCTCTTTGGGGTGGCGTAAGTGACGCCACTTCAAAGATAGTAGATGAATAAAATTTTGAAGGGGTAGAAGAAAAATTAGTAGAAGTGAGATATGCCCCCTCGAGTGTCTATGGGGTGATGAAGGAAGGTGATCAATGGCTAAAAAGGTTAGAAATGGATAGAAGAAATGAGAGGAGCAGGATGCCCTGTGAAGTAGAAGAATAATGTTGATATGAGGGTGATGTAGAAGAAATATGGAGAAGCAGAGAGAAGAACTAGCTTTCATCCTTTGCATTAGGAAAACTTCAGTGTTATCATATTTCCAAAAGATCTATGTCATCGGTTCTTATTAAAACTATAATCATACGACAAAATTAGAATGACATGAATAGTCATACTACGAAAAATTTTCCATTGCTGAAAATACCAACTCCATGCAATGTAATACGAGAAAGTAAATGATGCCTAACTCCTTGCAACATACATAATGTAATGCAATACAAGAAAGTAAACAAGCTAACCTAACAGAGAAACATAATGTAATGTTTTTGTAATCAATATTTAATTCTTTTCTATGTAATTAATGAAAAGGTTAAAATATGGTGCCCCAAGTAAGGATACATGCAAGGGGAATAACATAGGACAATTATTAAAACTATAAGCATAGGAAAAAATTAGAATGACATGAAAATTCATACTACAAACAGTTGTCCATTGCTGAAAATACCAACTCCATGCAATGCAATACGAGAAAGTAAATGATGCCTAACTCCTTGTAACATACATAATGTAATGCAATACAAGAAAGTAAACAAGCTAACCTAACAGAGAAACATAATGTAATGTTTTTGTTATCAATATTTGATTCTTTTCTATATGAATTAACGACAAGGGTTAAAATATGGTGCCCTAAGTAAGGATACATGCAAGGGGAATAACATAAAATATGGTGCACTATGAAACAAGTATTAATTAACTCTTTGTGCCTTAGAGTATAAAAATAGTAAGCAAACCAGCTTTGTTGATGGAGATAGATCAAGATGATCCATGAGTCACACACAAGCTTAGGAAAGAACCAAAGAGCGATGTTTTGTAGGATGATTTATATTGTTTTTATTTCTCTGAAACATATTTAAATGTTTTTGTAATTTCTATAAGTTTTTGAATCTATGTATAGGAAGACAAAGAAGTGTGGATGCCCCTAGCAATAGATGGGATGTACAAGGGTAGAATGCCACACATACAAGAAAGTGAAGATGTGATATGCCCTAATGATTAGGTGGGAGTATTCAAAGACAAACTCTTCACACATAGAAGGGGGATCAAGGCCAATATATAAAATAGGTTCAATCATGAGGGAGCAAGGATGCTCTATAGCATAAGCTGGCTAAGAAACACGTGATAGAAAGGAAGTGGGTGATTGATTTATTAAAGGGGGAAAAAGGTGTCCAAAAACATAGAAAAAGGCCATCCTATACACATGGATGTTCTAAATGATTTTCAAAGAACAGAAGATGCTATGAAAAGATTTAGAAGGCGTTCGATGAAAAAGTGATTATCCCAAGGCACAAATCATGAGACAAGACATGTATTAAAGAAAGAGTTTGAAAAAGGTCCAAAAATTAACACTTGATAACATACTAATCCTATTTTACTCATCGAGATCCCATGTGTGTATGTGGAAATGCATTACCTCTTGAAGGAAAGAGTTGATAGATAGTAAGTGAAGACACTAGTCATTGTGTAGGGATGATTTAGTTTGAAAGGTGATGTGTGAATGGATTATGGAAGGAGATTAGTACATCACTCTCTTTGCCACCAGAATCCATAGCTCCAAATGAGATGAATTTGATTCTAATCACAACATTTCTCTACTACTAGTTAGGCATCCATAGCCTCGGTAGAGATTATTGTAAATACCCCAAGAGAGAGTTATATACCAATTTTATTTTGCTTTTAGATTTTGCTTTTTGATTGATTGATTTTGATTATTTTGCTTTCGAAAACTTATTTCAAATCTCTTGTTTGAAGATGGGTTAAGAATCACTGATGGCTTGATGGAAGGATGTGTAAAAGTGATTGTGATGACGACATTGGATAGTGTCAACAAATACACCCAAAAGTTCTTCACAAAAATTTATTAGATGAGAATTGTGATAGGATCTCTAAGAGGTCATTCGTTCTTTAATTTACCAAGGTTATGAAAGACCAAGGTCAAACAGATACCATAGAGATAAATGTCACAAAATGTGTGTGAATAAGCTAACCACAATAACATTGAAGGGATGAAAGTGGTGGATGACTTGCAGAGGAATATGAAAGAAAGGGAGGAAAGAACATCCATGCATATGTAATACCTGATTATAATGTTTGATATTTGTACCTTTGATTTTATTTTTGTAATGTTTTCTAAAAAAATTAGTATTTTTGAACTGTTTTATGATTTTTAGATTTTTAGAAGTTGGGACCAACAATGTCAATCTATATGATAGGATCCAACAACGATGTGTGTGACTTCCTTGATAAGGGAGACTAAGTGTGTTTGTTTATCAAGAGTGATATTATCCCCGATCTCGATGATCATGGTGAGTTCACACTCAACAAATGACTGTGATTTGTTTTGAAACA